>OZ005742.1:261311223-261911223 GCA_963930735.1 Dioctria linearis | reverse complement strand
AAACTGAAATAAGTGATTTAAAGTAGATGAACCACCATGCTGTCAATACCACAGAACAAATAACCGATTGACTACGTATAAATGTATATGAGCCAATGTAATCGCGATCGTTGTACTGCTTTCCTTGCAGTCAATTCTTATAAGTCACTTAATCTGGCTTGAGTTCAGTCATCATTTGTACTACCAATTAAGTGTTGTGTGGGCGGTTAATAGATTCAGTGAAGAGCATCCAAATCAAAAATTGGTGGCTAAATAGACCCATCAATCAAACAAGGCACCCTGTCATCAGATCTATTATCCTTAGGGGACAACAGGACTTTGTTCGTCCACTAATTACGTTTGATTTCATAAAGAGTCCATTGCCATCAATGTATCTTCTCTATATATGTATGTACGTTCGTTTGCTCCCTTCATTTTATTGTCGAAATATGTTGGTGGAACAAATATGTATATACGAAGGACGGGGTTGGATTGCAATTTTCGGTTGGTCGGCAGAGAATCCCGAACATGCTAACCAATTACCAGAAAAAAATTCAGACAATTTCATGAATCATCCTGGTTTTAAGCTCTTGGAAACGATGAAGGATTTGTGGAAGGAGTATACAAGGAGTAACCCCGGACTTTGCTCTAATGAAAGAATCTTTTCCTGTAATCCACATCTATACCCAGATACGTATACGTTTCTCGAATCGATTTTTTTCTGATAATCATCGGGGAATGGATTAAATAGAAATTACATTCCGAAGAGTTTCCGAGATTCAGTGAAAGTAGTATGAAAGGACGACGACCTGGAAAATATAATCCCTAATCGGATGGAATGCCAAGCAGGCGGGTGAATGGTGTTGGTATGAAGATTAAATTTTAAAAAGAATGTCGACATCTATCGCGCGCGGTCTGGTCGTCGGTGGTTGTGTCAAGTAGAGAATTCTTGTAATGCTTCCATCCGAAAAAGGGGAGAGTGGGGTAGAAGGGAGTTTTACGATCCAATTTTAAATTGGATTCAAGCGATGTAAGTTGACCTTTTTATGACTTTTGAAAAACTGTAAACCCGATGGGTTTACGATGGATTTATTATTTTTTTTTTTTGTTTATGTCATGATAATGGACGAAGATTACAATCAGATCTGTTTAGAGGAGTCGTTATCACGTCTATATTGATTCATCTATCCCCACAGTAATATTTTGTCATTGGATGTTCCCTTCAATATTGCAGCGGCTGCCGTGAATGAGTAATGCTTTTACTATACAGATCCCCGCATTAATGTTGTTTTATGCAAATGGGATTGAAAGTAAAGTTACCTATGGTGGTTGGTTCTGATGGGATACGACACGACGTTTCCTGGGATTGGCACATATGGGATTTGGCAAATGGCAAATGGTTCTACAAAGGTCACAATCGAATAGAATTTAATGTTCATCTTGTGCATGATTTATATCGCCGCCGTTTCAAGCAATTTAACTCAGATTTAAGCGACCGTAGCTGAATACGTTTGCACTTACGTGTGTATATGGAAGGACTTTTAATGGGAAAGTTACAGCACCATACACAGTCGAGGGTTCGTTTCTGCATAAATAATTCATGGAGCCATTTGAAAAACATAATTTTGATGAATGTTGGTGGTTGTGTGATTAAAGGAGCTTAAAAGCTTTTAACCCACACTCCATGTTGGTTTTTTTTTATCTTGTTATGGAATTGTAAATAGAAATTGAATATACGTGAAGGGCAGACAGGTTGCTTTAGACCGAGCCATATACTATTCCTGGCTTATAATGTTTCTAGTTTAGTGCTCCTATCAATCATAGATGCATTTAAAATAGATGTTATGAAAAATTTTTATGGGTTGGCATGAAATCTGATTTAGGTAAATGGATATATTTTGCTATTACAGTTGATCCAAATCTACTGTGGAGGGTATAAGGGGAACTTTCATAAAGCTAGATCTTACCGAGTTTAAACCTCATATGCATTTAATATCTGCTACGAATCTGAATGTAATCCTAAAGTATCAACATATGTGGCGAATGAACATGAGATCTACTATTTTCATTATATTGACTCGGACCTGGTTTTTAGAACAAACATTTCGTCAAAATCTATTAGTCCTGAATTTACATACCTTCTTATTTCCTATTTTTGAGGGTGGCATGCAGAGATTAAAAATAATGAGAATAATTGAGAATCTCTTCAAGTACAATGTATTCGATCTTCTCTCTAATCAAACTTTTTCATTGTTCTTACGAACTGCAAGATGTCGACTCCATTCTCAATACATTGGCTCCCTATTTACCGGGAACATATACAAATTAAACATGGTTGTTTCTATCAACCGAGTTCAGTTTGCTCTTAAAATTCCAGATAGTACTCGAGTATGAGCGTATAGTCACGCCACCTCGTTTTGATTATCCAAACTGATGCGCTTTTAGTAGTCGATATTTTACTAAGATTTCGGAACCATCTCTATCCATAATTCCTGCAAGATTCTCCTATAGTCCTCTGGATGGGTATTCAAAATTTGACTTTTCCAGAATATTTTGAGAGGAATCAGGTCGTACATGGGAATACAAAACTTCACTTCCTTCTGAATTGTGAGAACCTTAAGTCTTGTGGTTAGCCTATTACCTACAAGGTGTCACTTCACGATGCTTCAATTAGTTCTAATATGGAAATGGACATCCCGCCACTATTGTATGCATGTTTTGTTTGAGGACAGCCGGTGCACCTAGTTACTTCCCTAACCCAAGTATAAACAATCCTCTGCATTGAAATCTGACAGTCAAGAAGATTTGTGCTTGATGAATACCCCACAAATTGATTGATGCCCAAAAGAAAGTCGTTTGCTGTTTGGAGTAAAAATATTCTCAAGAAATTCAACCAAAGCCGGACGAAATCAGTGTTCGACATTGTGTCGAAACTTGAATTTACTGCTATGGCTAATCACAGAAGTAGATATTCGAAGGCTACGATAAACTAACTAAAGCAGAAGTGGAACATTGACAAGAAAATGTTTGCCTCATTCTTTGGATGTTTGGGTCAAGTTGCCACAATTTCAAATATCATTGTACGGTCAATAGTGAATGGTAACAGTGCCATATATTTGACGAACGCTTTCAAAATAGGCGTGGAAAACGACCAAGAGTTAGAATTCTTTACCACGTCAATACACCATCATACACCTTACATCTTGGACTATCGAGCTCTTGACCTGACTAAAATCCGCCTTACAGTCCAGACTTAGTATGACTTCTTTCTTTTTCCTTTCATTAAGAATAACATCTACATTTTCACATTTAACAGATCTCAATCGACTATGGATGGAAGTCAACCAAAATCTTGTTTCTGAGGTGAATGCGGAATGGTCGACTCATTGCTGTTAAAAATGATTCAAGCAAATATTACGAAAAATAATAAAATAAAAAAGTAAAATAAATATAATCTTTTCAAAACTTAAATAGGAAACTTCTAGGCTTCGAGCACAGGATCACTCATTTTCTCACCTGTAGCAACCTTCTAAGTTCCCACCACAGGATCACTCATTTCCTCACCCCTGCTTATCTCTAAAAATATTTTAAAAAATTTCCCAATCACACGTAGATCCAAACAACTCAACTAACTCAAAAAAAAACAAAGCAAATATTTGCATTTTTGCAAAATGTATGTAAATTTCAAGCACATGACATCATCTGCAATTTCTTCAACGTTTTGCATTGTGAAAATCCAAGATATTTTAACTTTACCTTCGCCGCGACTCGTGCTGAAATTGAAATTGTCTCCCCCCAAGATTGGAATTGTGATTCCTTCTAAGTTTATTGCCTGAACCCATGAATGCACTACAGCGGATGTTCTTGAGCACTTGTGGCACTGTTTATCTGAGATACACCTGCTCCATAAAATGTTATTCCTTACTATATCGCTGCTGTCCGCCCACCTGCTTGCAAAACGGGAATATTTCCCGATATGATAAAGAGAGATACACCTAAGGCTAATAGTGGTCAATCATGTGAGAAAGAATAAAACATGACGAATCGAATATTGCGCCTCAGCCCCTATTGAGCAGAACCGCTTCGTATCTGTGGGCAGAGTAGTCCCTTACCAGTCAGCTCCGGTAATAAACCAATGACGGATATGCTTTCAATCCCATTCCATTTGGGCTTAATGCAATTTTCCGGTGTCGTCGACATCCTCCTCCATATAGCTACGACGAATAAGGAAGGAAAACACAGATTCAACTTTTCCCTCGCTTACATATGACCTACCACCATTACCAGGATACCAGGACCAGGAGGACTATGGTTAGAGAGTCCTGATCCTGGTGACTCATCATCAGTCAATATGGTGTTTTGATATGGTTCTCTTAGTTGCAATGTTCAAATGGACCTCGGGTTCAATCAGCACTTGAAGTTGAAGGAACCAAGGTTTGGTTGAGAATTGTTTGCCATGCCTACCGGCTGTTATTACACTACACACATACACACACAAAAAGAGGAAAGGTCTGTTTAGTTTTTCCATTACTGCTTGTGTTTGTGTTTGACTGGCGGCCAGTTATGCTGGAAATATTTTGGTTATTCACAGCGATAACCACAAATTTGATAACAAAAAAAAAACAAAAAAAAAAGAGGAGAAGAAAAACCAATCGAAAATTTTTATTGCTTTGGGCGAGGTCAGAATCAGTCCGTCATGATACGTGAAAATTTTCAATTGATATGAAAATGTCAATTTAACGCCCATTCAGTGAAGAGATTAAAATGGTTCTTTTGATGATAATTTTTTATGATATTCTCTTCTTTTCTTTATTACAAAGATTAGGCATATCCAATCAAATCAGCTAATACCACCACTTCAGGACATAAACCACTAAATCTGCTTTTAGCTATGTTGACTATCCTAGTCTGGGAAAGGTTAAACATATGGAAGAAAAATCTGGTTGGCAGAAAATTCTCGTTACTCCTCATGCTGACTCATTTAAGGAATATGTTACCTAGACTAGGCAGTGTAAAGGAGCCTACAGATTTCTAACATTCGAGCAGCTACTAATAAAATAAAAATGAGTATGGGGAATTTATTGCAAACATTCAACGTATCTTCCAAGAGGGGTCGGCTCACTTTAACTGAAATTTTAATAGTGACAAGCTATGAAAAATGTTGTACATTGTCATAATTTGTTATTCGTTTGTGGAATTCATGAGTATGACCTGCTAAAAAATAATAATTCTAGTGATTCCGGCAACGTTACAAAAAACACTTTTTATGTTAACAATTATTTTTAGTAGTTACGCTATACAGGTTCTGGCTCACTTTTTCCATACAAAAAGTGTCCGGAAAATTCCAACTATTATGGTGGTTTTGGACCGGGTTCTGGGCCACTGATGGTTCAGAGGAAGAGGGGGGGGGGGGGTGGTGGTTGCGGTGGCGGTGGTTTTGACCCTGACCTCTGACGTTACCTTAACCTTTGAGATGAACCGGAAGTGAGGTCCCATAACAGTAACACAACTGTTCGAACAGCTCTGATAACAGCTTAACAGCTTTTCAAACAGGTCTGATAACAGGTGAACAGCTTTAATCTACTCAGTAGGTCCACAACTGTTAATCTGTTATCAGAGCTGTTTGGAAACCTGTTCACCTGTTATCAGACCTGTCTGAAAGGCTGTTTACCTGGTATCAGACCCGTTTGAAAAGCTGTTTACCTGCTATCAAAACTGTTTGAAAAGTTGTGTTACTGTTATGGGACCTCACTCACGGTTGATCTCAAAGGTTAAGGTGACGTCAGAGGTCAGGGTTAAAACCACCACCACCACCCCCCCCCCCTTCCTCTGAACCATCAGTGGCCCAGAACCCGGTCCAAAACCACCAAAACAGTTGGAATTTTCCGGACACTTTTTGTATGGAAAAAGTGAACCAGAGCCTATATAGCGTAACTACTATTTTTTACTCCATTACTTTTAGAATAACTTACGCGTTTCGATCACTTAAGTCATCTTCATTGAACTAACTTAACTGTCCGATTATACAAAAAATTGGGGAGTGTGGCGAGCTGCTATCAGTCAACTATCAAGTTTTGACGGATGGATCTTTCACAAGTGTATTCTTGTTTTTTTTTGTCATCAGCCTGGAGTAGAGATTGCTTACTCTCTTGAAACAGCAGATCTTCGCTATTAAAATGGAAGCATAACTAGCCCTTGATATGATTATCACAAATTTGTGTGATGTTCTTCAAGCTGCTCTAATGATTCTAAGTGACCCATAGATATCTTTCAAGCTCATGAAAACTATTCAGGATGACATTGGATCATTGGATACTTGCTGTGCAGTATCTATACTAGAGCTGAAAGTATCCGGATAATTTACTATCCGGATTATCCGAGATAATTAGGATTCGATTAATCAAATCGGGGTATCTGGATAATGCGGATCTTAGTATCCGGATCCCAAATCTGGATCTGAACTATCCGGATCCAGACTAAGCAAAAAAAGTTCGAAATTTCCTCCAAATTGCATTGTTTCTTTGGGAAAATATAAATTTAACGATATTTTCGTTTTCTCATTTAAACAACACAACTCTGAAGCTTTTTTGCTTAGTAGGGATCCGGGTAATATGGATCGGGATCCAGATAGCTCTGATCTGGATCCGGATAGTTCGGATATGGATCCGGATAGTTCGAATGTGGATCCGGATAGTTCGAACATGGATCCGGATAGTTCGGATATGGATCCGGATAGTTCGAATATGGATGCGGATAGTTCGGATATGGATCCGGATAGTTCGGTTCCGGATCTCAGAAATTTGATAGTTCTCTGATCCGAGTATCCGGATATCCGAAAATTAGCAAATCCGGATCCAATTTTCAGCTCTAATATATACTACAGGTATATAAGGGAAAAATTAGAATTGAGAAAAATAAAAGATAATCTGTTAGCCATGTCTGGGTGCGGAAACTCTCCCCTGTCAACAAGTAGCCGTAGTCCTTTCCACCTAAATTATATTGGCTCCCACATCAATGGCCGGTCATTAAGATATTTTTGTCGATTTGTGTTAAGTCACAGAGAGACAATAAATATGACCCAAACTTCTATTTAAAATAGGTGACATTACATACCTCTATCCTTTTAAATATTTAACCTCCCATGAAGGGCTTCCTATCCAAAATACACGCAGTATCCAGGATATGTTTTGATCTGATATTCTTCTTGATGTTCAGCTAGAAAACACACTACTGCACTTCATCAATAGCAGAAGAAGGACCTAGTTGTTCTCTGTACTACTTAGGACTCCTCTCCATGTTTGTTAAAAAACACATTTAAAAAAAACTAGTTTTCCACATAATTATATGAGCTGTAACACATTCTTGCCCTATTCCAATCAATTTACATATGAACACAGCTAGCATCTTGTTAAATTAAATTAAAATGAAATAAAATTTCAAAAGCCGGTTTGGCGAAGCGGAAGACATTTGTGCCAGGCCAGGCCAGCGATTACCCTATGTATTTCTCTGGTCTGAAGTTCTTTTAAACCCTCACGCAAAAATTCCGTACGTAACCCTATAGTCTTATGGCACTCGTGCCACCAAGTACAAAATATTCCTGGTATGTTTTAGTAGATGACGTGGATTCCACTTGCACACTTAGCTGCACACATATATGTAGGTATGAATCTATTGAACTCGTTATAAATTTTAGAAATGAGATCATATAATATGAGACCTGATGAACTGTAGTAACTACTCCCGGCCATAGTAGCGCACTTCTCTAAACAAAGATCCGGTGATTCAGGATCTGACTGGAATGCACATAATTAAGAACTGCTTGAGATTTTCTTCTTTCTATCCCGACTTTGTGCGCGCTGTTAATTAGTGTAAATTGCAACTTTCCTCTTGGCTTTAAGAGTAATAAGCACAAATCTTAGCAATTGAAAGGGGATGCCCCGTTTGAGTTTCTCAGTTTCCAAGCAAAAATCTTAATCACACTCTCATGGCACGGAAACTAAAACAAAAAAAAGAGTTGCAATTTAAAAAAACATACACACACACTGTGTGTGGACTCGTGTGTATATAGGGAAAAAGGAAGACAAAAAAACAAAAACACCAAGGAACGCACAGGAATTTCAATTTGCCTCGTGCACCAAGGAATTCAGGAACAACAACGAACGCAATTTAGGTTTCGGCGGATAAATATTTGCTCGACACTTTTCGTCGTCCGAAGCTCGCGACGACTGGCACAAAGTTATTGTTTGGCATCATGATGCTGGTGAAATGGGAGCAATGAGAATAATTAAACTACACCAGACCCGGAGGATGGCAGAAAAATAGTAATGGGAACAACAGATGAGTTGTAGTCAAGTGGAAATAATGAAATTGATGCAGAAGGGAAGATATGCAGGGAAATTCTGCGGGCTATTTAAAATGAGGGCGAAAATCATCATGAATACTACAGCAGAAATTTGGAGTATTCCAGAGCGACGAGTCTATTCTAGGCCGTGTACCAATTGTTTGTTTTAAATTGGTGGACGACATTTCCTGTCCTGTCCTATCGAAATTTATCCTGTCTTTCAATTGAGATAGGATGTGTAGTGGATGATATACCTAGTTAGTTACCTGATCGAATTGAAACATTTTCATTATAGTTTGTGTAAGGGGATTCGGTCTCATCATGTATGGACCTACATATGTATGTAGATCTACTTAAAAACTACTACACAAATCGTAAATCATTCTAAATTTAGAAGTGACGGGTTTCTTGTAGGCGACTTATTTAGAAAACACATGTGGATTCTGTGCTGCTGCGGAACAGCTTTATAGGGCATGTTCGTGCATAATACGTAGAACGTGTGTATTGGTACACATGAATTGATGCACGCATCCAGGACCATAAATCTGGGAAAACGATTTAAACAGAGGAAACATCCGTCAACGACCTGAAACATTTCCCAAAATCCGAAATCCATTTATCAATTCGAGCATTCTGTCGAAGTTTTATTAATTCAATGCCATCGAGATATATTGTACTACGGCGCGGTTCGGGCGGTACGGTGGACATAGATGAGGGTGAAGTTCATTCTATAGTAGAGCGAAATAACCAATGCCGAAACTTTTACGTACTTTTCCATGTTTCTTCTTATTAGTTTGAGCTTATAATCCTTGTTATGTTTATTGTCGAGTTTATTGGATTGTCAAAGGATCTACTATTAAAGTTTGTTTTGAGGTGATATAGATTGACATACTACATAAGCAGTCATAGAGCTATGTGTACATATATAAGATTAAAAATTAACTTCGTCTTTACGTCAAACTCGAATTAAGAAGTTGACAAAAGAAAAAAACCGAAAATGTCAATGGCTTTGGTGACGAATATTAGTAAAAAATAATTGCCTGGTCGGGGATCTAATCCAGGCGCGTATCCAGACCGGCAGTCTACGGGGGGTCACAACTAAAATGTTCAAGGGGGAGGAAAAAGTCGGAAGAAGTCGCTTTTAAATTTATTTAAATCATATTTACATTATATGACAAAATTCAATTTTCGGTTTGATTTGGAAAAACCTATCGATAATATTATGCACATCAATGTCGATCTCAGGGTGAACATTAAGGACTCATAACCGATACGCCTTTTCATGAAGAGATAGTAGAAATAGTTGCTGTCGCAAGCGATTCTGTCACGGTGAAGTAATTAACTCAGAGCGAGCTTGCACCTTGATTCACATCCAAAGGAATGGGGTAGAAGTACATGATTCTTTAGTGACTATTTCATCTGATGGGAACTTAACTGATCTTGCTTTCTTCTGAAAAAAGTTGTCAAGATCAGTCTTAAGCTTTACACTTTTGCTACTATTTCTGCTTCCATCGCTAACTGATATAGCAAGTTTATCCTTCTTCTACATATTAAAAGTAAACGTGAAGTTAAATTAAACAACACTACTTGAATTAATTCGAAAGTACAAGCCAAGTAAAGCCAACTATCACAGAGGAAAGCGAATGGATTTTATTTTTATAGTTTTTCCGTAAAAATTCTGACGTAAAATTGTAGAATCAATTTTGGCGGCACTCGAATCAATCCAACTGATAGTTTTGAGCCATCAAGAGTGTATAAAAATTCGAAAGAAAAATTTTCAAGTAAACTTCTGAGGCCAAATGTATGATTGCCAATGCTCATAAATATCTTTAGCTACCAAGACCAGCCAATCCACCTGAATCAATATAACTCTTTGGAACCATTGTCGCCCACCGGTAGTGCATCAAAAATCTAAAGAAAAACTTTCAAATATTTCTAAGAAAACTGAATGCTTGTGCGCTCGTCCGAAGGAGTGAACCACCAGAATCAATCCACCAATTCGTTTGGACCGTTGTCGATGAATAGTTATTCATTAAATTTCTTAAGAACAATTTGCAAGTATTTTTCTAAGATAAATTTAATGCTTCCCTACGAACGTAAAACTTTTGAGCGACTCACGCTTCAATCAGTGTCGCTATGAAAAATCAACGGGTGGTTATATTTTGATGATTGCATCTAACTAGGATTCTACTGGAAGAACCCTAAATCAAGATTCATTAAGTGAGTTTGTATGCTTCTGTTACGAATTCCACACCAAGTTATCCTGTCATCGATTTTATGTCGGAAAATCAGATAGGCAAAAAAAAAAATCTATGATCGCTGACCAATTTCTTAGAAACAATAACACTTTCAAATCTCAAAATTGTGTGCTTTTTCATCTATAGGAGTAATCGGTGCAAAAAAATATAAAATCATCTTCAAAGATAAAGAGCTATGACCGAATGACTATTATTACCCACCCACTATTACTACTCAAAAGAAGTACGTCAGCTACACATTGTGTACATACCATACGAAAATCGTCCTGTTAAACTTTTACAACTCACTACAGCGTCCCATTCAGTTCACTGCAAAAGGTGAACTTGTGCTTGGGAGGGGTCATGACCCCCGTGACCCTCTCCATGTATACGCGTCTGATCTATTCATCACAGAGAGAAATCTTCTTTCGAACATGCATTTATCTGTGGGTCGTACTTACGTGTTTTAAAGCATATATGTTAACCATAAAATGTGGATGTGGATCTTTATAAATGTTTTTTCCTAATTTGGGCAGCTATAATCTGTTTGAAAACTGCTGACTAGCTAATGAGACTATACTTGGCTGTTTTTATTGAGTATTACGATTATCCTGATGCTAACTCTCTGTAGTTCATCTGCGTTTAGTCTTATCACTGCTGCAATTTTCTGTATGTATGTTAATCTATTGTTAGACTTGATCCTTCCGCCAAACCCGAATTAGATTCATCCTATTTTATGATCCTACTGATGTGCTTGTACCAAAATTAAGCTTCGACATGGTTATCTTAATCCGTATCTTGAGGATAATCACATTTCAACATGCAGATCTAAGTGTTCGATATGCCTCATAGTGGTAAGTGGCCCCAGAAATCCTCTCCTGCAATTTCGCTAAAAATCTTGAAAGTTCTTGTTCTCGCAGAGGACATTAACGATTTTGGCTTTTCATATAAGGGCATAATTTGAATAATGGTCTATGAAAGATCTACCATCAAATGAGAAAGGAGTTTAGTTCATTCGAAACTAGATCCGACCAAACAAAAAAAAAATCGGATTAAATCAACCTCCTACCTACGAAGTAACCAGGAGGGAGAATTATTACCGAATTTGATCACTAATTTTCATATAAAAAATTCCTAGATAAGAGTCTTCAGTTAAATCTCGATCAAAACAAAAGTGCGATTCTTCATATCTAATATAAAAACTGTATTCCTATGACGTGTATGGGACATCAAATATCTCTAAATAGCAAACCTTCTTAAAATTCACTAAAATATCGCATTTCAAACGACAAACTTTGAAGAAAGTTGGACTAAAATAAGCAGATCTTGTGTCATGATATCTTCAACATGGCAATTTAAATCGTCCAACGAAACTAGCAAGTAACACGTAGAGAGAGACCCTAGAGTACACTTGGAGTACTTAAAATTAGTTTTAATAGAAGCTTCATAAATGGATTGAGCTATCGCATGAAACAGAATCTAATTTAGAACGCTGTTTCCAATATTATGGCGCCCGATGAACTGATTGGGAGCAGCATATAAATCTTCCTAAAAGTCCATCCAAGAAAAATTGGTTGCAATTCGAGCTGATTCTCAAGTTGTGTGGATGAACAGACAGACAGACCACCTGGCAAACAGACAGATATTCAAAAATCAAAATAACTTTGAATATTATGCGTAGGCGTGAAATTCATTTTGCATAACAATAATTTTTTCTATTCATTCCAAACATATATGAACACTCTTAGTACGTAATGCCCAATGACTCCATCTAGACTATAAAAACGAAACAATATAAATGGACAACGCCATTTACACTCGCATCATATTTTTTTTATATTTTTAATTTCAAAATTGAAATCATCTCAACATAGTCTCACATAATTGCCTGGGGCAGGTCCTAAGCCCCATTACCACGCCATAAATTATCCTTTAATGCCATGAGAATTGCTCAAAACTTAATTCAACATTCAACGAAACTGCAGTGTGCGATTCTGTTAAAAGCGCCACATGTTTCCTGTTTAGTTACAAGAGTTACGATTACGCGACTCCTCCGACTGGGGTGCATTATCTGTGGGAGTTACGAGTATGTGTATCTTTCCCGATGCATTACTTTTAACAGGCGAGATATTTTCATGACACTGTTCGGCTTGTGTATGCACATATTATTTTGCGATTTTCTTTTCATTGCCCGCAGGCTGTTCGGACCGGACAGCGACCACTTGGTGGTGCCCAAGATTCATTTTCATAATAATAATTGGCTTGGCGGCGCGGCTGGTTACAGTCCTTCTTTTTCGTTGGTAACAATTACAAATCGTGGATTTATGGATACCGGCTGTCCGCACTTGGTGTCCATTTTTTTTGGAGCTCTTCTGAGTCTGACTAACTCTATATATGGATACGCTTGATATAATAGTTTGGCTGATAACTCTCCTTAAATTAGGCTAATAAGTCTGCGGGACCCTCATCTCACATAGAAAGTTGTTTGCCAAATTGATTTATTGTTATGGAGTGGATTATGATATTTTTTTGCACTAATTTCCACTGAATCTGCTCTTTTTGACCTCAATGAAATCTGATATTATCTCCGTCTAATGTTAGTCGTAATTTGAATTATTTTCTATGCGAATGAACGTTTGACGCCAGATGATTTGTTTAAATCTTCTCTCAGCTTGAAACCATGCGCTCTTCATATACTATAAGATCTCCATTTGTGGTAATTGCAAAAAAGTGTCGATATGTTGCAGATATCAATATTTTTCTTCAGATAAAAGATGTCGACTATTAAAATATGATGTAAGACTGCTGGTGTAAAACATATGCAATCTTTTTTGTATTACATCATGTCACTTACCTCCATCATTTTCACAAATGTTCGTTATTAAAAATGATTTAAAAAAAATCTTTAGACAAATCATGCACGTAAGTGTATTGTTTATGAGAAAGTGATTAAGTACATATTGACTAGATTAACAAATTTCCCTCCATATAAATAAAATTTGAAATGATCTCTATACTCCCTGAGGAAAAATCAGAAGTGTAAATATTACAAAAATTAACATGAACACGCGCAGTTGATCTTTGAGATTCGTTTCTAATCATTTCCCATAAAGAAAGAATAAGCTGATGAGATCTCTTTTATCTATACAGGATGTCCCAAAAATGTAACCCTTTCTGCGTTTTTTGCTCCAGCGAAAATGGCTGAGAAAGGTCATTTCCAAAAGATAATTGCCTACTTTCTGGCACTTATTGAACTTTTTCAGCCATTTTCGCTGGATTTGCTTAAGAAAAATTGAAAACACGCAGAAAGGGTTACATTTTCGGTACAGAGTGTAATAGGTCATTTTAAAGCTTAAGCTTTTGGGATTTTTAAATTCCATATGAAAAATTGATATTGATAACGTGTTTTTTGATAAAAATACTAATTAAATAAAAAAAATAAAAATTCCGAAATTTAAACTTTGTTGAACCATAACTTCGAAACGGAAAGGGTGAGGGAAAAAAAGACCATTGGAAAGGTCCAACGATTCTCTAGTTTAAATCATCATTATGGGGTGTAACGTTCAGAAGTTACAGGGTGATCTATAAAAACATACCCAAATATCTTAAAGTCCCGCTATCTCGGAAACCGTTACGATTTCCATACAATTTTTTGTTTGTCTAAGGATGACCTATCCGTAGCCTTCGGGTGCCAGACCACATATGGGGCACCCTGTATATATATTGCGTAGTCCATTTTATAGACGCCCGATCACTTTCTCGAGATCATGTTATAAGTCAACTTCAAAGAGAAAATCCCATCTAGGACAGAATGGGAACTACACTCTGTGCTTCAATTATTGGCACACCCTATTGGAGGAAAACACCTGAGCAGGAGTTTTCTGCAAGGACCGTTATATACAAATGGAAATACCATCTAAAAACCACGTTACATTTTTCCAGACTGAAATCAAGGCCATCCTTGAAGTGGGAAGGTAACATCTTAACTACGATACTGAGAACAAGGAAATTCCATACCCAAGCTATACTGTCAATGCCTTGTCAAAGTCCTTTACAATCTGCAAACTGTTACTGAAGTTTAAAACCACGCTGAATTCCCTTTGTCGGTGTAATAAAGTACTCGTCCTATGGGCACTCTTCTTGTGCCTATGCGGTATGCAGAGGATGTGAAGAGAAATCCGAAACGGTGACTTATTTTCTTTGTCACTGCCCGGCTCTCTCAGAAAAACGTTGCAGATTCTTTGGCTCACACATCCTGGAAGAACTGCATGAAGCCGGTAAGGAGGGTTGGAAGCCAATTTTGAATTTTATTAGATCGTCCGGCTGGAACTTATTAGCAATTGCTCATAAGACTTATTGTGCGTGCCCTACGTTCCAAGGACCCCGTCCATTCCCCCACCTCGCCTCAATCTATCCATTCATGAGTATCAGGGCCCGAATGCTGTAACACGAAGGATGAAACTTCTTTTGACTTTTAACTCTCTACTAGGAATTCTGTAACTCTTGTTTTGAGAATTACCAAACTCTCAATTCCACTCGGCAAAACTCTCGGCTGCTTTAGCTGTGGAGAAGTATGAAGAAGAAGAGTTCTCAACTGGCAGTTTGTCTGTTTTTGTTGTATATTTTGTGGAGGTACCTAGGAGTTTTCCAATTATGGATTAACCGCATATCCGGACTAAATTTATAAAAACAAATTTTGGAAATTCACGCAATGCTCATAGAGAAATATGGATTGTGGTGTCTCAGAAATTTGAATCGAAAAAAAAACTAGTATAGTCCAATCTGGCATCGCACTGCTACCGTATTAATTGAATTTTTTTAACCTCTGACCACTTTCGAGTTATTCATTAAATCCATGGAATATCCGAATTCAGGTAAATTGTCACCTGTTCTTGCTTCATACTATACACACCACAGTCACTGTGTAAAATTTACATTTAAATTAAAGTAAAATTCTGAAAATAATGTCATTAACATAATTAGAAGCAATTTGTAAGCTCACTTCATAGAGCCACAGTAGGTAGCACAGCAGTTATTAAAACTTCCAATGTAACTGGAGCTGGTAAATGTCTTTTATCTTTAGGTAACTAAAAGTTTTTAACTGGGCTCCTGATGTGTGACTCAATCCTTTTTGTTACATTTTCCTACACTTCTTTCTACGATCCTATAGCCTCTAAGCATTCTTTTCCTTTTTCTATGCAGCAGAACAGCATAAGCCTTTCCAACACCCAGATGGGGTTCGTAGAGCATAACACTTTTAAGTTAAGTTAATTCTCCTTAAATTTGCGCTCATATCAAATTATACCACAGGAAAACTTTGGCACTAATTTATTCAACTGTGAAAAAGTTGAGGCAAAATGACCCTTAATTTATGTAGTTTTACTTAAAATAAAGTTCAAAGTGGATGAGCGGAGCACCTAAGAAAGTCATTCTATATACCTAGCTACATACATATGTATGTATATGCATAGCAACGAGTATATATGCAGGTATTATGTGTATATTTATAGGTAGGTACGTTGGTGGGTACCTATAAAGACGATTCTAAAGAGAGCTCATGAATTATTTATTTTTGGATAAAAATTTGACTCGGTTTGGGATAAGTGACCTCAGGTTTTTTTTTGTATTTTTTTCTTCTCTAGAATGACTAAATTGTCTTCAAAATCAAGTCAAGTCAAGAGGAAACGCCCTCTCTCTTTCTGTCTGTATTAGAATGAAGCCAAATTGAAATAGACACAGAAAAGGAGGAAACACGTTAAAAATCTCCCCTTGTTTTGACGCTGATTTTAATTTTGTTTAGGGCAGACTCCTCTAAAATTGATTTGTCTATAATTGGCTCTAATGGCCACCGAATTTTGTTAAAGGAGCTTTACGGAAATTGTTATTTATTTAGTGAAGAGTAATTTGATTGAATCTCTGAAGACAGCTTCATTTTTATGTTGCTTTGAGATATGCGCTGAAAAAATAGTAGGTACGTAGTAAGCCTTGGTTACCTATGTGATGTTTTTATGTTTGAAGCATCTCTTAATTTCTCGTTGTAGGTATAATATTTTCTCATACTTTTCTTTTTCTTTTAAATATTCATTAATTAAAGGGGTTGGTTGGTTCGTTGGATAGATACAGTGGTGAGGCATAAAATAGACCACTGCGGCCACTACGACAGTTTATTCTACCAACTCTTTTTTTGGTTAAGATAATCTGTGCCTTTGAAAAGGATTCACAGTCCTTCAAATCAATTCAATCATATGATTAGGGACCTTGGACATCGTGTGGAATTATCACGAGTAATTCATTGATTATAGAATAGAACATATTTCTTTAGTAGTACAAAAGATAATAAGATCTTACGTCGGAATTGTACATAATTAGTTAAATAATTATGCAACATTAAATTTGGGAAATTACATTAATTTACTAAAATTTAACTTAACGAACTAGGTAAGCTTATAGCCAAACCAAACTAACGAATAATTATCAATTTAACAAAAGATTCTTTTTCAATTAGCTTATGAGTAACTGAGTAAAGAGATGCTCCCGAATCCCATCACAGAATTGAATTACTCTTGCTTTTACGGTCAGATATCTTTTGGAATCTAGCCGTAATCGAAGCGTTAAAGAACTTTTGGCTGCACATGGGGTTGATGAATATTCAATAGAGATAACATTAATACCTCTTATTATAAGTGTGTAGTGGCCAAGGTCTTCAATTGGGCTCTCGAATCAAACACTAATTGGCTTTCAAAGTCTAGACTAGGCCCGAAAATCTCAAGATCATTCCAATCTAAAAAAGTAACGCAAAATAGTGGGTATAGAAAAATCAATGGAAGTGCATTCCTTTACATAGCAAATTGCGCAGTCATGATTTGATTTGAAGCATTTCTGGTAGTCAATCGAATCCGACGTCTGTTCCACTTCAATTTTAGCTTAGGGAATAAAACAAAAGTTTTAGGGCGAATACAGCGGTTAAGGATGGTCGTTGACACCTCTTGAAACCAAGAGCAGCTACCGAAGCCGAATCCGGTGAAGAATCAGTCCAGACCGAAAGACTTGGAATAAAGACTCAAATTCCATTTGTTTTTTACAGCTTGTCTCACAGGAGAAACGTTTTTGGAATTTTAACTTTTAGATTCTTTACCACACGCACTTTTTATATAATACCAGCATTCAATTGCGATCCTTCCAGCTTCGTAAGTGATTTATATTGGAAGTGCCATGCTTCAGGCCATCTTAATCATGTTTTATCAAAGTCAAGATGCGATAAAGTATTTTTCTCCCTTTTTTTTGAGGCCATTCCCTTTAACTCGTACACGAATTTGTCTGTCTGTATATTTCTTTTTTACTATTTTCGACATACTCGTAGACCCACTTTACGTCATCACAGCGAGCTGAAATTTGGCACACAGGTTCATGTCGCGTGACAATTGAATCTATCAAAATTTGAACAGGAAGTTTCCATGAAAAACCCGGAAAATGGTACAAATTTGATTAGTGATAAATCCGTTTCAGGAACAATGCAGAGTTTTCCGATTTTTCCGAAAAAAATTTCCGGAATTTTCCGACTTTTCCGGCAAATTTTCCAGTAAAAAAGTTTTCTAAATTATGCAGGATCAAGTTCCCTATCAACTGACATCATTACTTTTTCTCCGACGAAGGTGAAAACTTGCAGAAAAAATCGAGGAAAATTCATGTAAAACGCTTTTCCGGAGTTTTTCAGACCAGGGAAGCGTTTGAGCGTTTGCAACCTAAGACAAAGTTGTAGAGCGAAATGAGTTGTATAAAGTTGCTTTTGTGGAAAACTCCGTGGAAAACCCGGAAAAGCGGGAAAATCATCGGAAATTTTTTTATCGATATGATTAGTGATAAATCTGTTTCCGGAAAAATGCAAAATTTTCCAATTTTTCTGGAATTTTCCGACTTTTCCGGAAAATTTTCCGACAAAAAAGTTTTATAAGCTATGCGGAATCATTTTTTTCCGTCCTACTGGCATCAATACTTTCTCTTCAACAATCATGAAAACTTGCATGAAAAAACGAGGAAAATTCATGTAAATTTTTAAAAAAAAATTCATAGTAATAGGAAAAGTCTGTGGAAAACATGGAAAATCGGTAAAATTCAGTAAATCAGTGTCTTTTCAGCCGTCATAAAATTGTTTTAAAATATCTCCATGCAGCACGTAATAACAATTTAGTTAACGTGAAAAAGGCAGAAAATAAAATAAGTAAAAAAACGAGTTTTCAAACAAAACTGAGGCCAAGCCGCATAAAAAAGTAGAAAATAAACTTTTCTTCACACACAGAGGTGGACTCAGATTTTATTCGCTGACAATCACCGATATATTTCAGTATGATCAATCAGAGGTAATAAGTGATTTGATTCATGAAGAGAAAGAATATTCAAGAGAAATGTCCCACTCAAAAAATCTGAGTCCACCTCTGTGTGTGAAGAAAAGTTTATTTTCTACTTTTTCATGCGGCTTGGCCTCAGTTTTGTTTGAAAACTCGTTTTTTACTTATTTTTTTTAATGCTTTCTTTAATGCTTGTCAGCTTCTCATTATTAAACTGACAAACTTTAATATTGCACACAGATTTTCCAATTTCTCACTCACATAATGCAATTTTGGCCCCGACTAAGTATTCCTTATCACTAATATCTTTTCTGTCGACTGGAAATTGGCTAAAATTAGAATAATCTTTAGGCACTTGTCACTCATTTTGTGTATGCATAAAGCTTTTAACAAATTTATAAAAAAAAATTACTGTCTGCTCCACGTTGATTTCTTAACGGTTACAAAACTGACATTCACACATTTGGCGATCGTGGCAAACGCAATACCAAACAGTTATTTCACCGTCAAAATAGAATCTACGGCTAGCTCAAAAAGCGGTGATGCATATACCTCCACCAGGACAAACACTATGTGACGCCTATCCATCCAATACTTTCTCTTCTTCCACCTTGAAACACCTTGAAAATGATCAAACGAATTTTATACGGTACGGTACCACTCCAAGCTTTAACGACGACTCTTTTGGATGATTATACAAACCTCGGACGTTATGGTTAATCTCTACACGCAGAGAATGAAGTTTTCTCAAGATAATAACTATTATTTGATATAAACAAAATTAAACCTGTGAAATCAGGCCAATATCTTTCCTTTTAACTACACCCAATTTCCTTGAGATGGTGATGTAAGCTGTCAACAGCATAGAGACTTGCGAGAGGTATCAAAACTCTTCCAAAATTTGGTGGAGCAGAACCCAATATACTTCTTCTCTGTAAGAAAATTTGGGAGGTAGGAAGAGAAAGTGGAGTGAAAGCACTCAAAGTCATGCCTTTTTAGAAATCAGGCATACCGTCCCAGATACAATCATAATAGGCAGAGCTGTCAACGAGATACATTGGTAGAGGATATGCAGCATCTGCTTAGTGCGAGTGGCATTATAGCTTCTAAATACTCCCAACAGCTGCGACTATGAGGCCTACATTTACATAAATACATGTTATGAGAGCTAACAGCTAACCATTCGAATGCTACGATAAGGTCTCACCTTTGCCATCGGGAGCACGAGATAGCTGCAAATCTCCATCAAAATTTAATAGTATTAAGCACCCAAAAAAGGGGTTAAATGTTATTTACGCTCTTGCTTTTAACTATAATTAAAAATATTCATGGTTTTATCATTTTATCATTAAGGAAATTATGCAATTCTTAATCATCACATTTCACGCTCATATTACCATTATTGTCAACATGACATAATCCTCCATCCGATGGCGTGGCATAATCACCAGCATAATCCTGCAAAACCATAAATATAATTTTAACAGCTGCTTCAATACCGTTCTAAAGTAAATGGACTCTCTATACACACTCCGAATTTATTTTAGAAAAACACCATTTTTCAAATGAACTGCTTCTGCGCCTTTGGGGGTAACCCATCCATACCACACCGATCGAAAGTGGTTCAATAATTCGAACATCGCAGATGCGTCCACCAGGGACAGAGAAACAGGAGAGAAAAAAAATCGAAAAATAAAAGCGAATTTATGGCATTTCCAGCGGATTAAATAAAAAACATGGCTGGAGGCCATTAATTCAATTTTATTCCGGGGACACGTTTCATTACGTTTTCTTCACTTTCAATAGCTGCCACAATATTGCACGCAGTGTGTAGGTGCTGCAGTGCACTATGAGCTCGTGTTACAACAAAACAAGACACAACAAAATTCTCAGCAGATATGGTAATGGAGACTTGGAGGACTGACTGGATGGATGGAGGACCACAGCTATGGATACTGAACTGGTGGAGTGTGTATGCGACTGAACCCTGAGCTGGTGTACAGGTCAGTCACATAGTTACAACACAGTCATCACAAGACGTTTAATCGATCGAAGAAATAGGTACACATGTAATGTGACCACCACCGGAGGAGGAGTACTATATTAGCCGCAGACGCTTAACCTAAAGCAAAGAGAGAAAAAACAAGCAAACAAAACAGAAAAGAACGTGGAAAAGTCAACAACATGAGGATTGTCCACTCTGCTCTGAAATATATAGCATGCAGCAGCCCAGCAGCTAAGCTATCCATGTGCCCACCTATAGGTTTCAGGTCGTAATTTTAAGTAACATGCGGAGAAGATGAGACGATTGACCTCTGTCGTCCGTGTTTACATGTGCCGCACCCGCAACAATTTCAACTTTTAATGTTTACCCAGCACACTAGGTGGCAGGCAACTACTACTACTTCTAGGAATCTTGTCCAAGATAGACCACACCGGGATAAACAGTCCACATTTTCTCTTATATGATGATGAGTATGGTTTGCTTGCGGCAACTCGCTTGTTATATACATTTAACATAGATGTGTGAATTGAATACAAACACAACAATATTGTTGACATTGGGTAAATATTTATAACAAAAGAAGGGTTCCAATAATTAATTGACATCACCTCAAGGTACGTGATGCCTTAAAGCTAATTTGACTTTTGCAGGGATTACAATCATTTCCTGCATAAATTTATTGCGTGACGGAAGATTTTGTTGTATGTAGTTTTAGAGGAGATTAAAATAATGAAGACGAGACTGGTGGGTAAAATTTATGGGTTTTCACAATAAGAGATATGTTACTGTCGAACCTAATGGGAACAGCGCCATCTGTCATCTTTATTTTTATGTATAGTTAATTTTTTCGAATTTTCGTGATATGTTCTAAAAAGTAACAATTATTGGTGAAATATGGCAAGTTTGAAATTATGCCCGTGTTCTTTTGTGTACCTTGTTCTAGAAGTTCCATATACTGTGGAGAGAATAAATTGTTCTATCGATTGAAGCCAACTATTTGTACTGTTCGCTTCCTTTAAAAATCTTCTATGAAAATGTATGAGACATTCTTTTGTGCATCTTTGGGTCTGCTCTGTTCTACGGACACAAAAGAACACAGCTTATATTGGACAATGGAATTTGAACAACAGAAGAAACATTATTCCATAAGTCAAAGACTTGGATACGACCATACCCAACATACGAAAACTAATTTCATTTCTATTTATTTATTATTTCAAAGCCTTGAGGAGACGGAAATGAAATTCCAGGACATTTTTTATTCTTCTTCCTTGGATGCTATCTGTATTTAAGAAAAATGGCTCAAGGTTTAAGTTAGCCAGGAATCGATCCATAGCTCTACTCTACATAAATATACCTATGTCTACATACTGCCTTCAGTCAGATAGGAGGTGATGTCGCCCATTATGTAATTAAATTTCCTTGGAAATGTATTTCAGCACCATCAGAAGGCACCTAGCATTTTAAAATTTTAATAAGTATGCAAAACGTGCTTCTTCTTGTTGTTCTTTAGAGTCTATTCTGTCTGAATTAAGTCACTCTTATTAACACATTATAACCCTGACATCCCAATTCCAGGCACAGCATGGCTGCTGCCTGTGCCTTCATATAACGAGGCCTCAATATTGTTGAGGACTGGTGCAGCCGTCATGATATGACAGTGAACCCAACAAAGACCACCTTGGTGCTCTTTTCCAGAAGACGTAAGCTTGGGTACTTTGTTCTTCCAAAGCTCTTTGGACACGCTCGGCATGTCTCTCCTCATGTCAAGCACCTTGGGATCTACCTTGACTCGAAGCTGACATTGGAATTGCATGTAGAGGAAAAATTTATTGCGGCTACGAAGGTCTGCGCTCAATGCAGGAGAACCTTTGGCTGCACATGGGGCATGAGACCGAGTGTTGTGCACTGGATGTACACCTCTATCGTTGGTCCGATACTTACATATGCCTCCTATGTATGATGGCCGAGAAAACGCCTGTGTGGACTGCGATCCGGAAGGTGGCGGGCCTGCAAAGGCTTGCTTGCTTGGGAATTGCGGGCTCCATGCGATCTACGGCTACTGTTGCTCTTGAGGTCCTACTTAATCTGCCACCCCTAGATCTTGTCATTCAGGCAGATGCCAAAAGGGCTGTATGCAGATTGCGCTCATATGGATGTTAGGAGGACGGCTGGACGGCTTTTCTCATTGCTCTCTGGCATATGGGTTGGACCTGGAAAACTCTCGGGCCAGTATGCCACGTGTTGCGAGGGTATCGGAGCTTCGTTTTAGGCGTTGCCTCTATAAGATTTCCTGTAACGGAATCGAGGACTTATCGGGCATTCCTCGGAGCTAGGACGGGTGTCTACTTTCCTGAGCCTGACATTGGGATGGAGTACTCACTTAGAAGACACACCACAGTCCACCAGGCTGAAGTCTTCGCCATCTCAATGGCAGCGAAATTAGCCCTTGATATGCAAATCAAGGGGAAGGACATTGCTATCCTTTCGGATGTCAGGCAGCCTTGATAACTCTGAATGGCCCTCGAATAACATCTAAGTTACTGGGGGATTGCAGATCGTCTGTGGATAAATTGTGTATCCAAAAAAAGGTGTCCCTTCTGTGTGTTCCTGGTCACATGGGGATCATGAGGAATGAAAGAGCTGACCTTTTAGCTAGAGCTAGATCTGATTCTCCGTTCCTCGGTTCGGAACCCGCCGTAGGCGTTGCCACCGCTAGTATCGGGTCTGTCATCAAAGCGGATGTTCATAGGAAGCATCCGCAGAGATGGGAGGACCTTAGTAATTGCAGATGTACAAAACTGTTTATTGCTTGGCCCAATGGGAAAATCTTCGAAGGAAGGAAACAATGTAGATCTATGGTTGGCATCATCACCGTCCACAGCTCACTTCACACTCATCTAACAAGGATGGGAGTTGTTGACAGCCCTGAGTGTCTGTCCTGCCTGGAGGGAGAGCCTGCGACAACCGAACACTTCTTGTGTGTGTGCCCGGTTTTCGCCCGGATCAGGCTGGATACTCTGGGTCTGCCCTTCTATCTGTGGATGAGCTGAAAAACCTTCCTCACCAAAACCTGATTCGCTTTATTAAGAGGACGGGAAGGTTTTGGTTTTCCGTCCTTGGGAAGGGATCTCCTGTCCCCCTGCATAAATAAAAATAATAACCCTAGGAGGATCTCAATGTTAATTTATATTTTAAAAGAATGCCTTAGTGCACTCTAACGGTCTAGCAATCAGCAATTTTACTCCTACGTACTCGATCGTGATCCCACCATCTTATAGAAGTTACTTATCGTGGTGAATAGTGATTACGATTCGAAGTAGTACCTCAATTTCGGCTTTTTTATTGCTCAAAAAAATCTTGTTAGTTTTATTGTGAAATTTGACTTAAATGAAGATTTTCTTAGTTTCCTTATTTATGTTTTAAACAATTTCCTTTATGCTCCATTTTTGAATAGCATATACAGTGTGTTTCCGGTTCAAGGTTCCCAAGGGAAGGAGGAGGTGATATTATTCAGGCAAACAGAAAACTGTATGACAGGAGGGGGCAACTTAACTGTTTGGGAGTTACAGGGTGAATAAGAAAATATTCTAGTTTTTCACAAAACACCCTGTATCTTATCTTAACGAGTACAGAAGAGAGTCCACAGTTTACAGTTTTTATAAAGAAAAGTTATGTTAATAAGCTTCTTTTTTTCCTTTTTCTTTTTTTTTTAATAGGTCAAGAGCAGCCTGGGCAAAGATCTCAAACACACCCCAGAGTTAGTAATTGAATTCTTGTAGACCACATAAAAGCGCATAAAATTCTCAAGAAAAATGTTCGAAATTATTCGTATGAAAAAAAAATATTTCCGATGTGAACCTATGGACCCTCCCTATCCGTCAAGTGCGCTATTTATTAACTGTGCAATTCACTTTCGGACTTTAAAAAACGCTAGGTGAAAAAGGGAAAATAATTAAAGAAAAATTTGAAATATTATAAATCAAAAAGACCATAGTCATTAGTTCCTGATAGGTTACTTCACTTACTAATTAATTTTACCTACAGAACTAGTTTGGTTATGTCAGTAAACAACAAGGTTAATGAAAGCAGAAAGAATGCAAAGAATTTAATCAGTTGCTTCAAGGTAGTTACTAATTTCTGAAAAATAAAAAGAATTATTGATACCCTTCCGCTTGCGTATAATAGCCATAAGCAAAGCTCTCTCTCTCTCTCTCTCTCTCTCTCTATCTCTCTATCTCTCTATCTCTCTATCTCTATCTCTCTCTCTCTCTCTCTCTCTCTCTCTCTCTTGGTAACACAAGAAATGCAGAATAACAGAAATTGTCAATGCTGTGCAGAATTCCAGGAAGATTAAACTGAAGTTTTTGTAGTTTTTTATATTGACCTCGTTCCACCTCTTTTGCACGTATGCAGATGTAGCTGTATATTTGTTGTGACATATTGCATCGTTCTGATGATGTATGTGGGTTTAAGGAAATATAAATTTCTTTTGTTATTTAAATGAAGCGATCGACATTTAACATTGGAGAAAGGCAGCATAATTTGGGTCATACCTTAATAGGCTTAAAAAACACATTATAAAAAACTTAATTTCATTAATGTACAGAATGTGTGTGTGTGTGTGTTCGTTGAAAAACTGTATATCCATAAAACGCATAATTCGCTCAAATTACACGAAAAAGTTAATTCAGCCAAGGGCATTCGCTTGCGGTCGATCACCTATATAAACTGCACAATTTGCATGATCACCTCCTCCCGAATTCGTTTGTTTTGAGAGCGCACTATCAATAAAAAAAAATTGTGTCACAGCCAATTAAGGTTCCATTCACCTCTCTCTCTCTCTCTCTCTCTCTCTCTTTCTCTGCTATAGTTATTCATATAAAATTAAGCCGCACCTTCCCTTATCTTACCCTACAATCCCCTACCATCATGACAAACTGAAACTGATTCTATAAATTCGTCGAAAGAACAAAAATCGCAACTTGTTGCTAACTTCTTTTCCGCTACGGTGAGTTCTACAAAATTTTTAACTTTTTTATTTGGTTTTTATTTTTTTTCTTCGTCTTTTCTTAATTTCCATGGCGTTTGTAATCTGAGCGCCGCCGGCCGCTGCTGGCTGTGCTTTTTTTTATTTACGTGCAATGAGAAAATAAGGCATACAAAGATTGGGCAACGTACTATAATGGAAAAAAGGGCCTGCAGATGCACCTGCTTTTGACATACATATTTTTTTTTTTACCGGTACCTAACAATTACTTCAATCATCTGAAATTATCAGAGATACGATCCGAAAAGGACTTTCGCCAGATATTGATGGAGTGCTAGAAATTTCACCCGTCTCCCGTTTTGTTTTTTATCTGGATTACCAACACGTTTCTGCTCGGCGGCGTCGGCCTGGACTTTTTTTTATTGTGTGACTTTGAGTTATGCGGGAATTATGTAAATTTCATTTATAGAAATGAGCGTCACATGAAACAAAGTCCGACTGGGCTCGTGATTTTGAACATCTATACAAAAGTTATTCCTAAAAATTGAAACGATATTTGCAAGTGCAGGTGTTCATCTTCAGATGTTTAATAAAATTAAAGAGGCGTCCAGGAAGGAAAATTATATACCTGTAGTTTCATGGGCCGCGGGAAATTGTTCCATATTCTCATAATATAGAGTAAGAATAAATTTCAATATGTGACCGAATTTATTCGGAAGAACGGATACAAGTGATTGGCGCAATTAGAAGCGAAAGTATTGCATGCTGCTAATGATAAATCTACCAGGAACTGATCAAAGTCTTTTCATTAGAAAAATAGGACTAACAAGGATGACCAAAGATTTTAAAACTGTTAATCACATTGTTCCTCCCTTTATGCATAATATACATAAACACAAAAGGTGAGTGTAAAATTGCACTCAAATGTAAATTTTTTTTACAAATACTGTGTAATTTTACAACTCAAATATTTATTTATTTATTTATTAAGTAAGTTGTATAGATTCAATTCGTTAAATACGTAAAGCAGTATAAGGATACCAAGTTACAGAGGAATATTCCAATATGGAGCGAACTAATGAAACATATAAAGCCTTTAAAGTGTAAGGGTCTTGAAAAACAGTGCAATTACGCTTAATAAAACCGAGCATTTTAAATGCCTTGTAGGTGACCTAATCAACATGCAAAGAGCAGTTTAACTTGTTATCAGAAATGATACCAAGATCTTTAATCTCAGTAGGCCTATCTACAGTAATGTCTTTGATCACGTAATTAAAAAAAATAAGAATAATGCAACGATAAAAGCTGAAACTCTTACATTTGCTAGGATTGAGTTCCAAACCATTTAACGTGCACCAAACCAGAAGTTTATTTAGGTCATTTTGAAGATGCAGACAATCTGCCAGACTTCTAATTGGCAAGAAAATTGTTAGGTCATCAGCGTAAAAAAGATATTTAGCGAAAGAAAATAGTTTAACTGCATCATTGATATAAATAATAAACAATATGGGGCCAAGATGGCTGCCTTGAGGCACCCCTGATTTATGTATAAATTTACCCGATTTAAGAAAATCAATTTTTACACACTGCGAGCGATTACTTAAATACGAATTAATCCACTTAAGCATGGTGGAATGAAACCCGAAGGGATGGAGTTTCTTTACAAGCAGATCAATATTAACCCCGTCAAAAGTTTTAACAAAGTCAGTATAGATAACGTCGACTTGCACACCATTTTCAATTTCGTTAATACAAAATTTTTTAAATAATACCAAATTAGTTGTTGAAGACTTATCCTTCACGAAGCCATGTTCCTGGGAGCATATAATTTCTTTTACGTGAAAATACATCCTGTTCATTA
Organism: Dioctria linearis; assembly: GCA_963930735.1. Classification (NCBI taxonomy): domain Eukaryota; kingdom Metazoa; phylum Arthropoda; class Insecta; order Diptera; family Asilidae; genus Dioctria; species Dioctria linearis. The sequence goes on along the minus strand of OZ005742.1, from coordinate 261,883,465 downwards.
TTATTATGCTTTCGAAACACTTGGGAATAGGATATGTTTTGCAATTCTTCTGTAATTTTTAATTGAATGCCGAGTATCTGCTTTGTATATTTCCACTGGTCTAGAAAAAGTCCTAGTCTAAGTGAAACGTTGAAAATTATTGTTAAAGCAGGTGCACGAGTAGCGTTGCAGTTTTTAAGTAAAATGTTAAGAACTAAATCGTGACCGCAAAAAGACATCATTGTTTAAAGAGCTGAGCGAGTAAATATGTATTAATTCATAAAAGTTCTTAAATGTAAACAAACTATGCAGAATTTTATATGTGGTAAGAATGTAATTTTACTTCCAATTTGATGTAATCGTTCACTAATCATAAACGAATCGCGGTTCGAACAGAAAGCTGTATTTCGATGTCACGGTTTCTGTTCATACGACTACATTGAGTACTATTCCATTTTTTTTTTTAACTAATCTATGTATTTTTAAATTTCTTTATTTAAAGTGTAAAGTTACTCGCATTATATGGCAATTCTCTTTTTTTACACTTTTTTATGTAAATTTACAACATTATTTCAACATTTTTATTTTTTTCTGCTTGGAAGTGTAAAATTACTTATTTTGTACAATGATTCTCCTGAATTTTTAGACTTTCCTATTACATTTTGTGTAAAATTACTCATTTTATATCGGAATTTTACTTTATTTGTAACTCAAATTTAAGTTCGCAAATTGGAATCATGTTAATTTACAGACATCACACTAGGAAACCCATTATTTTTCAGAGTGCACCCATCTAAAGATTTGATTGTAAACTCAATTTATGTACAATAGTTCCTCTATGACTTATACTGCAGTTTATGCTCTTGTATCCTTCCTGGTCTTTGGCTTTGTTAAATAGTCAATTCTGCCTAATAGTTGTGAGGTTCCTGTAATTATATTCTGTTTTAGTCTTTTGATTTGTGAAATCTGGCACAGTGGATTATTAATGTACTACCAACATTTTTATTCTTTCTTTGATAATTCAGTTGGTTTTGGAGCCGTACGTATTCCATCAAAATCTTCCTTTTTAACTCCTCTTGGGACCTAGGGCTTCCACTAAGTCGTAGGTCAAGAGGCTATACACCTATGACTCAGTTTTTTTTTTTTTTAATAATTTTTTAGATATTTAATGATAGGGTTGCCTTCTGTTGCTCATTTTGAAAAGCGCACCGTGCTCAGAGAATCTTTATGGTAATTGTCATAGATGTTTTTGGTTGGCATCTCTGCCCACATTGGAAGCATTACAATTATTTAAAAAATCCCTGCAAACATTTTCCGCTTACCTGGAGTTATTTCGGTGGTACTTTAGGGAGATTTTTATGGGTAAAGAGCTAGTTAATATGGGAGAAGAGGTGAAAGGAAACTAGATGTACCTACCTATGTCTAAGTCTAATGGTGTTAAAGTTCTAAATGAATTTTAATCTTTTGAGTTTTCTTATTAAGCTCGGAGAAAAAATAATTCCTAAATAAATCTTAATCCTTGTTAATCTGGACTAAAGAAATCTCCGATGTTTAATTGATCGGCTCAAAACAATGATTTTCACAATTCCATCGAACATATTTACTCTTATCTCGGATATTCGACAATCTTACTTGCTTGTAAAACTAGCAATGCATTGATTTGCACATTTTTAGATTGATCTATTTCCTCCATCTGTCGATTTTCTCTTGATTGTGGTGTTCCTCAGGTTTCTATTCTTGGCCCCTTACTATTTATTTTGTTTAATAACTGAAAAATCTCCATAAATTCCACTGATTCATATTGTATGTATGATTGATTTTTTTGCTCACTCACACTTCATGCAATGACTCTCCGTCTCACTCAAACTAGAGTCTTAAAGTTACGGTCTTACGGCAAGCTTTAGATGCACTAGAATCATTTTTAGTAGGTGAAAAGATATTTTTCGAAACTGGGATTCTTGCAGAAACCGTAATCTAAGAAATAATGTAGCAAGTGTTATACCATTTTAGAATCCTTATTAAATGCATAAACTTTTAAAGTTACTTGCTAAACTGGCGTAATACATTTTTTTTTATTAGGTAGGTATGTACATACAGTCAGTTAAAGTTGGGTGAAATATTAATTTTCTATTCTTGGTTCGGCAAAATGTGACATTTTCTTCCAAGCTGGAGCAGTTGGCTTAGAATTTAAAACAACAGGTTACATAAGCACTATTCGGGATTACATAAAAGAAAATAAAATTGAAAAAAAATAAAGATTTGTAGCAACAGGAGGTAAAAAAGCATCACAGGTGTACATTTTCTCAAAACAAAAGAAATGTTTATAAATTGAAAAATACACGACTTAGAGTTTTTTTTTTATATTTTTCTGGTAATTGTTATGATTTGGTCTATCACCCAATTCCGGCTTGACGTTGACTTACGGGGCACCCTGTATATGTATGTTGGTAAAAATATCGAATATCAAGGTTTTTTGTGTATTTTATTAAGCTACTCACTCTTACATATTTTACACATTGTGTATTAGGTCTTAAGCCGGTCTCACAGGAATGTGTGCATTTGTCAAATATTTGGCATGCCTCTGATTTGAGGAGGTTTATGTGAGTTACAAAGAGGAATATTTTTCATTCGTACGCTTTAAGGGCGCATTACAAACTTTGGCTAAAGCGTACGAATGAAAAATGTTTCTCTTTGTAGCTCACACTCCTCAAATCAGACGCATGCCAAATATTTGACAAATGCACACATTCCTGTGGGACCGGCTTTACAAGGAGGGCACCCACCCTTCTTCTGTTCTAAATATTTAGCTTATAAAGTTTTACTTTTAATTTGCAGTAATGCGTTAAAGATGTCTTTTATATGTGGAGTTTTCCATTGTAAAGATCATGGTAAAAAATTGTGTACCAGAAATTTTTCTGATTATATAGATAGGCACCAATACATACATATCAACCTTTCGTATAAGTAATCTACCTACCAGATGGCACAGTTCTATTTAAAACTTTTCCATATCGCTCACCTTAACTTTTGATGCATTTCTATAATTTTTGTTCCAATTAGCATTTCACTCTACATTCAAATAATTTTCATATCATGTGAAATCGAGAAAAAAAATAGAATTTCAAAGCTATATTTGCCTTTCTGTATTATCACATCTCTATACCTTTTCGTTTAGTTTTAATGAATTTCACCCCTCAAAAAAACAAAAAAAAAACAAAAAAAAAAGACAGAAAAAAAAAACATGAGAAATGGCAAAGGCATAATTTATGAGATCTCCGGGACATTTACCTTTCCCTTAAGCGCACTTAATTGAATTTTTAAACTCATTCATGCTCGACTAAGAATAGAAAGAGCAAAAAAAAAAAAAAGTGGAGAAGTTGATCCACCACCAACAATATCCTTGCGTCGTACTCCAACAACCTCCCTTGTCTCTCTACATGGAAAATTTCATTTACTAAAGGACGACAGCGGGCGACGGCAACGACTTCTTCTACTATACTTGCACAATTCACAGTCGTCAGACTTATGTTCAATCAGAATAGCCCCTGGAGGTATTTTCCTGTTTACCATGCCCGGAACAATGATAAATAGAAAATGAACAAATTTGTTTCTGGTTCCTGGCTGGTATATTTATCTACATACATACATACCTACTCTACTCTTCTACTATACCTATACGGAACGGATACGATGATCACGTCACTAACAGAATCCTCCTGGATTGCTTGTTTTGTTCCAGGCTTTTGATACTGACAAATTTTCCATCTCTAGGAAGTGGTTGGCTTTTGTTTACGAAAGAATTTCAGAACATTCCACTTGAGTTGAAGATATACCAAAATTGAAGTCTCACAAAAAAAAATTAAATAAATAAATAAATAACGAACGAGGATTCATTCCTTGACAAGAGAAATGTTCTTAAAATAATCGAATCTATAGCTATTTTTCAGTATCGACGTGTGTTGTGGATGTGTACTCAGTTCTTCAAAGAGTAGAGAGTAGTTTCATATTATTTTATAAGATTTAGAAGCTTCTTCTTAACCTCTATCACATTATTGGGCCGCCCATGGTCGCAACATTGAGTGGAGTGGGATGAAAACCACTCTCACTACTTAAATCTAATCTAGCCTCTATCTCTACTTGGTTTTTTTTTTTCAAAAATATGATGCATGGGGGTATGTTTGAAAGTGTCGTAATTTCTTTAAGAGCGCATACACATGACTTAAATACAATTTTCTTTTTTGTTTTCAACATGGATTTAGTTCCAGAATGTAAATAAAATACGTAAAAATGCTTTCCATATGAAAATTTTTGTGACGTTTATGCCTCAACGTCTTCAACATAACCTCAAAGGAAGCAGTCTAAGGGTGTCAAATCGCAGGATCTAGACGGCGAGTTGACGATAACTTCACATTAAGACCCGGAAACTTCTTTTGAAATAAATGCAATGGTTTTTCTGCTTCTATGTCACATAGAGCCATCCTGTTGGAAATAAAAATGTCATCCATGATACAAGCACTACAAATATGGCCGATTCATCTGTCAACTGGGTGCTTAAGTCATTTGGAGACAAATGTCACAAATTTGTTCGTCTTAGTTTCAATCGTTCTTACCCAAGTAAAAAAGATTTTCAAAATATTTGTTTTTATTAAATATTTCAATACATTCAAAACGTCTTTCAGTCAATATGACACAAGAAACTCAAAGCAAATACGCTGGAAATTACATTTGTCTCCAGATGACGTTGCAAAACAAAAAGTTCCTCTATGTCCATAGCATAAACCTCAAGCTAAAACAAAAAAACTCCGTCACCATCATACAGTAGCGGATTCCATTCATAGAAAGTAGGACACAATATCACTCACTCCCTACCCAAAAACAGTGCCAAACTGTCACTCTGCGGATGAAGGGACTGCTCCAAACAATCATTCTTTAATTTTGGTAGCCCTAATCGTTAAGGACGATTTTTTTGAAAAAAATGTGGTCACCCACCTTCCTCCTGAATTTCTAACACCCAATTTACAAACAAACGCCGTTGTGCGTGTTCTGCTAGCCTTCTGTTTTGTGTGTGAACTGAAAATTCGTAGGGATTTCGGCCAAGTTCCATTAAGCTGCAAAATATGGTGCAGGCTTGCTTGCAAAATAATGGATGGAAACGTCTTGGAATGGGCAAACGTGTATCCTTCCATCTTTTCCTTTCTGTGCATCACCAACTTGGCCGGAACGTTCAAGTTTATTGATAAAATTCATAATTAATGTTGCTTCATCACGACCGAAATCGAAGAAAGCAATCCGAACTTTTCTAATTGTCTTAGCGAAATTTTCACCATTTGTAGGTATAATGAATTTTCACAATTTCTATACCCTGCTCAAGTGTGTATCGCTCCAATTTCTTTAACCGTATACTCTGTCCGTACCTGTTCACGTGTCAAAAACTGACAATGAATAAAAGTACGCAAAAACTATGCCCAATCATCATCCTCCTTCTAGAACAAAACCCTTCTTCAGCATTTTTTAACGCTTGACTTAAAATAGTTTCTGAGTGAATATTAGGAAATTTGAATTTGAAATTGTGTTTATCTGGGAGAAAGCCAGGGGCGGATTTCCCTATAGGCCGAGTAGGCTTGGGCCCATACGACAAATTTGGAAAAAGTTATAGAAAAACTAATATAACACAAAAAATTTAAAAAATAGCCGTGAAGGTCGGTGGTGCACACTTACCGACACAGCATGAGCCAGCACAGACAGGTAAAATATTTTTATATGAAACCAGGTTAACTAATTCACATCAACCGGTATCGATGGCTAGAAACCGGACCGGCATTTTTCGGTTGCTGGTCTAGTTGCGAAGTTAACATAGGATCACTTCTCTGCAGTTTTCTCATGATACCTGCCTTAATTGAAAGTTTCCTTTCCTTTTTATGTCGGTATATGTGTACGAAAAATGCCGGTACCGGTCGATGCTTGTCTGTGCCGGTTTGTGCGGTGCCGGCAAGTGTGCATCGACCTTAATAGTTATTTGAATTTTTGGTTAAAAGATTTCTCTGGTGACTGTCGTTGTTCGGAGCATGTTATGGTATCTCTTAGCATTTGATGTATTCTGAACTCTGATGATAAGAAAAAGTTACAATTGGTCTAAGGCGAATTCTTATCGTACCCTAGATGAATCCCCGTATGTAATTTCGTATGGTCACCTCTCTTTGCAAGTTGCAATCATAAATCATTGGATTTCATATTCTGAAGAACTTTACAGTACAACAAAAAAGTGTACGACTGATAGTTTTCTCAATATATGTACGTAAACAGTACCTACATTTTTATATGGCCATACCAAAACGGGGTCTGCCCAATTTAATGCTCTTTTGTGTACCTTATTCTAGAACTTGTATAAAATTCATTTTGGGAAATTATGGGTTTTGAGGCGGAATTAATAGAGAAAATGATGGAAAAAGTTACGCTGTGAATAAGCATCATCCCAAGTATAGCTATCTTTCTTTAGTCTTCTTTTTATTTTTTTTCTATATGCTTTCCAATTTTAAGTGAGCCGCATAAGCTATTACTAAAGATTTTTCCTTGTTGCCTTTTCTTTTACAATAAATAAAACAGTGCCCGCTGCCAAACAAACTTGTTGCGTCGCCTTCACTGGATATTAAGTGCGACATTGTCGTCAACTAAGTTGCCAACATTGTTGTGTCGTTCTCACTGTGCTTTGGCCTTTATACATTGCAACTTTTGCGGTGTAGCTTTCCGGTTGCAGCGGTGTTTACAAGTAGTGGAATAAAGCTGCTCGCAGCTTGCAGTTTTGCTGCATGCAGCTCTTGTTTTCACTAGTCTCCAATTAAACTCTGTGAACCCTTTTGTAGACGAGATTCTGCGAGTGAAAATAAAAAAAAAATATCATCCAAAAGTGCATGCTGCCGCTTGGTTGGCATTAAAATTGCTAAAACATCGCAATAAGAAGCTGAAAAAGAATAGGTTTCGGGTGAATATTGGATAGCTAATAAAACAAAGAATTATCTACATACTGGAGATGAAATTTTTTATAAAACTTTCTTGCGCTTATCATCATGTGACGATTTTGAAGAATGCTCAATATCTCCCACTGAACGGTTAGCTATAACCACAGACAAGAAATACCCAGCTATCGACGGTAGTACTCTAAGAAGTGATGTATGGAAGAGCTCATAGCAAACCTCAATAACTCACTGATCTCGGCTAAATAGGTATATCATGGGTACAAACCAAAAATGTTTTTAAATATTGCCAAAAATTCTTCAAAACATATCCAAAAATTAGCTGCATCTGGCTGCGACTTCGGTTTTGGGGATAATTTTAATTTGAAATCGATTAAGCACCATTTTTAAAAGAAAAAACAACATATCCTAAACAAGGACCACCTTAGTGTGCATTTTCTGCAGTTTTTCGTAATTCTCGCGTCTGTAATATTGTTTATAGGAAATTGGTGCTCAAATTATATCGATTAAAAATAAAATAATCAAAGAAATATATTATAAATATTCATCGTCATTGTAATAATGATTAATTACTGTATTCCAATCCTCTTCTTCCCAAATCTTCAAATGTCAACTGTCATTACATTTTCTATTTCATTTATTCATAATCATAATTTCTAAAATTCCCAAGTACAGACTTTTACCCGAATTGAATACGTTTTTTAAAAAAAATTCCGTCATATTGGATCCGCCATTTTGTTTTTCTACATTTTGACCTCGAATTCGTAATCAGCGACCCCGAAAACCCCCCGAGTACAGACTTTCACCAGAATTGAATACGTTTTTGAATTTTGGCCAGCTTTTCGGGGTTCGGGACCACTGTGAGACGGTCCGAACAAATTCTGTCTGTCGTCTTGTATGTAGGATGAGTTGTGTGTGAGGGGCAGTGGGTGGGTTAAGTTAGATTAGCATACAAAATTACACACTTTGGCGAAATTTATTGCCATGGGTACAAATCGTAAGTAGCCTGCGGCTATCACTAATCGCTACAACCAAATTAGGTAGATTTTGCATTTTTTGGTTTCCGCATATAAGAAAATTACAAATTTTAACAAACAAAAAGTGGACTCAAAAGATATTAGCTATGTTCTTTTGTGCCCATAGTACAGGTCAGAACAAATCATACACAAATCATACAAAAAGTTCGCTTCAAACGACAGAACAATTTGTGCTCTCCAGTATTTGTGTGTTCTAGAACAAGGTACAAAAACGAACACAGCTACTGTTTCGCACATCAGAAATGTTTTAAATATGATAAAGTACTTCTTGAGGTAAAAATTTCATTGAAATTGCATTAAAATTGCAAGTACGGAAAATGTACGGCATACCAGTAGAACGATTAATAAGAAGTTAATGCAAATCGCTGATAAAATGCAAGTGCACAGTGAAATTTCAACTTACTTTAATAAATTCAGTTCGTGGAATGCAAAGAACGACAGTGCGTATGTACTTAAGTCTTAAGTACAGCCAAAGAACGTATAATTGCAAGAACTCTCATCTCATCGGTTTCGGCTTCCCTAGTCGTGAAATATGAAAATAAATGTCTGATTCAAACTAAGAGAAAAAATCTGTGCAAGGTATTGAAAACATTAATTTATTTATCTCCCCCCGCACTATTCACAACTAAAAATCCAGACGGCAGACAGAATTTGTTCGGACCGTCTACAGCCACCAATAAAGCAAACGAATTCTGAATAAATATAGTAGTCGATTTCAATTCTTTCCTACATTGAAATCAATTTATAAAGGCCTGAGACAAAAATCCGCGCTGATATCCCTAGAACTACGACCATTAAAATTTGTAGCTAACAAAGCTCAAGCAACCAAATCAATCTAACTTCCACGAAGCCGAGACTATCCAGACACAACTTGTTCGAATCGTCTTCAGCCAAACAATAATGCACACAAATTCTGAAGAAAGATGGTCGATTTAAATTCTATGAAAGAAATGAATTTTTGCCAAAATTGAAACAAATTTTTGGTTCGAACCCATATTTAGCTGAGATCAGTGAGTTATTGAGGTTTGCTATGAGCTCTTCCATACATCACTTTAGTTCTACCGTGACCGTCGATAACTGGGTATTTCTTGTCTATGCTATAACTTCGAGATTTTTAGCTACAGATAAATTTTTATAGTCCTAAAGACCTAAGATCGTGAAGTCCAAATGTCCTAAGGACGCACAATCCCAAGGTACTAAAGTCCAAAAGTCCTAGGGTCCCAAAGTCCAAAAGTCTTATTAAGGTCCCAAAGTTTTTTGAAGAATTTGAAATTTTACTGACCGCATAAATTTAAGTAACTTCTTAAAAACCTGCAACCATATTTGTATACTGCGCCTGCAATGTTTACACATTGCAACATCCGAATCTGCGGCAGCACGAAAAATCTGCAAACAATCGAGATGCAATCGCAACTTTTTGCGTTTCAGAGGTGTTTATACACGTTACAACCCTCTATTCGTGCAGATTGTGGTTGCGCTGCAGTAAAAGTTGCAATGTGTAACCGTACCTTTAGTATACCCGATGACTTCATCTAGCTAGGGTATAAAAAGTTCTACCCACAAACAACAGAACAATTTTTGTTAAGAACATTGTTAGACTTTCTTTAGAGGCCTGTACAGCTAGCTGTTAATTAATAAATATTTTATTCATACAGGTGCAACAATGCAAATGAGAAGTTCTATTACACTACGCACTTACTGCTGCCTACGACAAAATATTATACTCAACACTGCAGTTGATGTTGGAGTGGGGCGGGGAAGTGGAGCATCGATTTCCCCAATTTCCCATTCCTCCAATCACCGCAATAAGAAGTATCATCTCATCTCCATTATCGCGACTAAGTGGAATACTTTTAATTTGAATTGAACCCATCATCCACCTCGCGCCGGCTGCCGGCAGGCGGCATCCAACCGTGCATCATGAATGTAGTCTGTACCTTGATGAGTCATCTCAACGCAAGCAAATTATGCATTATCCACTTTATCGTATGTATCGATTAAGCGATGCTATGCGATGAGAGCCATACACGAGGCAAGAGCAACGCTCACGTTTTGGTTGTGGAGGGGTCGTAGGATTGTTGGAGGTGGACATGGACAATGGATAAGCTAGGCAAGCACAGAATAGAATAGATACAGTTACAAAACGTAGTAGAAGAGCCGAATATGGATAGAATGGAGAATATTGAAGCATGGCATCGGCATCATCATGGTTTTGAATTTATTATTTGAGAATTGGAATGAATGCATAAAGGAAGGAGGTGGGGAAGGGAATGTACATTTTTCTCGGATTAATTTTCATACCTTGTTCTGTTCCTCTTTACAAGAAAGGGGAACATGAAAAATGCGACAGGACATAGGAATGGAACAAGCTTCAGATAGCATCATTTAGCATAACATCTTCTAAAGAGAGAAAAAAAATTATGGGTTGGTGGGCTGTGTTGCCAGATTGTGGAAATTCTCTCATTTTAAGGAAATTCCGGAACCAAATTTTACAGAAAAAGGAATTTTAATATTTGATTTAGTACATTTGTGTGAAAATTTCTGAGAACACTTATTTTGTTGATTGTTAGCTGGGATATAATGTTTTTGTACATATATTTTCACTAAGAAATTTGTGTTTACCGCCTAACAGCTCTAATGAGGTAAATAAACCTAAACACATTTCCAAAATATGTAAAGGACCTTGGAGTGCTGTAATAATATCCTTTTGATAGTCCTAAAAGACTTGCTATCTTAGTAGAATCTCAGGACGCTAAGAGAAGAATACTCTTGCGTTCAGCGAAAACAAGATTATTTGCAATGTAGCCATGTGTATCCAGACTTTTAAAAAATTGGACTGTGTTGGAACATATATTTTTGTATGACACTTCTGAAACAAACCGACCTAAAGCTAAATATTTATGTAAAACTGAATACAACAACAAGTTCGACACAAGTTCGACAGTGACATTATTTTAGCAATAAAATCAATCAATTCCCAAACAACCTCACCTTCATCTCATTTTTATTACTGCCAATTATTCCAGACGTGTGAAAAACTTCCTTACACTTAGAAATACTTCAGACTGGTAGTTTTAGGTCTATTACCATTTTACCATAGACAAATTAATAGCATACAAAGACTGGGCAAGTAGAACAAGAATCTGCAGCGCCACGGTGGAATATAAGACGATGCGATGCCTCGACGTGTTAACGTAACCAAAGGGTAAGCCAGTAATGACTCGCTCCAATATAAAATCAACGAGAGAAATAAGGATTTTGGTGTCTCAAGGTACCCGCAAAATATGTTAAATCACGCGAAAATTATCAATTTGGTCGTCTTCCAGTACAGAAAATATTAAATATGCACATTAAAGCTTGTATGTAGGGTGAAATCGCATCTAAATTTTGTCCCCTAATTAGATATGTAATTAGTTTTTGAGTCTTATAAATGGTTTTGTAAATAACTGTAAAAGAAGTGAATCAGTCCTTCTTAAGATGAAAAAATGGCCATTTTTTGGTACAAAAATGAACATATTTTCAACTTATCATTATGAACTGGTAAGTCATGGAAATTCACTTTTCAGTAGAAAAATATTCACAACAGAGTACTAATGAATGTGAAAAAAGAACGGAGAAATATATCCAAAATACAGGAAGTCGGGTGTATATGACCCAAGTGCCAAAAATCCGTCTTTCGGCGGTAAAAAGTCAGTTGTGAAGTTAAAATTTAAAAAAAACTGCACCACTCGATTACCCGTTTCTCCCTCTTTAATTTGATACCAAACATGACGTATTTTGGCCAACTCCCAATGGGGGTGGTACGACTCCCATCCCCAAAAGCCCCTCCCCCAAAAATTGTCATCTGTATTTTTGTATTCTAGATCCTAAATCCGAAGAAAAAAACCCCAATTTCGGGACACTTCTTACGTTTTCCCTAAATCCCCAAGAATGTTAGAGAATCGCGAATGGAGAGTTAGGGAGTTTTAACCAGGGAAAACGAAAATTCTCATCTCCTAAACTCCGAAACTCTCCGAGTTACAGAATCCGGGCCCAGGCCATTTAGTGCGGACAAGCTCGCACCGGCCGCGCCGCGTCTATACCCTTCCCACGGCACGATGCGAGCTCACTGCTGGCCCGACCTGATTTGCAGCACGGGACATACTTTCGATTAAATTCTCATTCTAAAATGCCGCGTGAAGAAACAGTCATGTTTCTGCAGCCACTTTTGTATGAAGAAATGATACGCTCGCCCGTGTAACCACCGGCCACCTTGAGCACGCTCGCGTTGCACCCTTGACTCAGAATGGATCGGACACAACACAATATCACAAGCAAGCTCGCGTCGCGGTCGGCCCACCTCGGACTATAGACTCTTCCCACAGCGCATTGGCCCGTGCATGCGTGGCGCGATCCGTGAAATCACAATCCGCGGGAAGCCAGCTTACGGCGAATAGTTCACTCATAAAATTTCTAGTAAATTTCTGAGAAAAAATTGAGGGCTTCCCTATATCGGGCAAGCCATTGTCGATTCGATATTCGTGCGAGGTGTTGCGGATTATTTTACTTGCCCAGTCTTTGTATGCGATTAATTTGTCTATGATCATACTTTGTTATTTGACATGTGAGGATTATTAGCCATATCTGAATTTTTTGTTAATTTTATGAGAACTGTCAAAATTTTGACGATAGTCGTTTGTAAAATGTAAACAATTAGAATATCTGTTGTAAATTTATGCTACCAACACTGAAAATGAGAAAAACGAAAGAGTAGCATTAAGGGGAAATGTAATTTGTTTGTTTGTAGGAAACAAGACATTTATTTGTTTTTTTCTTATATATAGCAACAAATTCCTGCATTTTTAATTGTTTAATTTTTTAATATAACACCACAAAATATTAAAGTCATTGCAATTCCCCTCCATAAACCAACTTTAACTCTCTCCGTCTCCATAATTTCCTATATTTTTCTCCAGCTCAGTTCACAATCGCAGTGGAGCGTATCGCCATCGTATCGTATCGCATTTCCTCAAGCTCATACAAAAATTACAATTCCTATGATGGGATTTGTGAAATAAACAAATGAAAATGAAACCTCTCCCCCACCATATTTAATCTGATTCCATTTCCAATATTTTCTCTCAATTTCAACGACTTCTCTGTCTGAAGAGAATAGGAGGAGGAAGGAATTTGTTGAATTTTGACAACCAGCGCCACGCGCACGACAGGGCCAGCAACAACAGCACACACAACACAGAGCACAGCAGTAGCTAACACAATCTTTTCGCCGCATTCTGTGAAGTATAGAGTTAGTGTTGTGTCGCGTCGTCTCGTTGTTGGATTCTTCTTGTATTGAGGAGAAGAAGAGGTGCTCTGATTCTGGGACGCGTTCCTTGGATTGTTCTTCTATTTTTTTTTCTAATTAAACTCTGTCGTCCATAACCAATTAAAGTGCTTAATTTTGTTTTAATTAGTGTCCGTTATAAGATAAGAAATTCCATAAATTTTTACCGTATCTCTTGCTTGCGTTTTACACATGCAGACAAACGAGCATTTTGCTTGCTCCATTAAGCGAGTGTTAACCCAGTGTAGCAGCAACCCTTGTCGCGTGTAACTTGTTGGGTTCCACATGTCTGATGTCTCGGGTTGAGGGTGAGGCTCTATAACAGTTCTACCCTCACACCAAAAGCACTTGACATTTTGAAGGTTTGCTTGCCATTGCCGTTTCGTTTCGCCGGCAAGAATGGTGGTGGAGGAAAGTGCAGTGCGAAATTAAAGATTTTTTTAGTCGTTGTGTGTTTGTTGATTTAACAATAATTATTGTGCAAAAATACGTGAAATTGTGGTGTGCCCTAGTTCTTTTGTCGCAAGAAATATAAAACGCAATAAAAATTGTTTATCATTTCGAAATGTTGATTTTGCTGTAATTTGTGAGGCGCGCGTGTGCCAAGTGGTAATTTCCCGCTAAAACTTTTTGAATTTTTTTTTTATTTTTTTATTTCGAAAGTGCTACTCTGGTGTTTAAAAATAAATAGCCGGAATTAAAAACAAAGCGGTGAAGAAACAAAAATCTGCTTTCCTTCTCTCCTACCCTTGCGGTGGAATACTATGGATTACAGCTTCTCGGATTATGACTCGTCTTCAATTTACTCAAGTGAATCGGTGAGTTTCCAGCTTATTTAGTGCTTTTCCACAGAATTTATCGCATTAAGAGCAAACGTTTAGAAGATTCTATGAGGTGAATCTATATCTGTCCTTTAAGATGCGCTCAGAGTATTTATTTTTTGGGATATTATTTCTAGCTCTAGGGTTTCCCTTGAAGGAGGGCAAAGGTTTATCTACTTAAAGATGTGAACTCTTTCGAGACTGATAATGCGATTAAAAAGGTCCAAATCTCCCCCTGTATATAGTTCTGGCAGTGTTTGGTTGGATTTGATATTATTTACGAAGAGCCCTTTTTGATCCTAGAGAGTCTCTATGTTGGTAGGTAGGTGATACCTATATCATGTCGTCCGACGTCGTAAACAGCTAAGTAAATATGTTTGGATTCTGTTGATTTATTAGCTGAGATCCCAAGGAGATGTTGTCGCATTTGAAGGATATTGATGTGTTTATGGATGTGCGGTTTGCTTTTGCTATCTTGTCATAGATAATTTATTGTTTGCTATACTGGCTGCGGTCAATGTTGCCAGATGATATGATAATTTACATAGTGTCTATATACGATAGGTGGCTCTTTACCTAATCAAAGCGGAAGTGGTGTTTATAATCTATAGGAGTCACACGGGCTCCTCCTGGAGATATTTGTTAGTTCAAAGAAATTTTCTACTTCGTTTGGTTTTTTAAAGTTGATTTTTTTGCTAGATTTAATTACAGAAAAATTACAAAAAACTCAAGACGGTGTCTCCTCAAATGAGAAATATCTATGCCTACTTGTTTGACTTTAATAGTTGTCGGGACTTAAATATATGAGACCCGGAGGCAGCTATTATTTTTTATTCATTTATAGAAATCAAAGATTACCTCGAAGTAGAGATCTATTTATCACCAGAGTAATGGTGTCATTTAGAAATCTGCAATATCCTAAGATTTTCTTTGAACATCATTCAAGATTTCAATTTTATTCTAATACTTTTGGAACTTTCTTTAGAAACTAACTTACTCCAACTCAGTAATCGTCGGTACTCTGAGGTTGTATATCAGATTTCCATACGAAAAATGTAATTTTATCTTGATATCCTTACCTATACATTTTTTTAATCTAGCTTTAGATTACCTAGACCTAAACCCAATAGCCATTCTAAATACTAATACTAAATAGTAACGGTCCTAGAACTGATCCTTGTGGGGCATCAAATGAGAGCGGTAGCATGACAGATAGGTGCCAACTAAGCTGTCAATAAAAAAATGTTATAATCAATAGTTCCTATACAGCTAACGATGATAACTGAAAGCTAGGATGAGTGACGCTTTGAGCTGCCTTCAAAAATTCAAGAAGAGCAAGCTTTTTCTAAAGTCTGAGGGGTATCATTCAGTAAAACTGTCTCACAAGAATTGAGATTTAATCTGGAAGTAGTGCACCTACTATGCGTAGTTCTGTAGAGAAAGATAAGACCTTGGAGTGCATACCACTTTTGAAGTGAATCTGGGAGAAGATGTTCAGAGAGCAACTTCAACGTGAAAACATGGCAGTACATTGGGCTACCGAAATTGTGACTTTTTGTCGACTACGAGTCACTACCGAGCTTTCACACCGCCAAATTTTGACAGTAAACGACTACGCTCGACTACGACTATCGTTCACTCCACACTTTGAATGTACCAAATAGTCGACTACATTCGACAACGCTCAGGAGGATAGTCGATCGTAGTCGGCTTGACAGAACTGCACTACGGCAACGACTACGCTACCAAAATGGCAGTGAACGCTCCCAGTGTAAGGGAAACATGATCACATTTCATATACCAGTTTGGATCGAACCGACTCATGAAGATTGTGAGATGTTGGTGTAAAGGTAGTGAAGATTTTAAACAACCTTACAATAAATAATGTTTATGGGATTGTCACATTAGCGTACATGGACACACCAAGGGTCTTGACATGGTATTACAAGATATTACTTTGAAGAACACTGGTGAAGAGTTAGACAGTTCCTGGTCTCTTATCTGGGCGAAGTAGACAATGTAGAAAAGTTGGACTTTTCGATAAGCAATGAGATCCTATCAGAATGTCTATTTCTTGATCGTCTACCACGAAATGCAAGGGTAAGTTTGTTAATCAAACATCACAGACCAATCATATAGAGATTCTCCTTAAGGAAACTAACAACAACATTTCGTGGCATTCAATGGCATTAGATGTACCTCTGTAATTAGCTTGAAAGCATTGACTATTATTTCTATGTCACTACAGTTCCTGAAAACTAAATTCCCTAAACCGAGATGCGACTAAGCCGTTGGCGACCGATGAAGATGAAGATCCAGACTCAAAGAAAAAAAAAAAACTGGTGACTATTCAAGGGGAAGTTGTGATCAAGTGGATGAGATCCTGCGAGATAAGAAGGGGATGCACAGAGAAATTCGAATTAAGTTTCAAACTTTTTCTGAGAGACCACTCCACTCTTGACTTTCTTCCTAATTAACGCCCAATCATTTGTTTCGTAAAGCAACATACTATTTTTGGGTGGTGGACACCTGTGTCAATAGAAAATAATATTGGACAAGTTTACCATACGTAATAAAAAAATTGAAGCTAAATGTCAGTACAGAAGTAATCTAGAAATGATTTTGATAATAATCTTGTACGCTGCCCTGCTTAGCAAAACTCAAAGTTCCTTTTTGTTCGCTCGAATTGAGATTTTTTTTTGTCTAATTGCACGTAGGCGAGACTTTGTTTGATCCCCATTACATCATAGGTGAGAAAATACCTCAAGGCATATCTTTTCTCTTAATATCCATTAATTACTTTCTCTGGACTAGTTTCTCTTTTTAATTCTTTTACAGTATCTCCTAGGAATGCTCGATAGATTAATCGATGAGAATTACAACATTGCTAAAATCTTCGGTTAAAAGATGTAAATTGCAATCTTATCGCGAATATTGTCTGCTCTATTTAAAAATTTAGAAAATATAACAAACTCCATTTCGATGAAGAGGAAGGGGGTAAAACGGACCCTTGAGGAACCCCAGCTCTGTCTAAAGAAAATTAAAATTTTCAATTTTCCATGAACATTTATTTCTGTGGTCTTCCTCACCTTCACCTCCATCAGAGAGCACTTAGTAAATCTCCAACTGGTTATTGTCAAGTATTGGCTTAGGCAGTCAATTTACTGCCCTTACAGTCTGTGGAACAAATAACACACACACAATGTAAGGAATAATTACGTGACTCATAATAGCCAATAAGAAGCGCTGCCTGCCTGTGCTATCTACGAATTTAAAGTTGCACTTCATTTCTGCTCCTAACCATCACCATACCTACAATTTTCGTGCGGCAGAGGCAGCATACTGACCCGTCTAAGCACGGTCACAATTGCTTGATTTTGGAGCTAAAAAAATAGAAAAAATTGATATGCGTGTATCGCACCGTGAGTATGGCAGACAGAACTAGAGAGAACACGATTGAGGCGACCCCGTATCAGCTTTACACAGCTTCATAGAAATTGACATCTCTAAGCTGCGCTCACAAAAATCTTGGAAAGTCATTCTGAAACTAAAGGTAGAGGTGCAGCAAATTAAAGCCACATGTTTTTGCCTTAAACTCGATCAAAGCCGCAGACAATCTGTTTGCACACGTTTTTGTCTTAGGTGAATAAATTAATACGACAATTACTTACACCAGCTCACAGCTGAATACTTATGCAATGTGGGGTCAATAATAGGTGAATGATTCCACCTATTACATTCCTAAATTTTTTTGATTAAACCCAAAACAAAATTAATTTCATGTCTATTGTGGGGCGCGTGTTTTTCATAGTGCTTTTAAAAGTATTTTCATCTAATTTTAATTTTCACTTTGATACGCGCTTGTCAAAAGCTCTGCTCTGTTTAACCCATATACACCGTCAAGATTCACTCAAGTAAACTCCAGAAAAACAGTGACAGAGCACTACTCTATGTGTTACAACTTCCTTTTTCCATTTTCTAAGAACCCTACAAGTGCACTTCATTCAGTCTTAAGCTATGACCTAAATTGCAGATTCTTTTAAGATCTTAGGAAGTCGAGGAGAGAGAGAAAAGGGACTTGCATTTAAAAGATTGCTTCCTTTGCTTTGGCCTGAGTAAGTAGTTTTTCTTAATTGTAATTTAATTCTTTTTCTCATTTTTTTGTATAAATTTAAATCTATTACGTTACGAAATGGCAATTAGTCTGTGTTTAGTAAGTTTTAGAGATTTTAACTGGTATAAAACAGATTTAAAAAAACAAACAAACAAAAGTTTTATGGTCGCCAATTGTATTTGAAGATGGCAAGAAATGATAAACGGAAACGGAAATGCTTTGTAGTGAATATTTTTCCCATAATAGAAATTGACCCTAAGAAATAATGGCAATAAAATTATACATAAAATTAGACCAATTATGTTTTTATCACCTTAAGTAGGTATCTATCTTTATTAGAAGTCTATTTAGGGAGGGGATGCATAAAATTGTTAAAATTTAAAAAAGTTTTACAGAGGAATGTAAACGGCTTAGTAGTCTACCATCCCAGGGGTCATTGGTTCGAATCCCAACATGTTGCCTTTCTGGGTAAAAAGCGGCAGATGGCAGCCGCAATTAAAACTGAAACAGAGCATCAGATAAAAGAGGAGATTGTCTTAAAAGAGCTTGCTAACAAAACTTCTGTACAATGTTCAAAAATGAAGAAATATTTCTGGGCTCTAAGCCAGAATCAATAGCTGTGAAAAATTCTTTCCTCCATACACGAAATATAACCCACTTTACAGGAGGCGTTGGGCTTCCTGGATTTTATCATTTATCATGAATGATGGTTAGGTTTCCTTCAGATGTAAATGTCATCAAAAAATCCCGATTATATTAATAACACACTTTCGTTTTTGTTATGGATCACCCTGTAAATTGCCGGATATACTTCCTAGAGATGTCAGCAAAAAAATACTGATTGCGCTTTATTCATAAAGAATTATCCCTTTGCTTTTTTATCGCCATCTACCTTTAAATTGGAAAAGATCTGTTTTTTTGCGTTTTAAGAGAAAGAACTACTTTCTGACATAGGCTCTAAGTGCCCTAAGGTACTCGATCAAAATTTTGATGAGACCTGCAACAGTTTTGGATGGAATTTTTGTAAGATCTCATTTAGGGATGTAAAAGCCATTTCTAGACGTTTTAGTCTTATGTGGCTAAGAGCAGTCGCAGATGGTATAGGCATGCTCAGCAATTTCGTAATCCTTCATAAAGAGCAACATGTCTCGTAATCGACCTTAACAATCTTCTTAAGATGGTATTTAAGGGACAATACCCATTATGAGCCTTAGCTCTTTCCTGCTGAGCGTGAGGAATATTTGTATCGTATATGGTGCGTATATCTTAAGACTTTCTTCAATTGTCTCAACCCTGGGGTGTTTTCCTAGCGTACAAATTTAATTCTGTCCTCCCAAAGACTGACTTGTACCGAAAGGTAACTCTTTGGATGACAAAAGACAGGCTGAGGGCCAATAAACAAAAATCGGGCTCCTTGGTTTGAAAGGTGGTCCGTTCAGGTCCTGGCACCGAAATGATCATTACCTTATTTGTTTAGTGAAGCAACTATCAAGTCAGTAAAACGGTGCCAGACCATAGTTTAGATTCAAAGGTCTTTACCAGTCGATAAATCGGCCCATTTATACCCACACCTGCTATGCCTTCCATTTTAAATTCATTCCGTACATACTATTCAAAGAGAAGATCAGTTTTCAAAGGGTAGGCTACCAGAATGACACTTCCGATAATCCCCTAAGATAACTCAAGATGGAATTGACCATCGGATCCTCTAGGAACTCCTTAATGATCCCCAAGTCTTATTGCACTGATTTTTCTCTAGATGTAGATTGAATGAAATGTGATCCAGTATACCATCTAAGACTGCAGTCAGCAGGTGCATACATATGGAAACAGCTACCCCTAGTTATGCAAGCCATTGTTGTTTTTGTACACCAACTGGATTTGTGTTTTATTTCGTTTCTTGGCCAAAGTTATACATATGTACACATAGGCCTCCTTTTATGTTTCAACGCCTCCGATCGTCATTTGTAATGCTGCTCAGCTGATGTAATCCCTGTATGAAATGAAATCAAAGCTCACACCCTCTTAACCTGTGACCGTACATCTGCGAGTGCAAATTTTTAATGTAGAAAATTGGGGACAAAATCGTGTGCCGAGAGTTTAACAAGAGATTTCAAATTGTTTCCATATATGACATTCGAATGTCGACCCAAAAGCCGTTACGTCTCCGTAAACCGACAAATATGGTGCTAAATTTATGATGGGAGGTTATTGGTTACTTTTTTCGAATATGACAATGGGAAACCACTAACAGTAAATGGTTGCGGTTATACACGTTAACGACGGCAAGCGCGTAAAACTATTCGATCTGTGAAAACCACGTTTCTTCTATAGGTTGTTCGAATAAGCTTGACTTCTTTCTTACTTAAAACCTTAGAACGCATCTGAGTGGGAGCTGAGACGCTCCATCCCTAGAAGCAGACTATCACAGCACCAACATGCGTAGTTAAAGGGAAAGTCCGTTGAGACGGATCTCCATGACGTGGTTCACTCAATTGAAAAAGGCTTCCTCTTTAAACAATCTACGCTGGCTGTTTTCATCGATGTAGAAGGCGCCTTTAATAATGTTCTTCTACATAGGTTCACGGAAATACTAACAAAACATGGAGTGAACCGATCTTTAAAAAATTGGATTACATACATGTTGCATAATAGAACAGTCTTTGCTGATCTTGACGGGGCAGGCAGAGTTAAACAAGTTTACAGGGGTACCCCTCAAGGCGGTATTCTACCTTTGCTATGGGTGCTTATCATGGACGATCTCCTGCTAACACTCACCCGGATGGGATACAAAGCAGTATGTTACGCGGACGACTTGACAATTTTAGTCACCGGGAGTTATGAACCTGTACTCTGTGAATTGGTGCAAGGCGCGATCCGACTAGTCATGCGCTGGGCCACGGATTACGTGCTGAGCATCAATCGACTGAAAACTGACTTATACATATTCACCATGAAAAGGAATATCCCCAGTTTAAACCTGCCCCTGATTGGCTCCATACGCTTGGAATTAAAGGACAGGGTGAAATACCTAGGTACTATTCTAGATAAAAAGTTAAACTGGAAACCACACCTCGAAGACAGAGCGAACAAAGCTCTTAGAGTGTTTGCAATGTGCCGTAGAGCAGTAGGGAAGAAGTGGGGACTCAAACCACGGATGATCCTATGGATATACACTAGTATCATTCGACCCATGTTAACCTACGGTTCAGCGGTGTGGTGGAAAGCAATGGACTTCGCCAACCATCGCAAGATGCTGGAGAAGATTCAAAGGCTGTGCCTTCTCAGCGCAAGCGGTGCTTTTAAGTCAACTAGCACGCGGGATCTGGAGGTTATCCTCAATATACACCCGGTGCACATACATATCAAGCAGAGGGCGTCGACTACAGCGCTAAGGCTGCGTCTTAACCTTGGCTGGCTTCATGAGGGAACAAGAGTTCCACATGAATCCATTTATGAGTTCGTGCAACAGACAGAGATAGCGACCTCGAGGAGGTGGACTATGCTGGAAAGCAATTTTGAATATAGAATTCCATCCAGGGCAGAATGGGAATCGCATTCCGTGTTTCAACCATTGACAAACCCAATTATAATATAAACTGATGGTTCTAAGTCCGATGAAAGCACCGGAGCGGGAGTTTTCTGTGAGGAGCCTGAAATTGAGTTCTCCATGCACCTTGAAAACCACTCCACGGTCTTCTAGGCAGAAGTCAAAGCCATTCTTGAAGCGGGAAGACACCTCCTTAACTCAGACACTGAGAATAAGGAGATAGCCATCTGCTCGGACAGCCAAACAGTTGTCAAAGTTTTGTCTAAACCCCTCCAAATTATTAATGGAGTGCAAGACCACCCTGAATTCGCTTTCTCGGAATAACAGGGTGATAGTGCAGTGGGTGCCGGGGCACAGCAACATCAGCGGGAATGAAAGGGCAGACGAACTTGCTCGTCTTGGAGCAGCCTCAGAGGAACCTGGCTCTACAGTCGGGTTTTGCACCAAAACACCTTGTCTCAATCATTTCAAGCTGGGCTGACCGCCAACACAGTCGCCTTTGGTTAGAAGATCCCACGGGTAGGACAACAAAGGATCTGTGGGGTACACCAAACTCAAATCAAACGAATAAGCTCCTAAAACTCAACAAGCCAACTCTGAGAACTCTGGTGTCCATTCTCACTGGGCATTCCTCTCTCAGGGGCCACCTTCACAGGATGAGACTTGTTGATGATCCTATATGCAAGGGTTGCGGAGAGGAGTCCGAAACAGTGACCCACTTTTTATGTCACTACCCGACACTCTCAGGAATACGTTACAGAATTCTTGGTTCACACCTCCTGGAAGAGTTACATAATGCCGGCAAGGAGGGCTGGGAGATAATACTGAAGTTTATAAGAGCGTCCGGTTGGGACGTATGAGCGATCGCTCATGGGTCTAGAGGATGAACAACGGGCCTTGACTTGGCCTTCGTTCGGGGGACCTGAAAAGGTCCCAAACCTCTTAAATCAATCAATCATTCATAGGTTGCTCGATGTCAAACAGTGGTGACATCGATTGGTCGCCCAGATTGCTAGTCCCAACAGTACCCCTGATTTGTTGATATTTTAAAAACCACGGTTTATGCCAATAAACCAACAACAACTGATAACTTAAAAAAAATATTTGCCAAGAATTTAATAATAGTAACCCGGAAATTTTCAGATGTGTTGACACAGTTAATTGAAGGCATTTTAATTCCTTCTTTCCTATACGGTCCAAGTTGACTTACCGGCCATCCCCCTCGTTCATACAATTTTAATTCTTCTCATATTAGCCCTATTCCTATACACATATATATATATATGTGTGTGTGTGTGTACGCTAGAATTGCAGCACTGACTAATTACACGCAATACACATCAGGAACTCTTGTAATCCTGGCAATACTATACGCGAGCATACTTCAAGTAAATTAATTATGCAAATTAAGCGATTCCAATTTTTCAAAAAACCGCTAGCATATTCCTACTACGAGAACATCCATAAATTACCTAGGTACGCTATTTCCTGCACAGCAAAACAATTTAGTCCATGCAGACACCATCATCGTTGACAGCGGAGGAGGAGGTTTCGTCTATTTTGTGTTTAATTTTCTTAATATTTGCCAGTCACGTTCCTCTGCCAAACTCATTTCCTTCCTTCTTCTCAGCACCATCGTGTGGTGGATTCCAGTTTCTTTTAGCACCTGGATGGATATCAAAATGAATAACATGCTAAACAGTACTCTAAGCGGAGATGCGCACTAACCCAGACCATCCGGTTTTAGTTTCTCACATATATGGTTTGCGGGGGGTTCTTTTGGGTTCCTGCTCCATGACAACATACCGTTTTTCCCCGGTGATGGTGCCCATAAATGTACTATACTAGCTATATATCTACATATGGAAGGGTGTTGGCAAAATAAATAAATTCATTCATACCTCGGCGTTCTTTAGATGCTGCTAACGAGATATATCCGTACCATGATAGAAATCTGTCCAGCACTTTAGCATTGCTAAACTAAATAAGATGTTGGCACCACAAAGAGTGATGCAGAGAATTGAATTTAGTAAAGTTTTTCTTGTTTTGTTTTTTTTTCTTCTCTATAGTCCTCATAGCTTCAATCCAAGCAAAGTAACCCTTTTCAATTGAGCTTAGAATATACTTTTTAAAATAAGCATATCGGAAGTGCATTTCCTACACATTCATTCGACCGACTGCTTGAGGAACGAATTGGGAACGGCGTCATTTGTGTATTGTCTTCAAGCTAAAAAAAAAAAACAAACAATATGCTGATAAGACTCTGAATTAGTTATAGGGCACCACCCGCACACAACACAACAAATACTTTGACTGTCGAATTGGTTGAATCGCACAGAGTCCGCAGGGCTTGGAGTTACTCATAGGATAACAAGTTTTCTGGTGAGCGACAACAACAACAGAGTCGTCTCATCCATGCGGAGACATTGAATAATGCATTAAGAAATTTAATTTCCTCTTTAAATTTTCTTTTTGCATTTTAAATTACCTTTTTGAAATATTAATAGTTCCTTGGGTTAGAGGGGGGTGAAAGTGAACAGAGCATCATCATAAAAGCATCTAAGAATTAAATGGAAATTTTTGGGTTAGGGTGATAATTACGAACCTGGTCAGGTCACGTGTTCATCTATTATTTCCTGTGGAACCTGTGGAACCCGTTGTTAGAACTCCATATGAAGACTATTGCGTTCAATTAGACTTTTTTGTTAAGGGCTTCATGAAAAATCGAACCATGTTCAAGACAGGAAGTTCAAGAAGATTTGTTATGCATTTCACGTTCAGTTCTACCCGTTCCAAACTACTATTGTGTTTTGATGCTAAAGAACTTGAGGATGGATAGTTAACTTAGACCCTTTATATTGTTTGTATACGACTACGTAATAGGATTTTGAGGGAAGTAATTCTTTGTTATGATCGTCACATAATTGAAAATTTCAATTGTTAGAAAAACGACGAATGAAGATTGTGAAAATAGATTTATAAGTGCTTTTACAACATTTACGACAGGATACGCATTAACGGGTGTTAGCTAGTCGATATTGAGTAAATAATGTACTCTTTTGGAATCTGTTTGACAAGAGCGAAAGGATGGAGGTACATAATAAGAAAAAGATTTGTATTTTGCAAATTGATGAAGAATTTTTGTAAATTTTTTCTCATGCTGTAAAGTTGAAGAAATTTTGCAAATCTACGCCACTGGATTTTTAAATATTCTCAAATTGTACCTAATTCTGCTTTAGTTAGGCACAATGGATGGAGGTACATAATAAGGAAAAGATTTGTATTTTTTTGAGGTCCGCCCGTCCACTCGTACACGAATTTGTCCGTCTGTATATTTCTTTTTTTACTATTTTCGACACTCTCGGTGGACCCACTTTTCGTCATCACAGCGAGCTGAAATTTGGCACACAAGTTTATGTCGCGTGACAATTGAAACTATCAAAATTTGAACCGGAAATTTCCATGGAAAACCCGGAAAATCGTGGTACAAATTTGATTAGTGATAAATCCGTTTCAGGAAAAATGCAGTTTTCCGATTTTTCCGAAAAAAAATTCCGGAATTTTCCGACTTTTCCGGATAATTTTCCGGTAAAAAAGTTTTCTAAATTATGCAGGATCAAGTTCCCTATGAACTGGCATCGTTACTTTCTCTCCGACAATGGTGAAAACTTGCAGAAAAAAATCGAGGAAAATTCATGTAAAACACTTTTCCGGAGTTTTTCGAACCAAGGAAGCGCTTTGCAACCTAAGACAAAGTTGTAAAGCGAAATGAGTTGCATAAAGTTGCTTTTGTGGAAAATTCCATGGAAAACCCGGAAAAGCGGAAAAATCATCGGAAAAATTTTCATCGATATGATTAGTGATAAATCTGTTTCAGGAAAAGTGCAGAATTTTCCAATTTTTCTGGAATTTCCGGAATTTTTTGACTTCGGAAAATTTTCCGAAAAAAAAGTTTTATAAGCTATGCGGAACCTTTGTTTTTCCGTCCTACTGGCACCAATACTTTCTCTTCAACAATCATGAAAACTTGCATGATAAATCGAGGAAAATTCATGTAAATTTTTAAAAAAAAATTTATAGTAATAGGAAAAGTCTGTGGAAAACATGGAAATTCGGGAAAATTCAGTAAATCAGAGTTTTTTCAGCCGTCATAAAATTGTTTTAAAATATCTCCATGCAGCACGTAATTACAATTTAGTTAACGTGAAAAAGGCAGAAAATAAAATAAGTAAAAAATGAGTTTTCAAACAAAACTGAGGTCAAGCCGCATGAAAAAGTAGAAAATAAACTTTTCTTCACACACAGAGTTGGACTCAGATTTTATTCGCTGACAATCACCGATCTATTTCAGTATGGTCAATCAGAGGTAATAAGTGATTTGATTCATGAAGAGAAAGAAAATTGAAGAGAAATGTCCCAATCAAAAAATCTGAGTCCACCTCTGTGTGTGAAGAAAAGTTTATTTTCTACTTTTTCATGCGGCTTAGCCTCAGTTTTGTTTGAAAACTAGTTTTTTACTTATTTTATACAAAATTGATGAAGAATTTTTGTAAATTTTTTCTCATACAGTAAAGTTGAAGAAATTTTGCAAATCTACGCCACTGGATTTTTAAATATTCTCAAATTGTAGCTAAGTCTTGGGTGGTGGTATATTTGGGTACTTTAGTTAAGCACAATTTACCCTACAGGGTCATTTTGAATCGGCGGTCTGAAATGCAATAGGAGATAGGTTGAAGTTGAGGGTGTTTTCTGATTTTAGGTATTTTTTCACACTTTGTCCCGGCGTTTTCTAACGAAACGAAGCTACTTACATGGATCACAACTTCTCAATGTAAATTTCGTAACCAAATCAACAACCGTTTTAATAACATTTTCATTTACTTTTATTCAAAAATATATTTTGTTTCCAAAAGACAGCGTACATTTTGCGACGGTCTCCCCTTTTTTGGTAAGAACTTCTTTGCAGACATCCTAGGTGTGGCTTTCGCTTTCGGGGTTAAAGAGTTTCATTAAATTTTGAGGAGAGACCTTTTCGGCTGTTTATATTAACAACATTAAAGCGGGAAATTTCTGCGCAATTTTTTTTTCTTCTGAAAGTCTTAAAATTTTACGATTACACCCTGATAAAACCGAGCTAAATAACTCAATTCCATTTTATATTTATAGGAAAACAAGAAAGACAAACAACACCAAACGACAATTTTCGCCTGCTTTTCGCAAAACTTGACAAAAACCAAAATTTATTTACTTCCGACCCACAGATACTACCGAGAAAACACTTGTGGGAAAATTCACAATTAGTTGGATGGCAACGACTTTAATTATCGTACAATGACTGCGCGGTTGGAATTGCTTCAGCAACTTCAATTTAATTTATTGTTGCGCCAAAATTCGCCAAGTTTTTTTTCCTTCTGTGTTATCTCAGTAAAGTGGGTTACAAATATTTACGAGATAATTCACTTCACCGCGAATATATGAAACGGGGACGGACTGGATAAAAGCAGATAACAGCAGTTCATTGAACAAATTTCATTTTGGTAGGAGTGGGGGATTATTTTATGAGATAATATTCAGGTTTTCACCTATCCTCCTATATAAAATATTCATTCCGAATGGATCAAGATGATAAAACTGAAAGAATAGCATCGCCTTGGTAAACACCTTGCCTTGGTGGGTAACCTTCACAACCAAATGACTCATCCTCAAAAAAAAAAAAAAAACAAAAAGCCATCTTGTTTCATCAGGAGCAGCGTTTTTGTTCAAGCAAATTGAATTGCGGGGGGGATACGAAGCTGCTACACAATATTCTAATTACTGAAGTCTCAACATCTCATCATGCTCTCATCATAAATATTTCCACACCAATTTTTCGCTTTTATTATGATTATTATTAATTTCAATCTGGAATCGATTAGCATAAAGGCCAATACCGGCGACAACACACAGAGTCTTCTAGCACCCGCAGCAGCAACAGCAGCAGGTTTTTGTTTTTATACATTTCTGTCTTTTTGGCTGGACGAACTAGTTGGTATGGCACTGCTAGTCAGTCGATGATGGAGAGCACATAAAAAATTGTTAAGACACAACACGACACGCAACGACACAAATTCCAAATGGATTTTTACTGGTGGTGGCAATGGCAAGCTACTGACATTTAAATTTTTTATTTTTTTTTTAATCTATTTTTCTTTGAAATTAAAATAAAATAAAAGAAAACATTAATTATATGCACACCAGAGAATCCAATAAAAATTATCACACACACATACAAAGTATGCGCGCCCTTCAGTTTGCGCGCCGATGGATTGCCATGTGATTGTGAAGACTTTTTCTATACAAGTTGGGGCACAGTTAAAATAGAGCCTCTGTTGACACTTTATGGCGCCTTGACTGGGGTGAAACGTTTGGAATTTTGTTGTTAATGTTATTTTTATTTATTTTTTTATTGTTAAAATTTTCCTACAAATTTATATGTGGGTTGCACAATGTATAGGCCTGCGGGTGATATGTATGTAGTACATAGGTGCAAATTTAAGAGACACATCAGCTCGATTTATAAGTCATTTTACAAAATATGCAGTCGAAAGATTTATATAGGGACATTTCGAACGGCTGCTGCGGTTGGAAGGATTATAGTGCAAGAGATATTAAGAATTTAAAAATAAACTCAAGACCTAAAATTTTAATTGTGTCTTTAATGGCTTTTTTGAAAATGATGCACTCTTCCCATGGTAATTTTCATGTATGTAGCCTATCTGCTCTGCAGTAGTAGTTCTTTTTACAACTCTTGGGGGTATACATAAAATGGGTGCTAAGAAGTATAATTTGAAGAATGTTTTGTGTTGACTGTAAAAATAATAAATTTCATTAAATTTGTCACATAAAGTTTTATGATGGTATTAGGAGGGTCCAAAACCATGAACTACTATTGAAGTGAAGTGCTTTCTTTAGGGTACACAATTCCAACTATGTATATAACGGCAGAAAGTTATGATTATTTCACGTACGTAAAGTTAGCACCGCAACTTCGTCTGATATAGTTCGGAGCTTTTTCATAATTTGTCATTAATTTGTCGTTAATTTGTCGTGAAAACCATAAATTTGTCGTGTCCTTTTTTCGAAAGGAAATTGGATGTGGTGCATGCAAGTTGACGTCAAGTTAGCACCGCAACTCACTTGAACTCGGGCAAAACTTATCGGATTGGAAAAGTTCACATCTTGGAATTTGTCGTAAATTTGTCGTGAAAACCATAAATTTGTCGTGTCCTTTTTTCGAAAGGAAATTGGATGTGGTGCATGCAAGTTGACGTCAAGTTAGCACCGCAGCTCACTGAAAAAGCATAAAGAGAGTATTTGTTTATTTTCAGATTAACGTAGCACCTCATCCAATTTAAAAAAACAATACAGAAAAAAGTTTTTGTTTTACGACAAATTAACGACAAATTTGAAGATGTGAAATTTTCCAATCCGATAAGTTTGGGCCGAGTTCCAGTGAATTGCGGTGCTAACTTGATGTCAACTTGCATGCACCAAATCCAATTTCCTTTCGAAAAAAGGACACGACAAATTTATGCTTTTCACGACAAATTAACGACAAATTAATGACAAATTATGAGAAAGCTCCGAACTATATCAAACGAAGTTGCGGTGCTAACTTTACGTACGTGATTATTTCTTAAAATTTGAAACTGCAAATTCTTATACTTTTTGTTCTGTACTGTGTACATATACATAATTACCAACATAAAAAATTGACATATTTATTGACTCTAGCAAGAAGTTCGATTTTCAAATTTCCAATCATAATTTTTGACAAAACTAACTTACATTGTGTGTCATTGACTGTATTAGATCGTTTGCAATAAAAATGTTGTCAGCCACTCGCCAACCAAAGACGAAAAGGAAGGAAAAGCCTAAAGACCTAAGCACAATTGCGACGGCTTACGTGAGGATCCCAATCGGAGCTTGAAAAGAGGAAATCATCAGGGACGTCTATCTAAAGGCAGGCCTCCGATGGACCAGCAGGGATACCTGTCGTATTGCGAGGTAATTGTGGCCTACATATGACAGCAAAAGGACAAGGGAACTGCTTAATAGCAGCAGAGTAAATACCAGGAATCTAGTAGGGGTCATGACAGGTCCATGGGGCCGTAGGGGACCATGCGAGAAGACTGGGAATAGCGGCGAACGATTTCTGCAGGACTTGTAGGGACTCGAAGGAAATTGAATCCGTCAAACATGTGCTTTGCGAATGCCCCGCTCTGATGAATAAAAGAGGTAGGCTACTAGGTAGCTACTTCTTTTCAAGTCTGGGGGAGCTTCAAAGTATAAAGTTCAGATACATCCTGAGTTTTCTGCGTGAGGCAGGATGGATCTAGGTGAAAAGTCTTGGATATATCCTGAGTTTCCCAAGGAAAGCAGGATAAATCCGCGCCTTGAAGGGTTATCCCATGAGGTCTAAGGGCACAATGGACCCGTTGGAGGTCTAAGTGAGGCTGGCTGGTTGTCTAGCGACACCTCTCTTACCTAACCTAACCTAACATAGGCCTTAAAGTAGGTGTCAAACCGGGAGCGGCGTGGCGTTTTGCGGTTGTCGCTGCGCGATTGCCCTTGCAAAATTTAATCTATAAGTCACACCAGGGGCGGCGCGGTGCGCCAAAATAGTTTCTGCGCGGCGATTTTGTAAATTATTAAAAAAACAATTTTACCGCTGCCGCTGGTGGTAAGATTTCTTATTCATTCGTAATAAGTCTTGGCGTTCTAAAGTGTTTGTAATCGAGCCTCATCAGTTTTTTCTGTTTTTCTTCAACCAGAGCTGCTCATAACAGAAGTTTTTCATCGAAAGTAGAATACATTTGAATAATCTATTTTGCCGCGTGTTACCGCTCCGCGCCGCTCCCGGTGTGATCAGGGTTTAAACCTTTCATTTGACGTTTATTTCAACGTTCTGCATGATGAGGGAGGGTTACTACTCTTACGAATCACCTTTATAAGGAGCTGCCGAGCAACGTGAGACTGAACCCGCCAATCTTTCGTGTTTCCGATTGGAAAAATGAGCCTTATTGTAACATTTCGCCGTCAACTTTTGTTTTTTTTCGGATTAAGCCGGAATTAAGGTTACACAAGACTCATCAACTTTTAGATTGTGACGGAAACTCAGTGTCATGGGCTCTCCTACTATATGAAGGTGGTTCCGTAGTAGATATATTCTAAGATTACTTCATATTGGTAATAACTAGGAGAAAGCACCTAGATTCTGTGTGTCCAGGAATAATCGACATCATTTTTTACTGTATAAATATCGAATCATGGTATATTTTCTGGAGGCCATAGTATTTTTGGGTAACTGCCTTTAAAAGATGCTATGATCGGCGTATTCCTATATCATTGTCCAAATTTTTACTGATTAACAGAATAGTTTTTAGCGTTGATGGTCTTGTGAACTCCAAGTAAATGATTTGAAAATAAATCAGAGGTTTTAATTTTCTGAGGATGTGATTACCTAGCCCATAAATTATCACACTTTATTCCTCTTATCCGTCTTCAATTTGATCCAGGAAGGATAAATACTAATGTATCGTACTAAAAAACTGTTCTGTGTTAGCTAGTAACGGGTCGATCATATTGGAAATCTTAGCATTTCAGTCAGATGACTACATTTTGATGGACGATTCAGATGTTGTCCTCCGGCAGGGTGTAAGTAAACCATCCACATTCATATAATATTTATTGCGGCGATATTGTATATGTTATCTGTTGCTATCCAGTACCTACTTCGCTACAATATTTCATAGTGAATCAATCTTGCAGGATTCGACGAGGTTAGTAATTGAAGAACAGAGTTAAGTAGGACAAATTTCACATTTGAATTGATGAACTGTAAAATTTTTTTCCAATTTTTAATCCTCGATTGAAATTTGCAAGAGAACACAAACACCACATCCATATGACTTGTCGGTTGGCTTGTGAACTGAAGACATATAAAACAGAATTCGATGAAGATCACCATGAAAAGGTCAATTTGAAAACAGTCATAAATATTGTCTGACCAACATCTTGGGTAGGTTTCATACTGCGCTACCTATGTACGTCCATACATAATAGAAGAAATTTTTTTATTTTTCTGCTCAAAATAACTAAATTAGTTTTAAACGTGATGACAACAAACAAAACCCCAATGACCTTTTTGATCGGTAAAGTAGCCAGCCGAATACCACCAACAGTGAGTCGATCACCAGAGAGCAGACCTTAACGAGAAAACTTGAAAACACCAAGTAAACCTCTGACAGTATTTGGCCTTCAGCTAAAGTGTATCCAGCCATGAGATTTTTTTTGTTAGTTAAAAACCTGGTAATTTTCAGCTATTTAGATGAAATCTTGACGACACTGTCGTAGTCGAATAGTGCGATTTCAAATTGTTTGTTTTGTGTAAAATGCGTTCAGGAGGAAAAATCACAATTATTTTCGCTTAGAAAATCATTCAAGAATAATTGAATGACGGACGAATGTCCTAGAAAATCATTTTTCTAACCTCAATTCTTCAAAAGAAATCATTGAAATGGTGGACTAGTGGAAAATTTTATTATCCGGGGGGCTAAGAGTAATAAATTTTGTTTTGCACGTCGCTCGCCGCCATCACCTTTCTATGATTGATTTTTTTTTATGAAGATTTATATGTACCAAGCTACAAGAGTCTCATCAGAGGAGGAGTGAGATCAGAGGTAAAATCTCATTACTCAACCATCAAAATCAAGGTTAGGTTCTATGTTCCGCATGAAGTTTCAAGTTTGCTTCTGGGTTGCCTTTATATTTAGTTAATTAAAATTAAATCATTCAACTGGGGAGGAAAAAAACCAGCCTTCACTTAAGCTGTGCATGCGATTATCAATTTACGATGTATTTCATGCGTTACGATTACATCACTTGTACAACAGATCTACTATACGCCTCCCCACTTTTGTGTCACGGTTCTGAAATTAGGTCTGCGCACACTGAAGAATAATTTGTTAATTTCCAGATAATTTCACTTGTAGAGAGATTGTAGATCTCATTGGTGATCTCATTTGTGATTGTGAGTGATTAAAATTTCACCTGCGAATGCAATCTCTGTTGGACGCAGCGCATGCACCGATATTTAACCTTGAAATCGAGTTATGCGGCGGACAATAAAAAAATCTCAATTCTCATGCAATTTATTTTTGTATTTAGGCTATGGCATGAGCACAAATGATTTTTGTATGTTTTTCATATGA
This sequence comes from Dioctria linearis, assembly GCA_963930735.1. Taxonomy (NCBI): domain Eukaryota; kingdom Metazoa; phylum Arthropoda; class Insecta; order Diptera; family Asilidae; genus Dioctria; species Dioctria linearis. The sequence continues at coordinate 261,850,418 of OZ005742.1, read as the reverse complement.
TTAGAACCAGAAAAAAAAGTGCTCTAGAATTTCACGTGTAATTCGGGAAAAGTTTAAATGCCGGAAACAGTTGTTTGCTTCTGGATTTATACATCTCAACAAGAAATCTGGTCTTCAATTCGTGCTCTTGGCACCCATTCGTGCGTGGAATTTAACTTAGTTTTTTTTTTTCCTTTCTTAAAATTCTTTCTTCAAAACATGCTCACGCATGCCCTGCGGTCTTTACTAATTGAAATGGAGAATAAGTAAGATGATAATATGAAATGTCCGTCAAAGTTTATTTAATTTTGCAGTTTAATGTGGGCTATAGGGTTACATTCATTCATTCACTCTTTCACTCACTAATTCACACTAATTCATTCATTCGTACATGTCGTGTGGAACGCTTGGAATTTGTGTTTAATAAGAACTTCAAGTCGGGATTTTTGGTGAGGTTTTTAAGTGAATTATAACAAGTGAAAGGAAAAATGATGACTTTTATGGTTAGCCCGAGGGTAAAGGTTGAGATGTTTTCTGAGGAGCACAAACAAACAGTTCTTGGTGGTCTGATTGACATGATTGTTTTGTAGATGTATGTAATAAGTACCTTTTGCGTTAATTGATTTTTTTTTATACATATGTGTATTTCTGAAGACATATGATGGCGTTTATATGCAGGCTCCAAAGTATATAGAACCTCAGTGCAATTTGAGTTAAGGACAGCTCTATTATTATGTAGCTGCGGTAGATAGAAATTGCTTGAAATAAGAGGGTGGTCAGGAAGTTTTAATACTTAATTGAATCGATATAACTGGAGTAGCTAACTTATAAAAGAAGCCTAATGCAATACCATACAGAATTAAAGATGTATAAGATTCGATTATAATCTTCCAAGTTGAAGTTCCCAATTCATACACACTTCTTTGGTACAGCACAGAATGAAGGAGCAGAATCACATATAAAACTTCTTTCCATAGAAAAGATCTATAGGGAAATTGGTGAAAAATTCTCTTACGTTCAGATGGACAAAAGATGTAATTGTTTCATTCGATTGCTTTATAATTTGCATGGATCTTTCCTGTCTTCAATTAAGTATGATGTGAGATCTTAACATCCGTCATATAGGTACTACAGGACCTCTTTTGTCTTACGATGCGTAGCTTGTTGGTTTGATTGGTTTAAGGGGTGAAGCTATAGATTACAAAGTAACATTTTTATGTCACATCTCGTGTATGATCCTTCCATTATAGAATTGCAAAGATCATTGGAATTTTAATAGTACTAGTCATTTTGAGAATTGAAGTTTAGGTTGAAGACTTCATTTCTTTTCTGAAGAGAATATTCATAAAAATTTTGATCTTCAATGCAATGTTTCCACCTCAGCTTCGGATAGAGGATTATATACAGAGTGTTTCCCCTTAGGAAGTCAATAGAGCAGTAGAGTAATAGTACTCACCTAGACTAACAAAAAATTGTATGGAAGGGAGGGGGGGGGGGGGGCAATATCAACCGTTTAGAAGCTACAGGGTGATTAACAAAAAAGGCTAGTTTTTTCATAAAACACCTTGTATCTTAAGAAGTAGAGGGCGAATGGTTACAGTTAACAGCTCAGGCCTTTCCAACGATTGCTCCGCTCAGGAGTTACGGGAGTTTAAACAAAATATTTCGGATTTTTATTAACTTTGACCTCTATTTTTTTTTTTTTTTGCAAAACGGTCATTAATATAACTTTTTTTATAAAAACTGTAAACTGTAGACTTTCCTCTTTAATTTCACTTATTATACCTTATGTGCTATCTGCAGCCGTTAAAGAGTTATTAGCTCAAAATTTATTTTGAAAGCTATTTGGGTTTGACCCAAATTTGTTCCATTACTGACTGAAAACACGTAATTTTACACAAATATCGGCTAATTGCGGTATGACGTGACCGTGAGTCCAGTACTTTTTGAAATACAGGGTGATTTGTGAAAAACTATTTTTTTTCTTAAGTACCCTGTAGTTCCTAATCGGTTGATATTGCCCAAAATGTATCCTCAGAAATGCATCCTCAGAAAGGACGAAAAGGACCAAACCGAAAATATCCTTTTTTCGTGTGGCTTTTGTTTTTAAATGTTGAGCATACCAAAATATAGCCCGGCTTATGATGGGTAGTTTTTGGTACTTTTGGTACTAGCACTTCGATGATATCTGTGTGCATTTTCGAGAAAAATTGCAAAAGGAACACGGTGCATAGAGTACAATTTCAGGCCTTATATCTCGATAATAAAGGGTTAAGCGGCCCACACACGATACAACTGTTGGTCCAACTGTTGTACCAATCTGTGTTGGCATAAAACCGTTGTATGGTGTGTGAGCCAATTGTATGAAGCATCCAACGATCGCAAGCTCGGTTGGATGGTTGGATGTGCAATGTGTATGCAGGTAAACCGCTGTTGTATAGTGTATACGCTTGTTGTTCAACCGTTGATCCGATTTCATTATCTGTGAAGTTTTTTATTGTAATTGCATTGTAAAAAACAAACCAAAATGGTGTCTATTAAGTATAAAGACTTCTGGGAAGAGTTTATTGATATATTATTAATTTTCAAAGATATAATCACAGCTGAAAAACAAATGCACATTTTCTTTTTTTTTTGACAATGATGACATTATTTTGTAATACTCAGTATGAAAAGTTACACAAGACTGACAGCGGAAGAAATCGGTACAACAGTTGTATCGTGTGTGGACTATCATACAACTGTTGGTCAAACGGTTGTTCAACAGTTGTATCGTGTGTGGGCCGCTTTAAACTTGAATTTTCCATATAACACTTTCGTATTAGTTTTATTCGCGGAATTCAAAAATGTAATCTAAATGTATCCTTAATGAGGACGAAAAGGACATTTTTTTAATATATCCTTTCCAAGTCCTTTTTCAAGGACTTTGGCTACGCCACAGGATACCTTGACTAAATATGCCTATCATTAGAACTTTTTCGATATCTCCGCACATTTTCGAGAAAAATGGCCAGGGAACACGTTACGTGGGACACCCTCCTGTATTACAGTTGCATAATGGTAATCTATGCGTATGACATTTTCCGCCATCTTTTATGAAATAACCAAACTACGGCCGCAGTGGGCATATTGCCAACATGCGCATATTGTATTCACATACCTTATTTACTTTTTGCAAAATCTTTGTAGCCGCATTGTAATTCAGGTTGTTATTAATATTTAAATAGGTATCTATAACCTTTTTAGTCTTTGTTATCTGCCTTATACCTAAAATTTACCCCTGCGGAAATTTTTACCCCGAACGGTACAAGAACATGTTTTTAGAGATAGAAAACAATGACAATAAAAAATTTATAGTTTTTTTTAAGTAGTATCAGAGTGCTCATAACGAAAATAGCAATATAAAGGTCTTACTTTACTTAACCATGATGAACATGTTCAGCAAGAAACTAAAATGTCCCACACAATTTTTTTTTTTTTACTTTTTACCAAATTAATAGCACTATTACATGTGCGCTCTACCTAATGCGTACGGCAGTGACCAGGAGAAAATTCAGCACCAAGTGCATTCCTTGCATGTACGTTCATTTTTTATTGCCCTTTTATACGACGAGATATTAAATAAAGATGGCACTTTTTACCCCACCCCCAACCCTATATTATTAGGAACACTCGCACTATCAAAATTACATTACAAAGTAGCAATTTTACACTGAAAATTATTAATTTTACTGTGAAGGTTAGATATTTTACATTGTTGTGCTAGTTTACACTACAAAGCCCTACGAGTATTTTTACAAACTCCCTAGGCAATATTTGCAAACTTATGTAATAATCTTTATATATACCCAAATATATCGATATTACATAGAGTTGTAAATTTACTATGATTAATTATGGCAAAGTGTGTGCAATTGTTTACACCATTGTAAAATTAGGTACTTGTAACATATACGGGATTAAAAAATTCAGTCAGTGTCTGTTTCGTGCCAACGAAACACAATACTTTTATCTTTTACTTGTTCTCTTAAAATTGAGAAGATGACCTTTTTGAACCTTTTATAAATATAATAAAATTTTGAAGGTATATTACAAACTTTATTTGCCGTTGCGAAAACCTTTTTATTTCCATCGCTATAAGCCACCCAAAATCAATAAAATGCGCCTACGCTTGTTTTGTCTGATTAAGCTTGACTAATTCAGTGTGAGTTTCAGTTAGACATGGTTTATTTATGCCTAACGTGTTTACCTCTGAGTAATTTTCTGTAGGTTGAGCATTAACTTGATTTTATTCCTATATACATAGTAGATGAGTATAAAAGTCGCAAAGTTACTACATCTACGTATACACGATTAACAGAACTTTTGTATTCATATTTGCTTAATGACATCAGAGATCATTCTCATTTGCTATTATTAATATTATTCCATTTTTTATTATTTCCTGTAGTTAATTAGTGATAATCAATTTCAAGCTTTTCAACACAAAACTCAATATCTAGATAAAAAAAAAAAAATTATTCATGTTTCTACCTTGTATGGATTTCTTCCGATCATAAAAAATTTCTCGCGAAATTTCATGCAATCATTTCTCGAATCGAAGTCAAAGTCAACGTTTTGTATAGAAACTATAATTTTACATAGGTGTGAATTTTCACAAAAGATCTGTATAGTTACATAATTCACTATGAAATGACTCGCTTAATAATAACTGTAGTCTAGATAAACTAGTCAAAGTGGGCGGCTTGAAAATTACGAAAACTTTAATTCGCAAATTTTTGATGGGAGTAATAAATTTCTCGAATGTCACGGTGACCACTATTCATTCGATGTTGTAATGGTAAAAATTTATGCTTTCTAGTTATAAGCTTTTCAGTTTTTTGACCCCGACACCAGTAGTACCGCAAGTCACTGAAAGTTGTTCGTCTAAATATTCTTGACAATTTTCCAGAAAACTTTTATCAGATTTTTGCAAATTTTGATTTTTTATTTTCTTCTAATTTGCATATTTCCTTATCACATCATTCGAGAATGTTCTTGAGAGGAAAGAAACTTTCGAGAATCGACTGGCTCTTGACTCAACCGATAGCCACAAACGGATGTTTTGCATATAAGAAAGGCAGAAAAACTTTGTGCTTTTTATCGCAAGTCTCTGATATGTATATTGTACGTATGTACGTATGTACGCGCGCGTATACACAGTTAGATTATGGAATATATACCTACTACATGATGGCGGTGAAGTTGTTTTTAATTTTTCTTATCGTGAAAAGTTTCCAAATGTTGTTCCACTTAATTGCTATAGTTCAAGGATTTAGAATGTTTTGTCGATGGTACAGACAGCGGGAGGCAGGCTAAATAGTGTTGCGCAATTAGATTTTTTAACTGTGCGCTCTCTGATCTGTGTTTTGTGTGTAATGCCTGCTTTAGTACTAGTGGCGACTTCTTTTGTGATTTGTGTGACTGTTTTCAAGGTAGCCAGCCATACTGAGAAAGTCTATATGGAGAATTAATTTGGGAGGTGTTACAAAAAAAATGTCTGTGATTTAGTAACAGTTTATCCTAATTCTTTAATCGTGTTATTTATTTACCAATAGAAAGACAAAAAACAAATCTCTTGGAAGCTGCTATAACACGAATTGTGCGGATATCCCCACGCTATACATATGGATTTGGATCATATTACGTAAATTTTATGTGACCCGGTTAATCTGTTGGGGGGCTTATAGGATATTAACCTGTGGGAATATCATCAAATTCCAAGAGATTACTTACAATCAATGTAAATATGAAGGGAAGAAAATGTAAAAGTTTGTCCATATATTTCGAGATAAGAGATAAGATGCAAAGTAGTATTTTTTTCTGAAATACTATGAAAAGTCATAAATATATTTATCTGGGTTAGACTTCTCTTTCAGAAACATGAAAGACCTAGATATATTCACATAAGCTTCACATGACCAAAAAAAAAAAACATCAAAAATGTCGCCTGTTCTTAATTCTCTCCAGGAGCTCAATGTACAGAACCCGATTGTTTGTAGTCCACATGGTATATAGAGATTGCTATAAAAATCGAAGCCATTTTGCATATTTCACAGCGAAAAATTAATACATTGAAAAAGGCCTAGTCTAGCAGATAATTATAAATTTTAATAAAAAAAATTAGAAAATTATTCTCGAAAATTTCAACCGATTTTATCTGATGTGAAAAATGTCATTGGCGCCTTGGCGAATAAGGAAATTATAGGGGGCAGAGATTAATAAGAATAAGATCCTTGGTCTTAGGTTAAGCAAGCAGTCCTAAGTTACATTTCACTAGATTTATTCTGCTCAGTGTTTTGTGAAATAAAAAAAAAATGTGAAAGAAAGTCGGAGTCGAAGGTATACCTTTACATGTGTAAAAAAATGTAGATATGCAGCAGAAATTATAAAAACAGAGAAACCAGGCAAGGAAATAAGTAGGAAAAAGAAAATGAAGAAATGCTGTGACAGAAGTAGGTTGCGTCAAGAATGAGTCCAATATATCCTTTTTGGTTCAATTGTGCCGTTCTTTTGGCAAGCAAACTGAGTCAAATTAAATTGATGTTTTAGAGCATGTCGAGAGCAAATCTTGCTTTAACAGCAGCTTTGTATACGTTTGATCGACCTCCTCAACACGACAGAGAAAATATGAATCACTCGACATATCCAACACTTATCATGTTGTGGTCCATTCCCGAAAGTACAACCAGCCATATCTAATTTGTATGCATACTCTGTTCTGGTATTGCATGCGATATTCTTGTGCCTTCTATGATTCTGGTTATATGAGTGCAAAACAAACGTCAAATTACCTTTACGCTTATCCCATCTCCTCTTATGGCTATATAAAATTTCCATTTGGTTATTTTTGAGCTTTTGAACCTCTCGCAACACCAAAATGCCCGTCTACCATAAATGGCAAAAAAAGTTCTTGTGCCATCTATATGCCTCTACGGATGTAAAATCTTGAAATCTTGCTTATATTCCGATTTGTTTCTCCATCCATTGCTAATCGGCAATATTTATGTTCGTTGAAGAAGAAGAAGAGCGTAACGTTTGATTTTTACATTTTTACAAGCAAAATGCGAATGAAATCAACACAACCGCCCCTTTTTTCCATAACAACAGACCATAAACCAGTTTTGGGAAAAAATGTTTATGATTTTTTGTCCAGACTGAGAAACGTCTTATTATCGCATGAAGGATAAAAAAAAATGCTGCGTTCTTTTTCTTTTTCTTGAATGAATCTGTATGAATTGACAGAACGTTGTCATTTAGTTCTGTATATGAAGATAAGGAATGAAACAAAACCATTTCAACTTTGACATTTCTTCCATTTGACAAAAACAAGTAAAAATTGTTGTTTATCAAAAATGAAAGCCGTTTTCCAACAAAGAGAAACTTAACCTCAATTATTACCCCGGGCCAAGACATTCACAAATACAAATGAAAATCGTTCTTCTTAATCCGGGAAAAACTCAGGTGCATTCAGATTTCAGGATCACTCCGAAAAAACTGACGACAGGTTGAAACTAAATCGTTTGGCCTGAGAAAAAGAACGACATGGATTGAAACGAATTTATCCTGAACGAGAAAAGCAACGCAGGGACAGATAGCATTTTTTTTTGTATCTGTCAGATCGCGCAAAACTTAACTCTCGTATTTTATAATAAAGCAAAAGAATAACCCGTTTGATCCCGTCTCTTCAGAAGGCTCCTAGTATTTCCCACTGGGTTCGTTGCTTTTTGTGTAGTTGGCGTTTAATTAGCTACAGCTCTGCTTTCGTAATTCGTCTAGAGGCCATAGTGTATTTTGAGTTGAGCCTTCCTCATCTTCGGAAACTTGGTAACTATTGCCATCTTTGAGTAGGTAGGTCTGCTATATACTTTCGTTGATAGGCACTTCACTTTATGCTGCAGTTTTTCAGTTTTATTGGTCTTGAGTATGGTGATGCTTCTATTATTTTTTTTTTCAACTCGGGGAGCTCTGATTGACTCAATTGCAGTGTCAAGTGCTGTCCTAACTATCGTCATGTGGCTGGTGGTGTTGTTCTTTTAACAAGTTTTTTTCTCTCCATTTTTTCCTCTTGTATCAAAGTTAGCAGCTGACCTTCTTTAACTTTGAGTGGCTAGTGTTTTTCAATGTTCTTATTTTACTGTTGAGCGTCAGATATCTAAAGAACAGGATTCTGATGTTGATATGCAATATATCGAAATATATTAACGCTCAGGTCCTTTGCAAATCCATACTACTTAAGATAAACGATTTTGTGACTGAAGAAGTCCAAGAAATTTGCTGGGTCTGGAAAATGCAGGGTTCGGTCGTTCTTTCAAGTCATTTAAGAAACCGCTCCGGCAGCATTGAGGCTATTGGAAGCTTTAATTGGCATCATAGGTACAGATTAGTTTTAAGAAATAACTAAGTTATTCACAACTCAATAACAAAATAACCATTTGACCCATCCGCCCTCTTTAATATGCAGGGAATAACAGAGTCCTGGGTATTTAAAAAAAAAAAACATTTAAACATTTCTTCAAAGAAATTTTTATAAATTCCTGTAAAAAATATGAGGATGTTCATATACCGTTACGAATAAGATATGCGGAAGTAATGTGCACACTGCCGAATTGAACTCTAGAATCATTCCACTGGAGCAAATAAAATTCTTAGCATATTTCAGAGTTATCTGCGCTATGTATCTTCGCATGACTGGCAACACTTGAAAGCAGAAAATATTATGTAGGTATTGCCGTTCCAGTACCACAATGCAGTGCAGATTATCAGTCTGACACAGAACCATCCGCCCCGGCCCCGCCGACCGACCGAATTGAATCAAAGAACAAAAAGAAATCTCGCGCATGCCTTTAAATCGATCGGCCCGGCATGCATGATATGGGGTCTGGGGATATGGTGCCCTCTGCCTTCGTCGACATAGTCGTCGTCATCGCTGCCTGTCCATTCTTAGATTTTACATTCCCACAGTCATTCGTATCCACGTTATCTGAGTCACCGGCAGTGCATTTAATATTTGCCCATATTCTCTCTTGCCTGTTCCCTATCCATCCAGGCTGTGTCTGTCTATCACGTATTTTCCTTTTGTGAAAAGGGCTCCACATCTAGTTACATTGTGCCCAACCACCCACCCACCAATCTGCCCTCGTAATGGTCTCCCCTTTTTAGAATCCATTCAGCCCCAATTCCATTTCACGCACCTCGCTTCTCTTACATACTTTGTACACATATCCACCATTACCCATAGGAATCTGCTTCCGGTTGCTTTTGTCTTTTTGTTTCTTCCGTAAACCCACGCATTGAGAAGGCGATGCTAAAATCTAAAGGCAACAGAGGACTTCCCCCAACCCCTCCCTTCCTTCAACCGTGAATTCCAAATAAATGTCAGTTTTTGTTTTTAATTTTCCCCTTGGTTGACGCTTAAAATGCGATTTTGTTTGGCTTTTCGAAATACTACTGCGGTGTGGGTGGAGTGCGGTGTACTGTGTATAGGCGGCGCGGCACGTCGTGGCGGTTTCCATTCTCGCGCTATTGTTGTTAGTCGCGTCTTAATGAAATTTGGGAACAGCGCAAATTGATTGACGCAAATGTGGCGGCGAAGGATGATGTTTTGTGGGGCTATTTCATGCAGGCAGGAACTGTGCTATTAAAATTTATGGACTCTTTCAGATTATGCTTTTATGGTTATTATGCGCCTTCGAAGCTCTCTTCGTTATTTCAAAGCTAAAACAATGTTCTTTTCACCGTTGTTAAACTGGTTTCTTTCAAGGAAATTTGAATAAATGGAGCTTGCATCCCTCTTAAATGTAGGCCATTAAATTCGGTTGTTGTTTCAAAAGGACTTAAAGCTTTTTTTTCTTTTAATGCTTTGACATTTTTAAAGAAAAAAGCAAGACTATTGCTTGGAAGGTCGGTAGAAATGGTTAAAAGGTGATCAGAATTTGGCAGAAATGATCTAGTCTCGATTAGTTACTTGCAGCTGGATGAGAACACCAAGATTTACCAAGAGCACACTGAAAACAATATTGTATGCACCGTATTCAGGCGGTTTTTCTCATCACCCGCTGACTTGTATTGGAATCTCCGAAATTCCGCCTCTGCAGAAAGTAGAAAAGTTAATTTTTCCTCCAAGACTAGATGCGGAATCTTGCAGTGAGGATGGTACCTCCGCGTCGGTAACCCCGATGGAAAGGTGATTTGAAAACATTGGCAATCTGGTTTCTAGTAGTATCATATATGTATGTAGTTGCAAAACTAAATTATTGAAGGTACCCTCACACTTCCACGTGGTTAACGACGAGTTCTGTGTAGGTTCTTCTGCCATGATTCAGCGTTAGCCATTCGTTACCTGCTAAATAAATTGACATTACTTTTTAGTTTCTTATCCCCACTAACTAATTGGACACTTCCTTTATGGAAGTTCTTAGAAGGTCCGTGTTAATGAATTGTATTTTAACATGTTTTGTTTGATTCTCGGTGTACCTCAAGGATCTGTTTTAAGACCTTTATTATTTAATAATATTTTTCTCAATATAGTCAAGTTCTGCCGATGTGCAATGTGCCTTGGATAGAGCTTAGGTTAAAGTGGCGGCTATCGATATACCTACGATCAGTCACACTTAGGCTATCGATGGTCCATTATGATATATCTATCTTGGCAAAAATATATATCTCATCTTGTACGTAATCATACCGGTACTTTTCAAACATTCATCGCAAGACATGCGCTGCCTATAAGGGGGGGAGTAAGGACAAATTCTAGATTAACCTGCTGCAATCAGATGGCTGTTATTTTTGATAAGGCTTATAGAGACGTCTGTGGCTTTCAGTTCAAATCTCAATTACAAAAAAATACCAATATTTTACTTTACACAGAGTTTTATAAGTGAAATTAAAGGATAGCTTCGATCTCTTGCTAAATTCTACACAGAGAACTGGCGGCGATATCGACTTGTTTTCTTGACAGAAGAAATTCGCGGTGAAATATATAAAAACCGGTTACAATTTGAATACTATTTTAATTTTAAAGCTCTGTAACTCAGGAGATATGATTCTTAAATAATTCGAAGGCTCTATAGCAAGTGAATTAGTATTAATGACAGAGTGTTCACTAAAAATGAGCGCAATATCTTCTAACCTTGTTAAATTTTTTGTTCCTCTCATAAAGACCCATTGCTCATTCATGACCCAGTGTTTGGTCGATACAAAAGTTCATTTTGTCAGTCCTCAATTACACCACCAACTTAATTGAATCCATAAACTTAACATCATCACTGGAAAATTGCACGACATTTATAAAAACAAAAATAAACTAATCTTGGTCGTAGAATGGATCCTTGAGGTATACCAGACACTATTACAAGGAAGGAAGACTGGGAACCATTAGAACATACTTTACGTATTCATATACATATAAACAATTCAAAAACTTTAAAATTTCTAGTTACATCAATAAGTTATGTTACCTGCTTTGAATTCATCAAAAATAGCTATTTACTCTTCTTGGTATAATTATTCTTTAAATGTGGCGTTAATTTATGTTCTTTTCTATTTATTTGAATATAAAATTTATAAATTAGTCATTTAACTTGTAACTTAATCCCAAATGACCAAATGCATATTCAATCAGATAATAAATTCGTGGTGTACCATTGTTCTTGACTCTACTTTTTTCCACATAATTGACAAATATGATTTTGACTTTTAAACCCCCTTTGTTTCAACAAAATAAGTCATTAAACTCATAAAAAAAAAAACTATAAAAAAAGCATATTCTCGTGCCGTAATAACTGTCAAAACACGTTTATTAATGTATGCGCCCACCTTTGTACCCTGGAAGAGATTTATAAAAAAAACATACGATGACTCGACTGGACGACGACATTCTCTTAATTTTCCTTATCTTTTCAAAACCAACCAGAACAGAACAGAACGTGCAAGCAAGAGTACACAAGATATGGAGAACAAAGCTCGACCGCCGTATATAAAATATCCAAACACGGGGAAATTTTCATTTAGACGATATTTCTTCTTCTTGAGTGTATCTCAAATGCTGCAAAGCAAACGAAACTAAACTTCACTCTGGCAAATATTTGATGCGGGCACAGAAAAAAGGCAATGGAAATCTATAAAAAGCGAGCAAACATAGCAACAACAGACGTGTGTTATCGGTTTTCCGGTTAATTTCATTCATCGAACAAAGATAAATGTTCTGTGGAGGTCTGGAGCTTATATAGTATGGATGCCATGCCATGCAATGCAATCCAAGGTTCAGCTTTGGGTACTTGTGTGTACTCCTACTGCACTACATCCATTTAATGGGCATCTGTGTCTCTATATGTACCACCATTACTCTGCGCATTAGATTGCCCTCGGGGAATTATCTTGGTGTCGACACTGACGACGACCTATAGACGGGGTATAGACTACGTATATTATAGTGTGTCCATTCAACCGCGACATACATATGACCATTTATAAAAACAAACTGAAAATGAAGCACTATAACAAGAACAACAAAAAATAATCGTCAAATAAAAGATCTTTGGAATGTCACTTACTTACTTACCAGACTAAAAAAGCCCACAGTGAATTGCTCAGATGTGGAAACTTCAACCAACTTCATGTGAGCACAGCTTCTCCAGTTTTTTTAAGTGACATTTACTAGGGCTCCACATCACATCTATGTCACACAATACATGGCGCAGCTATGATGATGGCTTTGAATTTTTTCTTTTAATTTTTCTCTTTCAATACTTCGGGCCGAGAGTGTTCAGGTGTTTTTATTCAATTATGACGAGAAGATAACATCTAGACAGGAGACGTTTGATAAAATTTAAAATCCCTGCTTATGTTAAAGTCTTCATTAGAAAATCCTTGGAGGATGGCATTTTTAAAGGACGAAGCTCTTAGAGAGTTTTGAGCGTGTTTATAGAAGTTTGGTAAAAAGTTTATGTTTCACTGGTCAGTTGGTGTTTGGTTTCTAGAAAGATTTTCAGTTTCACAAGTTATTTCCGATAGGGGGTACAATTATGCTCTGAATTTAAGAAGGTATTTGTGCTCCTCACAAAATTAATAGTCTCTTTCAAACACACCTTTATCTATCCATGCATACTGCACCACCATTCCACCGGTCTCCTCGAAATTTGTAATTATGAATTTATTTCCAAACGAAATTATCAGAGGTTGGTTGGTACTCACGAGATAAAATCCTCGTCCTCGTTTGCTTTTAATCAAGAACCTTTTTCTTTTTTTTTAGCATAAAAATTCTTTCCTTTTACTAATTAAGTCTTCTGAAGGAGATTGTTTTTTTTTTTTTAAACTAAATTAAAAACTTCATGAATAGCATAAAAAGTAAGTCCTAAGTAGTTTTTACATAGGAACACAATGGAAGCTCTAAGCTCTGGTGTCTTACTTATTTCATTTCACTAAAACTTATGTGAAATGCTTATAAAAGGATGAGGAGTTTGAATATTTTCTTAGACCTGGCTTAATGAGTTTGATAGATCGTGCGTGGGCTCGAAAGCAATCGTTTTGAGATACCTTAGAGATCTACGTATGTTTTGTCATTACAGTGACTAACTGACTTGTTACTTTTACTAGTTGAATTTCATTAAGTGTAGTGAAACATATTTTTCTTTTTTTGCTCCGAAAATTGGTAACATTTCTTGCCCAACAAACTTATTGGTTTTCTCGTGAATATATCTTAAAATTTCGAAGTTGCTAGATTTTCAAAATTTGTTTTGTAATACCCTAGCTAGATAGCCTAGCTCCATAATTGATTCAATACAAAATCAAGAAATTTCAAGATAAGAAACATAATGACAGACAAGCTGTCAGTTTATTCCAAATGTTAGTTGCGTCATTTCTGTCATTTGTCATCTTGTTTCTTATACTCGTAGTTCTTTACGGTCAAAATCAATCGACAAGCTCTGTCTCTGTGCGACAACTGAGTCAAAACTTTGAGCAACCGTCTCAGTTCAATCCAATCAGCTGATTTGACAATTTTGACATTTAAATAATTTTGACCACAGAAAATGGATAGTAATAAATTGAGAAAAGTGTTGTTAGTTTATTCAAATAGCTCACTTAACTTTAATTAGTAATTAAAATCAAAAAATAATGAAACTGAGTCAACTGAGACAAGAAAATTCAGTTTCACTTTACTCAGTTGCTCAGTGGTTACGTTCGATTTTTGTAGTTCAATATGGAACTAAGATAGTTTACCAAAAGTATGCAGTCTCATTGAGCCAACTGAGAATATGTCACTTGTCTCACTGAGAATGTGCTTGCCGAAAGCGCCAAAAATCAAAATTCTTTTGCCAATACTAAGATTCCAGTAATCTTCACTGCTTCTTAAGATTTATTCAAATCAAGTCCGCGTTACCATTTTTATTCCTTCTCTGTTGTACACTTAATGTATTTATGTAGTTAAATTTTAGCTGAGAAAGTCTTGTAGTATAACAGCTAATGTCACCTTGAAACTCAAGCCTAGATATTAATAACGAAAAGTATATTGTAACAAATAAAAAGCTAGAATTGGTCTAAGACCAATTCTTATGATACCCTAGAGATGAATGTCCGTATGTAATTTCGTATGGTCACCCAATTGTGCAAGTTTGATTTTTCAAAGAATGGGTTGCCCGATTTATTCAATTTTAAATTTTATTTGCAATTACTATGAAAAAACTATGTACCAAATTTCAGCTCTCTATGTCAATGCGTCCTCAGGCAGTGTCCAAATATATAATGGAAAACGAAATTTTTGTATGGCAACCCCACGAAGGAGTTGCCCGATTTACTCATTTTCGAACTAAATTTTACTTTTTTTTTAAAAGTCTGTGTACAAATTTTCAGCTCTCTAAGTATACGCGTTCTCGAGTTATCGTGCGCACAGACGGACGGACATGCAAAAATCAAAATAATTTTTAATTTTATGCGTGGGTGTCCAATCCATTATGCTCTTACCATCATTATTTCGAGGTGTTACAAACGGAATGAAAAACTTAGTATGCCCTATGGATATCACTTTTAATTTGTCTAAGACCTAATATTATACCCTAGATGAGTATAGCAGTTAAATAAAGAGAAAACCCAAAGCTTTCTATGGCAATACCAAGAAGGGGTTGCCCGATTTAGTTAATTTTTTTTTTTTAATTTATTTACTATTTTTATGAAAACTCTGTATAAAAAATTTCAGCTCTCTACGTCGACACGTTCTAAAACAGTGTCCAAATACAGGGTGTTTCCCATTAGGTGGTCAATAGAGCGGGAGGTGATAGTACTCACCTAGACGAACCCAAATTGTATGGCAGGGGGGGAGCGCTATAAACTGTTTCGGAGTTACAGGGTGATTAAAAAAAAGCGCTAGTTTTTCACAAAATACTTTGTATCTTAAAAACTACAGGGCGTACGGTCACAGTTTGGAGCTCATTGTATCCAGAGCTTCATGGCATTTATAACGACTGCTCAATCAGCACCACACCCCTCTCCCATCAAGAATTATTGTTGTCTAAACTAAAAATTTCGGATTTTCTTACATTTTTGTTTAACGTTATTATTTTTGCAAAAAGGTCATTAACATACCTTTTTTTTATAAAAACTATAAACTGTAGACTCTCCTCTTTAATTTGACCTATTACACCTAATGTGCTATCTGAAGACCTTTAAGAGATTAGCTCTAAACCTATGTTCAAACCTATTTTTCAAACCTATTCTTAACGATAATTTGTTCGCTTAGCACGTAATTTAAAAAAATATCGTCTAATTTCGGTGTGACCTGAATAGGTTATGAGTTAATAACTGTTTAACGATTACAGTTAACACATAGAGTGTAATATGTCAACTTAAAGAGGAGAGTCTACAGTTTACAGTTTTTATAAAAAAAAGGTATGTTAATGACCTTTTTGCAAAAATAATAACGTTAAACAAAAATGTAAGAAAATCCGAAATTTTTAGTTTAGACAACAATAATTCTTGATGGGAGAGGGGTGTGGTGCTGATTGAGCAGTCGTTATAAATGCCATGAAGTTCTGGATACAATGAGCTCCAAACTGTGACCGTACGCCCTGTAGTTTTTAAGATACAAAGTGTTTTGTGAAAAACTAGCTTTTTTTCTTAATCACCCTGTAACTCCCAAACGGTTGATATGCCCCCCCCCCCCCTCCCCCTGCCATACAATTTTTGGTTCGTCTAGGTAAGTACTATCACCTCCAGTTCTATTGACCTCCTAGTGGGAAACAGCCTGTATATAGTGAAAACCAAAGCTTTTGTAAAGCAGCACACTGCATGAGAACTCCTCGACGACGACGTGGAGTACTGAAAAAATTTCAAAATAAATTAAATCGGGCAACTTCTTCTTAGTGTTGCCATACAAAACTATTGGTTTTCACTTAACTTATTTTCATCTAGGTTATAATATTATTGGTCTTAGAGTTAGACCAATTATGACTTTTTCTCTGGAAATTCAAGATAGGTTATGTTGGTTAATATAGTTTTCGTTGTGCTACTCAACAACATTAAATATCCAAATTTCTGCACTCTACTGCAACTAACTTTTATTCCCTGCCGGCGGCTGTTCTCGGTTTGTGATTCGATGTCAATGAGTTCTTTACATACTCAAATTGCGAGCCACTTTAGCTAGTTGTACGCGGTAGCTCTTGGCAACAAAAGGTTCCAGGCTCAATACAGTCGATCGAAATTAAAGTGACCAGTTGGTCACAAAATGTTAAAAACTGGAAGGTGCGGTAAGTGACGAACTTTACTGTGGAGTAGTAAGGAGTAGCAGCATCAGGATCAGAGAGGCGATCTATACATCAATGCGTGTGTAGTATTCTTTTTCTAATGGTGCTTATCAGCTGTAGTACGAACTACACGTTTCAGGAGATGTAGAATATTTTATGAAAACCTGAAAATGCGGGACCTTAAGTAATTCCTCCTTCTCTTATGCCGCACTGTGGTTGGTTGCTCTACTTCGGACAACCTATGTAGATATATTGCAGATAAAAAGAGATAAAGAGTTAGAAAGAGAGAGACATAAAGGAGTTCGGGAATGAAGAGCGATAGAGACAAAGTGAATAACAGAGAGAATAGAAACAGATGGACTATGATTATCGGAAAATGAACTGTTTGAAATATTCGAGTTTCTCAACATATAGTAAAACCTTAAAACAATTTGGTGGACCAAGTTGAACTTTTTCTAGAATGATTATTTACAGTTTCCTTAGGGTTAGGTAATCAAGCTCTATCGACAGGTAAGAGAAGAAGAACAATTTTGTTTGAAGTCATCAACAGCGAGATCATGAAGTAAGCTAAAAGCTATAGCATAAAATCGGGTTTGATGTGGAGGTACTATTTCCACCCATATGTCACACGAGAAATTAAGGGAGCAGTATTCCCACTACATATTAGACTACCACTACTGTCACTGGGCAGATCTTATCAAAGGCATGAATTATAAGAGTTGCTATGATCTGCTCCCCTCTATGTGTGTAGAAAAGTGCAAAAAAAGGTTTTTGTAGAAATAGGTACGTTAATTTTGTGGAAAGAATTTTCCCAATCAAAATAGTCTTCTTGGAGCAATGGTTGAATCATTTTAAATTACTGAAAAGTGAAAACTCCATTTCTTGACCGCATTTTAATTGAAAAAGGGAACTGAAATTTATTTTTAATATTAATTCCTGTGAGAAAAATCGAGTGATTTATTTTCAGACGACTTCCAGACAATTTTATTACCCCAAGTCGATATAAATTACAATGGTAATCCGAGCTGCCAACAACGGAGGGGCTAATTAAGTCGCAGTGGTCTATAGGAATACCGAATAGGGACTGCATAATTTACGTGTCGTTGACCATTCTCCCTGTTAGATGAGGAGGACTATATAAGTAAACACACAACACATAGCAATTACGTTCTGTTTGTTCTACATACATACATACAAAATAATAATAATCCAAGACGCGTGTTCTCAACACCCTGATGATGATTGTTCTCTTAAAAATATATATGTGCATATCGTTCAGTCAGTTGTTACCCTGCCGCAGTGTGCTATTCTCTTCATCCCCTTTTACCAAATATGTGACAGTTGACATAAAGTAAATAAAAAACTTACACATGGCCCTCACAACTTCAACTTAATTCTGTCTGTTCCTCACACTAATTTACGGTGGAAAAAGTGTAGCAACTAAATATTACGTCGAGCACATGCTGCTCAAGACCCGTCCTCGTCGTGGTTGTCATTGATGAGTTACACTAACAAAACGAGCTCCCTATTTTGTAAATATGTGGTGAAGTCATTAAAAATGAAAAATTTCTTTAAATATTTATATGTGGGTAATTGTGACGACATGGTTCTGGTTTAGAAAGACGTGGGAAATGCGCAATAACAGCCGCCAGTTTGAGTCCAGTTATTTTACTCCATTTCCATAAAGACGCAAATTGCGATCATAAATTAGAGCTCAGAGCACAAGGCAGAGATCAGCGAGATTTAAATGTCTTTCACCATGTTTTAAGTAAGTAAAAAAAAAATAAAGGAATCCATACATTCCAACGCATGCGCAGGGTTATCATGATCAAAGTGCGCAGATTTATCAGATTTCATTTAATGGTCCGTAGCCGATCTGATTAATTACTCACAATCAGAAATTTCCGACATGATTAGGTGCAATTGGCCGTAACAAACTGCAATGGTTACAAATTAATTTTTCTCTTTCTTATACTTTTGTGTCTGGTGAATTGTAAGCGATATTGAATATACGGGTTTACGGGGTTAGGACGGGTGGGTACTGAGTTGATATGAGCATCAAAAATCGTCGCATCATCGGTTAGTAGTTGTAATTTATTTCAGTTGAAAAATTGCGAGTGGAATTCTTTTACTTTGAAGGAATGTCTTCGATGTGGAATTGTTCGAACGCTTTTCATAACTCAGTTCAATTGTGAACTTTCTGGCTGAGTCCGGTTTGAGGAAAATTATATACCTACACATATGTAGTAGGCATATATCACCGTCTACCGGAAATAGTTATAGTCGGTAAGAGTGATTCCCTTGAAAACTTTTTTAAATTCCTATCAATTCTATGCGGAAATTGTAATCTTTTAGCCCTTGAAATTTACAAGTACACATAGCAGCATGCATTCGATGTCATGTGTGCTAGTGACATAAATTGTAAATTGTTATATCTTATAGCGTATCTATAGTGAGCAACAGTGACATGGTGCAGAGATTGTCATAATTTTTTATATAATGCTCCTTCTTTGGAAATAAATATTTTAACTACAATACCTTTTCAACAATCGTCCAGGGAGGAACAGGTGTTTGCTCGTCCTTCGAGAATTAGTAATAGGGATGTCTATTGATTCCATGTGGAAAGTTGTCTATTTTTGTAGCTTTACTATATACCTAGTGATCTGCGAGATATAATAATCTGATGTCTATTTTCATCTTAGCAGTTGGTCGATATATTGATAGATCTATTTGTGATCGTTAAAGAAAAACAACCTAAATATTAAGGAAGGTCATTAGAGCTAATAACCCACAATCCAATCCGTATTTATTGATGGGAGGCGGTGGTTGTAGCGCCGACTGTTGATTGCCGTGTGCGTATTGCGAGTAGAGCTGAAAGTATCCGGATTATCCGAGATAATTAGGATTCGATTCCTCAAATCCGGGTATCCGGATAATCCGGATCCTATTAATCGGATCCCAACTATCCGGACCAAACTATCCGGATTCATATCCGAACTATCCGGATCCAGACTAAGTAAGGATCTCAGGAATCGGATAGTACGCAGATCCGGGTATCCGGATATCCGGATATTAGCAAATCCGGATCCAATTTTCAGCTCTAATTGCGAGTAGTCCAAGGAAAAATATTTTAAGACGAGTCTTTTTATCTGTTCTAGACTCTCAATATCAATGTCGTGAAATTCCCATTTCTCCGCCCATTTACTACTAGCCAGCTTCCAGGCCGGTAAATCTAGAATCCTTTTTCGCTGGCTTTATGGCTTTCCTAGGGATTCTTATGCTAAACATATATTCATAACTGAGCCCTTTCCCACCAAATTATGGTTGGCGCGATCTAATGGCGTTTAACTTCAGAGGTTTATTTGAATCTTAACTCTCAATACAAATTTTAATATCCTGATCCCGGGTGTTGTCTGTCTGATATAACCATACTGCGTTATTTCTGGCTAGAATCTTCGGTTGGAAGACATGCATATTTAATCACCACCTATATCTCTTCAATTTCCGGAGCTGGCTTATTGATTGCATTAAGTTCCTCGGAGAAGTTCAGAACACTCGGGCTTTTATTTAGATATTTAATAAGCCATTTATAGTTTCTGAGTGATTCACAAAGTAAATCCGTAACTGCTACTCCTAGTCTAGGCTATAGTCTTTCTGCCCTGTTGAGTACAGTCTTAAAAGCTCTACAAGATTACTATACCATCACGAGACCGTTCGTTGTGCTGAACCAAGTCTACATATACGTCTATACTTTTTTCCGATGGTATGGGTAATATTATGGCTCGTTTCTAAAATATAAGATCACGTGTTTTGTTTATATCGGCATATTCGGGAACATCAAAGACAACTTACATCTAGATGTGCAAAATTCACAAAAACGCGGTCGAATTAAAACGAGCTAATGGCCTTATAATAGAAAGCTCTATACATTCTCTCTCTCTCTCTCTCTCTCTCTCTCTCTCTCTCTCTCTCTCTCTCTCTCTCTCTCTCTTGCTGTATTAAGCCACATAAATTCTTCGCAATGATAGCTTTCTTTGGTTGAATAAAAAGTTAAAGAGCTTTCAAAAAGTGATCCGGGTTCATATGGAGATTTTCATATCTAGTTGTAAGTTGTTTCAGCTAGGGTATACCTCCGAGTTGAAATGTTTTTTATCTTTACTTCTCCACAACCTCCATCTTCTGGAAATACCAGTATACTTGATGATAAAAGTAGACGAGCCGGTTTAAATCGCTGCAGCCGCCATCTGTTGAACGAATTAAACTACAATATAATGTCTCCCCACTGGGATATACCTCCGAGTAGATATATTTTTTATATCTACTCTCTCCATCGCCTCCAACTTGGAGAAATACCAGTATACTTGATGATAAATGCGGACAAGCCGTTTTTCACTGTTGCAACCGCCATCTGTTGGAACAAATTCAACTACCAAATATAATTGTAGTATAATTTACTCCAAATGCAAGTAGTACTTTGTGTTTTTATATTTCTTTAGTAGATAGAGGTCACTGTACGAGTGCGATAAATTCCAAGTCTCGAATTATTTCATTCCAACGTTGGTTATTTATTCAAATAATTAAAGCTTTAGTGAAACTATATACATATGCACGTACACACTTATTTTTATCTCCCTTTTGTTCTAGATTTGTAGATTCTGGATGAATTCCCAGGTTCAGCTCTCCTCCTCGAACGGTAATAAATTGGAATAGTTCTGTGCACGTCGCGCCATAATAAATAGTGTACATGTCATGAATATCGCATGATAATTTCCGCATTTTTACATCTGCCAAATTTTATTCGTCTTATGATCTTAAGCCAAAATAATTTCCTACATATACATACATAGATAAATGTAGGTGCTATAACTACTAAAACTAAGTACATACCTACAATTACAATTCTCTGGCAAAAAAACGTTTTCTTATTTCTGTCTTAATTCGAGCATAATTTTTCAATAAATTTTGTCTTTCGCAAAACTACTATTTACCGATTAGGATAAAAATCGAAAAACTTCTCTGATTTTCGTAGTTAGTGTGCTACAACGACCGGGGCGTTCTTGAATATTTTTCATTCAGTCCGCCAGCCAAATCCCGAGATTCCCACTGATATCTGTATCGTGGGGATGTGACGCGGGTTTAACCAGGCCACCCACCCGTCCAGACATAACATTCACAAAATTTACTGAAAGTTCAGTAAGCAAGCGAATGAAATCATCTCAACTGTGTAGCTTAAGCAGCCTATATAAAACCGCGACATACCTATACAATTCTCGTGAGTCGACTTACTATAACAGAGTACAGACTACACCCCTCTGGCCTCCCATTCTTCCTGGATTCATCATATGCTTTTTGGAGGTTAGGTATGAATACTGCTACGGGGTAATGTATAGATGAAAAATATTCGCGACTTTGGGGTGTAGGAAAGGAAGTTGTTAAAGCTATGCGCATACAAGCATAGATACACTTCTCAGCTTCCCGGCGTTTTCGGTACAGTACCTGCAGAAAGTATGTGTATATCGCATTCAATATGAGTCTCTAAGTGTACGTATGTACGTGAGAGCCGAAAAGCGTGCATCGGCGCAGAGCTTTGGACCTTGTGTAGTGTAGTGGTGGATGGAGGAGCAATATAATTCACTGGGAATTGTGAAATGTTGTTGTTGGATGGTTGGAGTAAGTTTTAGGAATACGAAGGGAATAGCGGGGAATTATATGCGGGTACTACTTGCAAAATCCACCAGACTCTGTTGTCACAACATTTCTTCCTCTTTGGGTCTCTATTCTCATCTCACACAAAAATTGCTTGTTTTTTTTCCTTTTTTTTTTATTACTCCGTGTATAGTCCAAACTTGGTACTTTGGCATTGGCACTTTGGCATGTCTAGTTACATAGATTGCGCTATCATATGCAAGGCAAGACTTGTGTGGAGATTCTGAAGTTCGCTGAATTCAGTTCTCATTTCTATTCCTGTCGTAACGGTAGTGTGTTTTCGGATAGACGTCTCGGTGCATGTGGTACTGCAGGAGGGTGATGCTGTGCTCCTGTGCTTTGTGTAAAGTAGTTGAATCGGTGGATAAATTCATCTCATGTCACTTGCCTTGCCGACCGCCACCCCATCTCAACAATTCATGTTGTTCTGCTTACGCAGCATCATTCCTCTGTACTCGTCGTATACAATCTTCCACTCTCGCGTTCTATTCAGGAGATACTCATAATCGTTATTGGATTGTCGCATATAGTACTCCTCAGAAATACTCGGTATGTGCAAAAAAATACACTTTGATTCGTTGTTTTGCTGTTTTTTTTTTCGGTGCGGCTTTTGCCCCTTCCAAATTGTAGGTGTGCATTTGACTATAGTATTTTATAATCGCGTGAGTAACATGTGAATCGTGTGTATTCTCCGGTAACCATATTTGTGAGAACTTTTAACTTTGATTCAGGCCGTTGAAATAAATCAATTCTTCTCAAAACGCTACCTATATAGGTACTCCAGGAAGTGATTTACGTATAAATTTGATAATTACAAAATTTTCAATGAAAAATCAGTCTTTGTTGCATAAATGTTGAGTGGTTGTAGTTTTACTCCTTGTCGTCCTTCACTTCTAGGCTCTTGAAAATGTGAAAAGTGAAATGTTCTAAAAAAAAGTGAAATATACCAAACCATAAATCCTCATTGAACTGCATATTATTATATTTCTCGATCCAAGGAAAAGTGTTTCACCGAGGAAAACATGCAAAACGAAAATATCTGGACTGGACCACATTATAGGTACATTTTTAAGTCTTTGTCTAAATTTTTGTTACCCACTATCTCTGTCTATTATGCTTGATGCTCTTCTCTCTGCAACTAATCAAATTTACATTAGTATCTACCTTGATATAATGGCAGATATATTTACGTAATAGATTGCAACAACGGTATCGCTATCTAGCTACATATTATATCCTCGAAACCATAAACATATAGTAAAAGCAGACGAATTTCTTCGAGACCCCCAGCATCTTTTGATCTTCTTCATGGATATGAAGATATGTATGAGATGAGAATAACTATGAGCGCTATTTTGCGAAAATTGTTTTCGTTTTATGGTGTAGTGTGATGCAATAGTGCAGTATCTATACGGACTGATGCTGTTTCAGATGCTGTTGGAAGATTTCATGGCGCCCCGGATTTAGCTATGGATGGCAATTGAATGTGTGCGATGGATAATCTCAACTTCATATTTTTATATATACTGTGGCAATTCTTATCCTTGTCGCTGCTGGATACAATGAGGACAGTTTTTTAGGTGAATAACTTAACATAAAGAAAATTCTTATCGGTTTTTTGCTAGATATGCATAGGAAGTTGTGTAGTAGGGGGATAGTTTGGCAATTCTCTTGAGATAATTTGGACTTGTTTCAAAACGGAACTGGGATTTCTGATGATAGTCTATTTTTGCAGTTTATACTCATTAAATTAGTTATTTTTTAATGGATTTTTGTAACAATATTTTGATTGCAGTTAAGTCTTTCTTATACGGGGGCGCACTGACATGACATGCAGAGCGTACATATACAAATTAAAAATTTTCCCTGGTAGACATATCATGATCAGCTCATCAATGAGCTCCTCATGAGCAATCAGATGAACGCACTAATGAAATTTATTTGCGTTTGAATCAAAACCGGGAAAAAAACTCATTTATTTACTTATTCACAGATAGTGTGCATGAGTATTGCATCTCTTTCATTTATTTAGAAATGTATGCTGTACCTCTCTTTTGTGCATATTACAATATTAGATGAGCACTTCGATGAGTACATAATGAGTGTCACGGTGAGCTTATTAATGAACATGTCAATGACGGTCTCGATAAGCTTATTAATGAGCATCTCAATGAGTTTCGCGATGAATTTATAAATGAGCATAGCAATGACTGTCACGATGAGCTTATTAATGAGCATGTCAATGAGTGTCATTATCAGTTCATAAATGAGAATCTGATTTTACGATTGATTTCATATAGTTTTCCGAATTCAAACTCCGGTTGCAAATCAAATTCTGAGACGCTGAAGCGTAAAGATTTTGGCATAACGACTTTTTCAGCATATGGGCGATAGTCTTTTTGGGAAAAACAAATCAAAAAATTTATTTAAAATAAATAATTTAAAAACTTAAATAAATAAATCACAAAAATCAATTCAAATTTTCCTAGAAATGTCATCTGACACGGTGATAACAAGAATAAATATTTATTTATTGCTGATTTAGTATATAGGGAGCAGTTTCATGATATCCAATGAGTCCTTCGATGAGATTTAATAAAAGCTCATCAGACGGCCCATCGGGACTTAATTTTCTATATGCCTTCAAGTTAATTGGCGATTTGGCAATAACTTGTCATATCGACTTACTCGAGTACCGCCCCGCAATGTTGGATGCCTTTCACTCCTTTATCGCTATATGCATGGTCAATGTTCTGATGAAATATCTAGTCTAATCACTTGTAGAATGATTCCTGCACACAATATTCGCGCTGCAAACTGCGCACATCCTTTAACCCTTCAAATTACTTTCGGCCGTACAGTAAAATTCCGTGATGCTTTTTTATCCCGAACAGTGCGAATGTGAAACAGCTTACCATCTTCTGTTTTTCCTCCGGCATACAATCTGCAGAAATTTAAGGGCGATATATATCGGCACCTCCGCCACTCTCCTCTTATCCCTAATCCTTTCCCTATCTCCTTCCTACCATTATGTGCTTTGCATCATAGGGTATCCCCTGAGCTTGGCTTAATAATAATATTAAAAAAAAAATGGGTGTAGATTCGGATGCTTTGAATTATCTTTTTTTTTACGTCTCTACTCAATGGCGTAAGTATTGATATGTTACACATGTGGCGCAGCTGGGTTATTTACTCAAGCTTCTAATGTTGATCCTTTCATGGTTTATCTCTCCACCTGTTTTTTTTTTACATTTTTGATTAAATATGGACATATTTAATATCCTTCACGATTTCCCCGAAACCCTTTTATTTCTTTTGACAAAGTTTTCAATCACATTTTCACTTAATTGCGACTCAATTTCGTCGATAGCTCTGCGGATTTTTGACTTTGCGATAAGGAATTATTTTTATTTTTCGAGCGTTACTTTGTACAAGTTAAAATTACTTTAACCTCTGTTAAAGAACCATTTTCCATGAATAAAAATAAAAGTTTCGTTTGAACTCGGATAACTTATTCTTCAATATAATTTTTAATGTTTAACTTTTCACTTATATATTTTCTTTATTTTTTTATTGCAGGTATGTATCTACTTTCTGTTTCATTGAAACTTTTCTATTCATGTAAGTAAGTAACTATTTATGCACAGTGCATAATTTAAACAGCCAACAACGCAGGTATGCAAGGATTTTACTATGATAGCTACAAGTATATATGTAGCTTATTTACAAGTCTTAAGTATTCCAATCTATTATGCTTCAAGATCTTACTAAAAAAACATCATATTTATCACATATAAACAATAACCAGATATAGCCAACAATGGCATTAAACAAAGATTGATAAGATAGAAAGAAGGGTGTTATGATGGAAATGAGTATCAAGAGAGATCATTAAGATCGAAAGATTTTGCCTGCCAGAAATAGAGAATCAAAATTATTAAAAAAAAAAAATTTGAATTAAATTTCAATTGGATCGAATCTATCCAACCCTCTTTTTACTGTGTTCGGCGGGCACCACCAATAATAGGTATATAGAAATTCTGAAAAAAAGTTTTCAAGTCAATTCCTAATTAATAATTTTCGACACTGTTTTTACTGTCCAGCATAAATATTTTGATTCAAGCTTGTCGAGGAAATTCTGAAGAAAAAATTTATTGCGAGACTTAACTACTGACTATGAAATGTTGCCTGTGGTGATGAAAACATTTTAACAATTTCAATCTTGTTTTTTGCTATCTTCTGTGAGCATAAAAAAACTCAGAGCTTCACAGTACTGTTACCCCTCAGATGTTTGTAAACATAGTCAATGTTTATTTATTTATTATTATTTTTTTTGCATTAGTATAATTTATTTATTGCACTTATAATAACAGTAAAAACAGGAAAAACAAGTACATAAACTTAAATTTAAATAAAACAAAACCCTTTATCAGCTTTTGCGCTATATCTACTGTTAGTAAAGCTAGTTAAAAAATTAATTAATTTTTTAAAAAATTTAAGTGTGTATGAAACCTTCCAGAATAAGGAAATTTGTATCTAAAAATTAATATTTTTGCAAGTATAAGATAGTCAAGAGAATAAAGCGAATAACAATTTTCAAGGAGTTTTTAGAAGCGATTTGCTTTACTAAAGGCATTTAAATTCAACTAATCTCATAAACACCTTTTTAACTTTTTACAAATTCCTTATATCCAGAACTTATTTTTTTTCTTCTAAGAATTCTGCCATTAGATATTGCTTCTTTATTAATTTTAATGAAATTTGATTTAAATCTGCACTTAAGCTACCAATATCTGAATATTATTTATCTGTGTGATAATATTATGTTTCCTAATAAAAATGGTGGGTAGGTATATATAAGAAATTTCATTACAATATTTTCGACATCAGTCCTGCAGGGTCCAGTGAGACCCCCCTATCTTGGCACAAAAGCTTGGAAATATTGCAGAAAAGAATAACAAAAAATTGAAAACCTGCTGTACTTTGGCAAGAATGTGATTAGGTTTTCTATGTTTTCTGTTAGGATCTAATAACACCCAATTTTAATAGTTTCATTTGGCTGCCTTTGGTTCTCCAAATCCTCGAAGAAAATTTCCCTCAAATTTTGATTTTCAGTTCATTCCAGAATTTTTTTTTCGAATCTAGAATTAAAATCGAAGTTAAATGGAGATTTCAGGTCATGATCCTGTTGAAAGTGGCAGTACTGCTTTTACGAAGCCTATAACGATCCATTTTACCCTTTAATTTCATATTGGGCCCGGCTCTGCAACAGAAAAAACATTCCACCACCATTACATAACGCCGCTCTATGTTTCATGTACTGATTATACCTAATATTTTAGAGAAAATCTTGTTGCCTTAGTTTGTCGCCTACTATGAGTCATTCCATCAGATTAAATTCATATTAATTTTTTTTATTCATCTTCACTGATGTTCTCGCTTGTCGGCTTTTATTTTTCTCATCTGCGTTCACCTCTGTGAATTATTTTCAGATTTACTAATGTTATATTTTTTTCTTGGGTAAATATTGTGGGCCCTTTTAATCAATCATTAATTACACATTTCTTTATAAAGTCATGTTATATGCGTATTTCTTGCAGAGCTGGGAAATAATTAAGTAAAAAAAGACTTAAGTACTACTTAAAATACATTTTCGTTACTTAAAACTTATTACTCAATACTTTTGAAATGGACTACTTAGTACTTGAACATAGGTACTTGCTTATTTTTACTTGTACTTAAGACTTAGTTTTGTACTTAAGTACTAACATTTTTACTTAAGTATTTCTGAGTCGATTAAGTACCTAAAAATATCGTAACTCTTCGTAGAAAAGCAAACACAATCTCTAGCACAAATCCTTCTTTGTTGGGTTTTAAAGTACGCAAAAAACTGTCAAAAGCATGTGCGACAGGCAGAACCTTAGGCAAACTATTAACATACAAACAAGACTGGGCAAGTAGAACAAAAACCAGTAACGTCTCGCTCGTATATAAAATCGACGATGCCTCGACCTGATGTAGAGAAGGCCTCAATTTCGTCTTAGAAATTTACTGGAAATATTTTCCTTGGAATTTTTATTCATTATTGGAGGCGACAATGGGTGCTTGTGCGGACCTCTAATAGCTTTTATTAGTGTACCAATTAGAAGTGAAAGTTTTACTCTACGAGCAGATCCGAAAACTATACAAAACTATAAATAGTAGCCACTGATTACTAAACATATTATAGTTTTCAAAAGGTATTTATTTACTAATATCTATTAACTGAACTCTATAAACTTTATTATATTACTGCCAACGTACAAAGATTCTAAAAAAGTACTTTAAAAAGTACTTCAAGAAGTACTCAGTACTTTTTATAGACTTAGTACTTACTTACAAGTACTTTTCATACATACGATACTTGTACTTACGCTGAAGTACTCAGGCCTTCGATACTTGTACTTGTACTTAAATACTTTTTCTTTTATACTTGCCCAGCTCCTTGCCATTATCACTAAATATTTAAGGCCAATTTTATTTCCGCTTTGGCATCGGCATCAAAACCGTGTTTATAAAGTTGTTTTAATTATCTCAATAATATTAATATTCAATTAACTTCTGAGTCGTCGCTGGTTACATGTATATTACAACAAAAATGTACTCAACAAAGTAATATTTTTCAAACCCAATTCAGCATATTTTCACTTCACTTTTCTGATTTGGTTTTTTAAGTTCATAAGAGTTCTGTAAATTAAATAACGTTTGATTGCAATTGAGATTTCCATATAACTTCGGTAAATAACTAATAAATCTTAAATATTATACTTTTCCTCATTCCCGCGACAACTATCAACACTGACATGTCTTTAAATAGATCACTCATCCGTCATAACACAAATGTATAAATCAAAATGACACAATTTTTTACATTGCTTCCTTCTTCCATGACAGCGCACTATTCAGGATAAAACAGCCCAAATTAACTAAAAAAAAATTTTTAATTTTAATTTAAAAATGCCATATGAAATAGGAAATTGGTTTGATAATTTATATATACGCAATGCATTGAAATATTCCGTCGTGACAAATTGACTTAAAGTTTTTGTTACTTTTTCTCGGTCCCCCTTGTTTTTTTTACTAAACATTTGTGTCAACTGCGTTGTGCTGACTTTGTTCGCCCGCATTTGACGAATTTAACCACTTGAGAGTAATTCTTTTCATAAATTATGTAAAAATTCCATCAAATAAAATGGGGGGTACCTGAATGATGTGAAGAAGGCAAAACCTCACCAACATTAATTCTACTTATTTCTGCAAATTTTAATCTTATCTTAAATCCGGAAAAATTTTAATTTTAATTTGTCCCTTCGCTTCCTTAATATTTTTATGTTGGAAAGCTTATCGTCGTAATATGATACCAAATTTTTTTTTTTTTTATATGCCTTACAATAAGCTTGACCGTCGAAGAATTGATTTGATGAAAAGTAACATCCGTTAAAACATTTACTTTCTTCCATTTTTTAAGTGTAAATCATTTCGGGAATAAGTGGATAGGTGTTCGTAGGAAAGTAAAGAAATTCCAATTAGAAAATCACCTTTTCCTTGGTGATTGATGAGCGAATAAAATACTCACCAAGTGACGTACTACTAATTGACAGTTCGAGAAGGCCACTGTACAGAGGATACAAGCTATTCTCATTAAATTTTGACACATGTGCTGTGATGTGATGTAATTTCGTTCACTAATGTACATACATAGTACGTAAAGAAAAGACAGAGAGAGGAGAGAGAGTATTCTCTGTACCGTGCACTAACAACATGGACTGGTTGATTTTCTATTGCATTTGGGTCAAATTTTGTTGGCAGGAGTGTGACAATTATCTTAATTTCAAGTTTCGCTTTCGCTTCAATATTCAAATTCAACAAATTGCAGATACATTCGAAATTATTTCTATTCTTGGAATCTTATCTCTTACAACATCAAATATTCCTTGAACTTGATTTTTAAGGACATATAATTAAGGAATTTTTGTCTGCCCATCCCTAAAAGTAGAAAGAGACAGAGAAAAGATTACAAATGTTCTATTGCCATCTATTTCTATTTTATATATTCATTTGGAAAATACCTACAGTGAACTGTAATTGGATTATGGTAATTATTTGAAATTCAGCGAAATAAACTAGTTAAACCAAAAAGAGACAGCTATAGAAAAGTGTTCCCATGATAATGTAAGCAATTTCAGTAGTGTAAATGGTCCATGTTTTATGTACATGCCAGTGGTACCGTGCTCTCCTATACATTACACGACATTTCGTCCAATAATTATGGAACATGGTTCGTACCGTGGGAAAGGCCATATCTTGTTAAACTTTGTACCGTGGCATTAACCAATGAACCACATTCGATTTGATTCCATTTCCAATTGGACTAAAATGATAACCCATTTCTTCATCGCAAATCCATATTGCCTTTTGACATGATGCGCGTCTTATTTGTCAAAAAATCATATTGACAAATATTTTAAACAGTATTATCAACTCCATACATACTCCTGAATATGTAAAAATAATTAACACCAGTCCGTTCCCGGTATTAGCTTGTACCCTCCCTCCCCCCCCCCCCCCCAAGACTTACATTTATGTCCTAATGTACAAAGTCCCTTAAATACACATAATAACTGTCAATATCTCCAGAAAACTTGTAAGTTTTGAAAAAACGCTATTTTTTCACATCATATAGATATTTTCAATATGTACAATCGTACATCATTCACAAACGAACTGAATCCAGGAAATATTTCATCCCCGCTCATGTTAATATTTCATTAGGAATCTCCATTTCCGCAAGCCACACAAAGCCTTCCCCCAAAATCCATGTGATTGATATCCGATTCATTGGATCGGATCAATTACGTCCAAAACGAAGATTGGACGTATTATTACGACATTGCTCGTCCATAAACAATTATGTATCCCCGATCCATCAAAGGAGGACGCTCATTTTCATTCAAGTGAATGCGATTTTTCTTACTTTATTTTCACTCTATTCTTGATGGACTGTGTTATTGAGAAGGACGGCGGGCTACGGTAAGAGCGGAAAGGCAATTGGGCATCTCTTATCTCTAGAAATCTGGTAAACATCTGCACGAATAATGCCACAAATTTATCTAAGTAGAATTATGTAAGAAAGATTTCAGGAAAAGAATCATCCTCTCATACATAAGAGGGGATGTTCTCGGTTGAAGAAGATTATGCAACCCATCAGCCCTCAAACTTTGACGAGAGAATGAAGAATACATATACCAAGAAGAATAATAACAAAAAGGTTATCGTCCTTCCCAACGAGTTTCCTTCTCAAAGTTTGTATCCTTGACTTCTTGGTTCATTGCCCAAAATCTCACTTTTCGCCTTCTGTTGTTTTCGTATCTGTTGTCCTCTGAGTTGAATAAACTCAGCGTTCAACGCAATTTCTCTTTTTGCCAAGCATACCCAAAATATATAGTGGGCCACATCAGGTGCCTAAATAGGGGGTGGGTAGAATATTGCGTATTTTGTGGGGTAAGATGTGTTTACTAAATGGTTTACATTGTATGGGAGGAGTAAGCAAGAAAGTCTGAAAGTCTGTGTATATATATAAAAAAAAAAGAAAAAAATTCAGGCCCTTTAGTGTTTTATGAAAAGTTTCAAAAAGGTTTGACGTGAGAAGAAAGGAAAATATTTTTAAACAAGGAAAGGGGTGTTCTTTTTAACTGCGGAACCATCTGGAACTTTTTGTAATATTTTTGGTTTTATGTTTGACATCAACGAACATTATTTTATGTGTTTTTTTTTTATTTTCATTTTCCATTCTATTTTGTACAATTTATGTTTATACCGGGAACTGTATGATATACGAAAATAGTAAAGATAATTCATGAATGAGAAAGAGAGAAAGACCCCCAAATGCAATGGAATGAAAATTATGACAAAGACCGGTCAAATGTAATGGAATGGAATGCTGTAGACATAAATTTTAGTTGACACTGTTTACATTTGCAATGGATACTTGTGTAAGTAAAAAAAAATTTAACTGCGCTATAACACAAATATCATTGTTAGTGGTATGAGCAGAAATATGAAGAAATAGAAAACTTGATTTTTTAATCACACATGTAAATTTATGCATTTATACTAATTTTTGCTTACAACAACAGTTAAAATTTGGTAACCTGCGAAAACTAGTTTAAGCAAAATGTCAACTTTAACTGAAATGAGTGTCGACAGACTAAAGTTTCAAGCGCCCTTGAAATTCCCGATATCTTTTACCAGCATTATAACTGAAGAGATGCACCAACGTGTTTTGTAATATACCTTGAGGATTTCAATCAATGCTTCCGAATTCTCTTTCATTTTAAAATTTCAGAGTAGGTATCCAAAAGATAGCTCCCAATACAGGCTTGGTTTCAGTTGAATGTCTAGTGAAGTAGTCATTACGGGAATTTGTGCTATATTTAATAGGAGGGGAAGAATCTCATTAAATATAGCACAAATTACAGTAATGACTACTTCAATAGATATTCATCGGAGATTGATAATTATCACTGTATACAGACCATAAGGTATGCCTAAGATTTAACATTTAAGTTGTGATGTCATTACCGTTAACACAGTATACATACGTACAGTAGAACAGCTTAGAACAAACTACTGAAAAGTGGTGAATTTTAGAAATTTAATTACAATAAAATAAGTAAACAACGAGTTTTCAAACAAAACTGAGGCCAAGCTGCATGAAAAAGTAGAAAATAAACTTTTCTTCACACACAGAGGTGAAGTCGGATTTTTTTGATTGGGACAGTTCTCTTGAATATTCTTTCTCTTCATGAATCAAATCACTTATTACCTCTGATTGATCATACTGAAATACATCGGTGATTGTCAGCGAATAAAATCTGAGTCCATCTCTGTGTGTGAAGAAAAGTTTATTTTCTACTTTTTCATGCGGCTTGGCCTCAGTTTTGTTTGAAAACTCGTTTTTTACTTATTTTATTTTCTGCCTTTTTCACGTTAACTAAATTGTTATTACGTGCTGCATGGAGATATTTTAAAACAATTTTATGACGGCTGAAAAGACACTGATTTACTGAATTTTCCCGATTTTCCATGTTTTCCACAGAATTTTCCTATTACTATGAATTTTTTTAAAAAATTTACATGAATTTTCCTCGATTTTTCATGCAAGTTTTCATGATTGTTGAAGAGAAAGTATTGATGCCAGTAGGACGGAAAAAAAATGAACCCGCAATGCTTATAAAACTTTTTTGTCGGAAAATTTTCCGGAAAAGTCGGAAAATTCGGGAAATTCCAGAAAAGTTGGAAAATTATGCACTTTTCCTGAAACAGATTTATCACTAATCATATCGATGAAAAATTTTCCGATGATTTTTTCGCTTTTCCGGGTTTTCCATGGAAATTTCCACAAAAGCAACTTTTTGCAACTCATTTCGCTCTACAACTTTGTCTTAGGTTGCAAAACGCTCAAACGCTTCCTTGGTCGGAGAAACTCCGGAAAAGCGTTTCACATGAATTTTCCTCGATTTTTTCTGCAAGTTTTCACCATTGTCGGAGAGAATGTAATGATGCCAGTTGATAGGGAACTTGATCCTGCATAATTTAGAAAACTTTTTTACCGGAAAAGTCGGAAAATTCCGGATTTTTTTCCGGAAAAATCGGAAAATTCCGGAAATTTTTTTCGGAAAAATCGGAAAACTCTGCATTTTTCCTGAAACGGATTTATCACTAATCAAATTTGTACCAAATTTTCAAATGATTTTTTCCGATTTTCCGGGTTTTCCATGGAAATTTCCGGTTCAAATTTTGATAGATTCAATTGTCATGAACTTGTGTGCCAAATTTCAGCTCGCTGTGATGGCGAAAAGTGGGTCTACGAGAGTGTCGAAAATAGTAAAAAAGAAATATCTAAATAAACAGACAGACAAATTCGTGTACGAGTTAAAGGGATGGCCTCAAAAAAAAAACCTCAAAATTTTTCACATAAGAGGGAACTATTAAGTATGATACGGAAGTAAATGGGGGTACGGTAGCTAGTTGCACAATCTACGGGAAGAAGTATTAGTTTTATGTAAGTACACATATCGACAATCTACTTACAAATGTATTGTTCCATAAACTAAACAGCTGTTTGACCGTAAAGTGGTGTTCGTTCATAGAGATGCCATGGACAGGGTAATAGACAAAATGGCTGTACAGTTGTTTGTGACAGTTTGACAGTTCTACCAAGCCGAATGGCATGGTAAGTCGAACAAATTGTTATTAGCTTTTGAGCTTGTCATTTTGCCCCTTTTCCTCTAGTACCTACAAGTTTGTGCATGCTGTAAGGTCGCTTTCTTCCACTTTAGATTTACATAGGAATCTTTGTTTTAAAAATTGACTAGTGTTTAGATAACAAATGTTGAAAGAGTCACATTATAGAAGCATCCTATTTATGTAACAGTTTTGACAGAACAGTTCTACTGTATGAATATACTGTGCCACTAACTTTATATGGCTAAAATGTGAATAAAAAAAAATTATAAAGTTTTAGAGAATTTTCCGTAGCATTTGAAGTGAGGGTGAATAGCAAATCTAGTGATTGGGCCTTTTATTCAACAACGGACCAATGTCCAAACGAGTTGGATTAAATCGAGTACCTAACCCGAGGCTTACACGTGTCAGTAGAACTGACACTGACAGCGTTTGACACTTACTCAGGCTCATGTAAACCCCTACTGACTACTCTTTTTACTGACAATATTTCTGACCAGTCAGTACAGACTAGTCAATAAACTGTCAAATGTAAAATTAAGATGGCGGAAATTGAAAATAAAAGGTAGATGCTAGTGAAAATTTGTGTTTTTATTTCCGATCTTCTCTCTTTTGAGTGGGAAATGACTGAAAAGAGTTTAATCTTTATTTTGTAGAGAAAAATGACAGATTAAGGAAAAACTTGTTCGATATGCATATAGAAGAGGAATGCCTGCACCGCTTGACGACATTTTATTATGAACTGACTATAGTCAATTGATCGAACGCAAATTGTTTTTTATCAGTAAAATTGACAAACAAAATCAGGAATGTCCGTCAGCTCTATTGACCCGTGTAATCGTCGCGTAAGCCTCTTAATGTATTTCTTTTTAAGCACAATAGTGCCCGGACCGAAACAGTCTAAAAGGAGCATAGTAGAGTAGATAACTTTTTTTCTTATTGCGTGTTTGGCTTGGGTTCTGTCAAAGTCGAGAATACTTCCCAAGCCATGAAACAGAAATCTATATGAGCGCGTTGGGAGTCCGTTCTCTAAAATGTTCTATATTGATGCTTATGGAAAAGTGCCAAACATTGACGTTATATTTGCTATAGAGCCCAAACTACTATCCATACAGGAAAAATAGTCTTTTAGTAGTTTACAGTTTGTTCCTTACCTTCGCAAAGGCTACACTTACTACATACCTTATTTAACAAAATAATAAAATAGTTTTGTAGGTATGTTCCATCTGAGCACAACGTCACTAGTTGAAAAATTTCCAAGGAAATGTATGGGAAATTTTTAATTTTTTACAATTTTTTGTCTAGTAAAAATAGAAATCCGGGCTCGCTTTTTATATTTTTACCGAAAAAAAGTATTAAGCAGTTGCGCTCGCTTTTCTAGCTTCAAAACTATTACCGGCCAGGAATAACAATTAAATTAAGTTTTTTTCGTAAAAATTCATAACTGATTTGGTTTAAAGTTTTCAAAATACCAGTTATTTTCGGTCCCTGATGAATAGTAGTTTAGGGCGGAGGAGCTATTCAAACCAAACTTTTGTTAATTTTCCATAAGAACGCTGCAAATATTTTAGAATGTTAGGACTCCGTTGGGGCTGTCATTTGGTAGTGAGGGAGTCTTTTCACGGCTTGTGAAGTATTCTCGAGGGTTTTGGTTCTGTTCTTGAGCACTACTTATACTCAAGAAAACAAAATTTAGGTGTAATTCTAATTGGGACTCGAATTGGATGTATCGATTCTATCTAATTAATGTGCACTTTTATACATACATATGTATATATAAAGTATAGGTACAGACATATGTATGTAGGTAGTTTGAAATAAGGAAAAACAAGGAAATAAACCAAAGACCAATCCTTACGATACTCTAGATAAATATGTAATTTCGTATGATTACTTCTCTGTGCAAGTTTGCTTACTAAAGTGGTTTTTCGTATCTATTTCTAGAACTGCTCATCGGACAGTAAAAATGATTATAAACAATTTCTTAGAAATTATATTCTAAAGAAGTTTTCTGTATAACAAAAACGTCTAAGACTGATCGTTTTCATAATATACGTAAATAACCTAAATTTTTACATGGCAACAACATTAAATTTTTACCGAAAAATTGAGAAAATGAAGAAAAATAAGGATGACAGCGTTTTTTTTTGTTATCGAAGGCTTAAGATATTTTAGTAATTAAGGCTTATAATTTCTATCCTTAGGAAGTTTAAGAGATGAGAAAAACAAAATGCTTTTTTAGGATAAAAATATAGTTGCGAGTTACAAATATGAGGACAATTCATGGTTTGGAATTTTGAGAATACTAAGGTAGTTGGTATCGTGGATGGAAATTTTCTATTTCCCGAAGGAATGAAAAATTCAGCGTTTTGTTCCTAACACTGTATTTGCCTCATGGAAAGTTTAGTTAAATTACTTCTAATGGGAAATTGACAATTATTTTCCTTGATCACTTCATTTTTCTCTGGAATTGGACATCTCCACCCGCCTCAAAGCTTGTTTCTGTGTAATTACAACTTTGATATCACTTGTCTGTTCTATATGATATTTATTCTGCCAACTTAATTACATAAAAAAGCAGTAAGGGATTATCCTCGCATAACGCAATTCTACAACACTAATTTCAAATAGATTTTCTTTTATTATCCTATAAAATTTGTGTAGCGTAACGGTCGTAAACGGTCGTAATACTCTTTACTTCCTTGTATAAATACTCGAACGAATCCTGCAGCCAAATGAAATTACGATTTGGATTTTATAGCAACATGCGCATCATTTCGCTGATTCCATCATTATTTTAGTGCCACAGTCCAGTCCAGAGGCTCGGATGTAAACATCGTGTTTCTGATAATCGAAGTTTAAACATCTTTTGATGGTTTGATGATCCAAGTAAATACATATGTATATGTAACCAAATATGTATGTATAGGTGCTAAATCACCATATGGCCCTCCTGACCATAGGCTGAATTACTGGAAGATATGAGATAGCATTCGACTGATTTATGTATTTCCGCTTCATTCTAGATTCCATCTTAAATAGAGATCCATAAAGTACACAGGGTGACTATTAATGAATCTGCTGTGCTATAACAAACAGGAATCTGCTGAGCTTAATCAAAATCTCCACAATGTTTGCCCTTTACTTGTTATATATCTCCTCCTTGGATGGCATTTTCATTACGACTTTTAGCTTTGCTGTTTAACCCAGATTTCCTCTTGTCATTTGATGAGAATTACTAGGTAGGTACTCATCTTTATGACCGAAATTAATATCTCCTTCTTGTCATAATAACTGCGGTTAAAATCTTCTACTGTAAGGATAAAACTACCGTAAATTACGGTGTCGCTCTTTAATTAAAATTTGTTTGCAGAGTTTCATTTAATGAAAGCGTAGCACATCTCTGTGTGAAACTTCATCAAGAAAGCAAATATACATAAGCCTTTAATGTCATTCTGAGCAAATAGTGGTTCCAATATAATTCCCGGTGAATGTTTTTTGGACAAAGAGAATTACTTTAAAAATAAAAATATCTGCAAATCGCGCAGATACACACACCGATAAATCGCTATTGCGGTGATGATTTGGTAACAGAGAAAATAAAATTTCAGAGATTTCCGATGAGTCAGCTTAAAGTGGATTATAGTAGACCCCAGAAAAGAAATGTTTCGATTTTGGGGCAATAATTTACGTTCCACTGAGAATAGTATATTTTTAGCACAGTACCCCACGAGTAATTAGTTTATGTGTATTTATATAGTGTGGCTCCAGAATTCTATTCTTTCTCTTCCTGAGTGACAGGAGTATTTAAACGAAAGTATGACTCAGATGGACTGGCGCTAGATTTGATAGCGTATACAATTGATTTTCGTTTTTTACAAAAATGATTCATATCACTCGGTGCTTTCAACAGATTCATCTAGGAAAAGTTGCGTGCGCAACTTCATTTATGAATTACTCTTTTGATTTAAAATTATCTTCCTACTTTTTGTAGAAAATTGTTAATGCGATGTTGTCCTATAACAGGATTTTTGAATAAACATAGTTGAAGTACTCTAGCTAGCCCCATGTCAAAGGATATAAGGACGTTGGTAATATTGGTGCAAAGAACTTCGGTTTAAAGTTATATAGGATAACTCATTTCTACTGATCTTATTAAGTAAAATATATTTGCTTTGAAAATATGCCAAATCTCCTACGACAGATTAAAAATCATCGCAACGATTTCAATGCAAAAAAAAAATATATGTATATATACATGTTCATACTTCCCAATCTGCTGGAAGCTTGGCCTCATCACTCTAATTCCTAAGATTTCCTCGCCAATCTCGGTGGGTGACTGGAGACCAATCACTGTTTTACCCTCGATCTCTAAGGCTTTTGAGTCATTGATAACTGACCAAATTGCGGAGCACGTTAGCATCAATAATTTTCTTTCAAAGTTTCAGTCTGGCTTCAGGAATAAGCACTCCACTTGTACTGCTCTTACGTCGGTGGTCTCAGATATTCGTTCGCTTTGCGATTCAGGGAATGACGTCATTCATATTCTCCTTGATTTAAAAAAAGCATTTGAGTCAGTCCCGCATGTGCTTCTGGTTGATAAGCTGCGAAGTCAATTTAGTTTCTCGTCTTCTGCATGTAGGTTAATCTCTAGTTATTTAAATCAAAGAACACAGACTGTGGTGTCCAATGGAAAATGTCCTCTTCTAATTTGGTTTTATCAGGAGTGCCGCAAGGGGCGGTATTGGAGCCGCTCTTGTTCACATTCTTCATCAATGATATAACTCGGGAGCTACATGGTGCTCATTTTCATCTTTATGCTGATGATATACAAATCTATGCTGAAGCTCTAAGGGACGGCCTTCCTTCTCTGATCACTGACATCAATGTGATTCTCTCCAGAGTTTCTAATTGGTGCATTGCTAATGGACTTGATCTGAATCCTGAGAAGACGCAAGCAATAATCTATACTAGTGGGTATAGTGCTGTCTCTTCAGCTGCTCTCCCTCCCGTTACTCTTCTGGGTCGGAGCATTCCAATATCCCCAGATCCAGTGAAAATTCTTGGGCTATTGATGGACCAGAGACTCGCCTGGGGTCCTCATGTTAACCGTATTTGCTCGCGAGTATATTTTGCTCTTCGAACGCTCTATGCTGTATCGGTATTTCTCCCTGAGGGTATTCGGGCTGGTCTGGTGC
Source organism: Dioctria linearis (assembly GCA_963930735.1). Classification (NCBI taxonomy): domain Eukaryota; kingdom Metazoa; phylum Arthropoda; class Insecta; order Diptera; family Asilidae; genus Dioctria; species Dioctria linearis. The sequence continues at coordinate 261,810,475 of OZ005742.1, read as the reverse complement.
GAGCATTGATTCTTCCCCATTTTCTTTATGCGGATGCTGCTGTCTACCCCTTGCCTGCCCTTGCAATCTTGAAATTGTCTCGTGTGCTTAATGCTTGTGTGAGATATGTTTATCGTCTGAATAGGCGGGCGCATGTGTCCGCTCTAGCGGAGGAGTTTCTATCCTGCACACTATCGAAGTTTTTTGAGTTCAGAACTCTCCGTTTTATTTTTCGTGCCAAACTTGGTTTGATGCCTACTTACATTGGCACATAGTTTGATTGGAGTACTAGGGATAGATCAAGGATCATTCTCCATCGAACGCGAACTCAGTGGGGGCGGAAGAACGGTCTTTTCTAAGGGTGCAGTCATCTGGAACTCTCTCCCTAGGGAGATTAGGGAATCTCCTTCCATGAGCTCATTCAGCGAAAGGCTTCTTGAAAATTTGAGTGAGACTGGGTTGCGTTAGATTATTGAGCTCTTTCCCTTCCGCTTGGTCTTGCTTGTGCTGTGGTGTGCTACCGTGATCCTTTTAGGAGTGGTCTTACTGTTATGCTGTTTCCACAATATTAAAAACTTTCTTAGTGTTTTTATGGCTGCAAAGGTCGAGGTTTTGTGGCGTTTCGGCTGTGATTATTTGAACATTCTCATTCGATCCTGTGAATATCAAGGCTGATTTACCAACAATTGTACTGTTGCCTGACTTTATTGAGAGTTAGGTGTTCAAAATGGATGGTGTTGTAGTTTGAATATCTCTTACCTTAAATAATATTAAGGTACCTGATTGAGTTGCCTGATTTAACTTGTGGGTTTGTGTTACACTATTTGCTTTATTTTTATTATTTTTATTGTTTGCTCATATTTAATATAAATCTACTGTAGATCTATGTACCCACCGTTCTAGGGACGTGGCCTCGGCCAGGGTCTTTCAATAAAATATTTTTGTATTGTATTGTATTGTATATATAATTTTGCATTGGGTTATTGATTACCAATCGTAAACACGTGTTTCAAGCAAGAATTTCATATTTAACCAGTTGAGTTCTGGTATTCCTCAAGGTTCTGTGCGTGCACCTCTTCCATTTAAAAATTACTTTATAAGGGTCTTTTATAGACTTTACCTTTATAGATTAATCTTTTTAATGATGATGTGCAAGTCGATATACATTGCTGCTCTGAACAGATTGGATAAAAATGTTAATTTGATACATTTTATTTTATGATGGAGGGGGGGGGGGGGGGTAGCTTCCCGCTTTATTCAGAGTGGAGTAACTGTATCAACATATTTTTAGTCTCCTGAAATTTGTCAAAATAGCGATGTTTATTAAATTTCAGCGCTCTTAAGTCACAAGTTCAAAAATTATTGGTAGACATATGGACAAGGAAATAAAAATGTCTTGTGCATATATGTCCAGTATATCATCAAAACAGGGTAAAAGAAGTGCCTAACATAAATCAGAATCTTAAAAAAATCAATAGATCGTCTTAATTTCAATGTTCTTGTTATTGTTGTATTACCATAAGAAACCATTAAAATTATGTCCGCATACAATTAATAAAAAAAAATAAATATTCACTCTTAAAAATTGAGCAACTTTTACGGCTTTTGTTAATTTCTCTAGCAAACAAAAAATTCACACAAAAACCTGATAAAATCTTCAAGGAATGAAAAGGCGGCCCCTGAACTTGTCCAAAAACGGAATGATGCAAAGAAATTAGAGCCAGACTGGGAACAGTCATTGAAGATTGTACGCAGAAAGGTCGCCGTTGACAGACGATTCAGTTCGGAGTTTCTATTCTTGATTTGATCTTATCTTATCTCCCTGATGAAGCGCCAAGCAAGGGATTTGAGCCGTAAGCAATAATTGAGTTTCCTTCTTTCCTTTCAACCAAATAGAATTCTTTTGCTGGGGGATCGGTCGTTCTCTTTTTATGGTTTTGTTATTAGTAATTCGAAAACTACAGCGAAACGTTCCAACGGACAAAGTAAATTGCCGCGGCGCGGCGGCGGTGTCGTCGTCGACAAATTTATGACTCCCTTGAAGGGAGACATTAAATAAGTAAAACAAAAATATTTCTTATGGCCGCCAGAACAAATATAACTACATCGTATATGGTCGCAATGTGTCAGTGGAGGCGTGGGAAAATATGTTCTTTTGTTTGCTTAACTTATTGACGTCGTTCTGTAAAAAAAGACACAAGAAAACTGAAGCCAGCGCCATGCTTTGCATGACCGATTCCTTTTGAGTCAGCGCTTATTTTTTTTTTGCTCTTGAATTTTGATTTTGACACACTCACACTACTGTCACACGTGCGCACTCAAACACACACACACACACACACAATAATATAAGTTCAAAGTTAAAGCTCTCAAGGCAGAGGAGCAGCTGTCTGTTAACTAGAAAAACTGAGACAATGACACGTTTTGCATCTTCTTCAAGTATATACGGACCTGAAGAAGGAAAGCCGTGAGCTGGTAAACTGCATCTTTTGACGAGGACAAGTTATACGCTTGAGGATGCATCCAAGTGGCACGTCTGTCGACGAAGACTTTTTATTTTTAACCTTAAGGGATAAGGGATAATGTGCTTAAGAAAGTGTTGAAATGTGTGCGCTTCTTTTAAATTTTCCTTTAACTTTTGTATTAGTCATGCCAGCCAACAACTGCTGGTGATGCAATGGAAACTTAGAAAATATATTTCCTCCAGACTTCCATGAAGCACACACAACAACTATACAAAAAAAAACAACTTTTGTGCTTCCATTCTCTTTTTAAAATTTATGCATTTCGCAAACAAAAGTAGTCTACACTCTTGTGGGTGACAGGAAAAATGAAGCTTTTATGTATCCTAGATTTGTAGCCTGGCCCATAATGGATATGTAGCCGTTCTATGTTCTATGAAGATTTCTGTCCGTGAAATAAGAATCGCAGTCAGAAACAGATTTTTTGTTTTTTATTTTCACCTAAGAGCACGGTTCATTTCTTACCTTTAAATTTTAAGCATCCGTCTTTAATTTGTTCTTATTTGAAAGATGCCGCATTCTGCACTGTACCACACTTTCTACTCTACGTATGTGCGTGTTACCTAGGCGAGCAACTCTGCGACTGTGTAGTGAACCAAAACCTCATTTTAACGCGCAAAACTCATAAATATTTTTGCAATATAGATTTTGAAAATTAAGGTGAAAGTGATATAGGGGGTATAAATCTGGGATGCGGCAAACGGGGCTTAGTATTCAGTTGTATAACAGAAATCTAAAAATAAAACAACATTTTCAGAGGTAGCCAGGTTTTGCTAAGAAGGGGACGACTAAACAACTAGGAGGACTCTGCGGAAACAGCAACCAGAGATGATCTATTGTATCTTCTCCTAGAGTGGTTAGGATAAACCTATCCTTTTGACGAGCTGGATTATTATCTTTGGTTTGTTTGCAAACCTTATTTGAAATGATAAATGCCTTTCCAGTTATTTGCCACATTAAAAATGTAAGCGCGACACACTCACATTATGATAATATGCTTCGAGGTGTCATCCTGCTCCGCACAATCGCGCCAGTTCGCCATATTTAGTGACTGCATTAATAAATAGCCTGAGCGATTGTCTACTAACACGAATTAGTTTGAGCATCTGGAGAATTGCTTCCTTCACTTGCCTGGGTCCTCTAGGATTGTGATGTGGATCTGCTCGAGAATGTCTGTGTGTCTCACGCCAGAAGAAATGTGTTCATTTGGCCTTTTCGTTCGAAACATACTTGGCCTGGGATAAAGAGGTAAAGTCACTGTAAGCCTAGAATGACCTTCCAAACACCAAACGCCCAGAAAGTTTTACTTCGTTCAAACTAGAATTTTTTTATGCTCACAGAATTTATATAACTTTTTAAGTTTTACATATGGAATTTTCATTTTACGTATTCAAGTATGAAGCCAATTAAATTTAAAACCGCCATTCTATACCTCAAACTTCCTCTTATGTATGCATGTTAGATGTATAGCAACAGCAACCCTACCTTAATAAAATAACTTTCGCGCTTAGAGAAATTTCATAAAAATCAGAATTTAAATTTCTAAAAGAAAACTGCGAAAATCCCATCACCATTGTGGTTTAGAATTTGGAATCACTCAAGTTATAAAGGAAAACTAGAAATAAGTGGGAGTACATTCTCCCTCCTTTACAACTTTCCTGCATATATTTCGAGATTGAAAAACTCTTTTATTCATGTTTCTACAGGCTGTCTTATTTTAGGCGGTTAATCTTTGACAAGGTAATCCTTTGGAATCAAAAGAAACACAAAAAATTATTCTACGTGAGGTGGTAAATGCGTTGTTTGTGGTAAAAGGGGTTTACAGATTTTCCTCATTTTTCTTCATAACCTCTGAACGATGATTTCGGCTTTGACCTTTTTATGTAAATTGGATCGATAATTGTATGTAAAAAATTGTACAACATTTCAGTTGTCTAACTCAATACCTTCCTAAGAAATGTCCAAATTTTAAAGATAAAATCTTTTGTATGGCAGTAGTATGAGGGAGTTGCCCGATTTCACCTACTTTTTTCATAAAATTACTGTGTAGACAATTTCAGCTAACTATAGGTCAATAAGATCTCTAGTTATCGTGTCCGTCTGTTTGAATTTTATTGCAACTTGACAATATACTTAGTAATGAATAAGGCGTTTCGTATCAGAAGGAACAAATACTCTTCAGTGCGGCTAGGTCCTGTTGCCGCAGACGCCAGAAGAAAAATGTTAAGCAGACCTCATATATAATCTCAGTTTAAATTCTGAGTATGAATCATATAAGGCGAAATACCACGTATTTACTTCAGCGCTTAGCTAATTAAGTCCTAGGTGAGACTAGCTAAGTGGAATAAAAGAAGAGTCATGAAGACTTTTACAAAAAAGTTAACATTTTTTTAAAAACTTGATAACTAATGCAATTGTGCAACTATTGTCCCAACTGCAGTTTTTTTTTTTTAATTGTGAACTTTTTTGTAAAAGTCTTCATGACTTTTTGCTTGTTCAATATACTTAGTGCTTAAACATATGCAATATAGAGCTAACTAAAGGGGAAACACAATAATCGATAACGTATAGTAATGTTCCAGTACAATGTGGAAAATTCACACATTTTGCAGTTATTATAGGCAAATTTGGATTAGATTTAAATACAACTTAAATTCAGTCGATCGACTCCGACTCGCTCTTGACCGATTTTTCCTAAAAAATCCTCTCTCCTATTCGATAGGTGTTTTCTCCATCGGCATGGAATCTTGCCTAGTACAAAAAAAAAGAGGCAAGTGATCCCTTTAACCAATTGCCATTACTTTGATCCTTTTAAAAGCTGTCGAAACGAAACACTCATTCATTAACATCCAATTAATGAAATATTCAAAAGCACACGTTGCATTATATTTTCTGTAACTTTAACTTTAACAGCCGAACAAATGGAATCAATTCTATTTAGACCTTTAGTCCTGTTAGTCCTTTAAATCTGGATCATGTCTTAAAAGCAAATTTGAATAACAATTGATCTGAAGTAGTTGTGAAAAGGTGTCATAATTATTGTAAATTTTATAATTTTCCATTTACCTGTTTGCCATTGCGCATTTTAAACTCTCAATCGCAAAAACTTCACATTCAACAATTTACACTTTATGGAACTCAAGTTCGTCAATTTGCCAACTTGTTAAGAACGCGCCATTTCAATTTTAGCATTTCACGAACTTGAGACGAAGTGACAAGTTAACTGCTCGACGACAATGTCCTTCAAACGAATGAACGAAATCGCTTTACATAATGACTTCCACTTTTGACACAGAAAATATCCCCTAAAGCTCCCCCCCCCCAGCTACCAGTTGCTGTCTATCAAAGCACAAGGAGTGACACGAAAAAATCAAGAAAATCCTCAAAAATGAATTCAAAGACGTGAGATTTGCTGAAATGATGGGGGACAAGATACGTATGGAAGGAAAAGCGTACAGTAGTCGTTACCCACCCCCTGACTTGACTAGAAAAAGTAATTTTTGGTCGCAGTTTCCGTAGCTTCGGTTTAATAAGTCTCCGTCATAATAGCGGATTACGGAAAATTAAAATAAGCGCAATAAGCTATTTCTTCGATTGGCTCCCCTCTCAACACATCCGAAATTGGCTTTGTCGGCACGGTTTCAGGACGGCTTAAGTCCTTACTCATTCCCATAACTTCAACCCCCGTTGAGCCTGACGACAACAAACATTATTCCACTTGGATTGCCATCTGCTGGGAGAAGTGGATTTTTGTCGGCAGATCCCTATGTCACAGCATATTTTTGTGGCCTAATACTGGGTCGTCGCGATAAGACACGTTCCTTGATTAAATTTATGATATCATAACGCAACGGGGAGTCTGGGCAGTGTATACATGAAAAAGATTGCTATTTGCCTTACAGAGTAAATTGCGCTGCTGTTTGTTATAGGAAGATGTTTTGCCGGGGTACATTTGACTTTATCCAAACAAGTTTGTTAACTAAATACCTTTAAAAAAGCAATTTGGAAGCATTCGAGATTTACTTTAGTTATAGAAACTTGGATTTTCACATCAATTTTACTTATATTTTCTCTCTTTTCAGGGATTAGAAATACCATCAACAGCTGCTCTAATTACACCAAACGCAACCACTCAGATACCAACAAGATTGCGACCGAGAAGTGAAGCATCCTCTGAACGCACCAATTCCTACAGATTTTCAATGGCGAATCTAGAAGAAACACATGAATCAGAACTTGACGCTATTCTTGGAGAATTGAGTCTATTGGAACAACGGAGTACAGATTTACGTCAGGGACGATGCCATCGAAGATCAAACTCTACCGTTTCGGGGGCGACAAATTCAACAATATCATCATCATCCGAAAGTGGAACAGGCTCAGATGGTGTACTACGTGAACCAAGGACAGAGAGTCCAGACAATGACTCAGCTTTTAGTGATACTGTATCCCTCCTATCCAGCGAATCTTCAGCCTCCAGTGGAGTTAGTGCGGCTCAACATTTAAAAAATCATCAGAATATTGGTGGAGGGAATCTTAGTCAGGCTGAAAGTGCCAAAGCAGCAAAGATTCAATTGGCTTTACAAAAATTAGAGCATGCATCAATAAGGCGCCTTTTTGTTAAAGCATTTTCTGCCGATGGAGCATCCAAATCTCTGTTGGTCGATGAACGTATGGCTTGTGGTCATGTGACACGTTTACTGGCAGATAAGAATCATGTCCAAATGGAGCCACACTGGGCACTCGTTGAACATTTGACGGACCTTCAAATGGGTAAGTGTAATAGCTTTATACTCACCCTAGATTATCATCTTTGGGTAGTATCCTCTAAGATCACAATTCAATTTCCTATCCATTTAAATGTAAAATTCAATAGAAGATCTGCCGCGGAATTTCTTCTTGGCTCTGTACCCGCACCAACCATTCCACCTCTCGTTCATGAAGCTTAACTATTTCTGTGCAAAAAGAACGAGCACGGTTGAATTCATTCACGATTCCCGCCGGAAATGTGAAATTTGAACTCTGATAATCCAAGAAATTTTCTGGATAATTGCTGCCCACTGGTAATGGGGCTGCTACCTACAATCAGTTGGAATTTCGTTATTGTTCTAGTTTAGTTCAGTGGCGTTGACACAGGCTCTCTTTTGTTCTGAAGCGGTTTCCTAGATTCAAACGTGATTATGTAAATTTGTTTGGATAGAGGAATAAATGGATAATAAGCCTCGCCCGTTAGTGTTGGATGAGTTTTCTTTTCTGAAGTTTTCTTGTAGAATGGTTATTTTCCTGAAAACATGGGCAATCGGTGTAATTTTATTGTTGTTATTTGAATTCGAAATCTGAATCTTCTGCAGTCTGTTTCTGTCCATAATCATCACCACTTATGCTACATCGAGACTCAATGTCTACAGACATGTTTCACTTCATTGTTTGGCCATCGATTCCGATTTTAGGCACATTGCCATCAATCATCAAATTTCAACACCCCGAAGGCATGTTTATACATTATCCAGTCATGTAATGCGGGGACTATTTTGTTCTCTGAACTTAAATCTTCTTTAACCCATTGGCCTGGTTTTATGATATCATTATCAAAGGCGGTATTTGGCAGTCGATGTTAGTATAATAATCCTCTCTCCAAAACTGATGACCTTTCATTAATATTATGTCAACAGTATCCTTATGTTAATTCGTTGGATTCTTGTCAGAGCATAGAAGCTTTCTTCACCTCGGAAAATGTGTTCTTCTGTATTGCGCCATCTGCGCTCTCGCTAAATCCATCTATGACGGTATCTATCGACTTGTTTGTCTGAGATCCTCAATCAAATCAAATTCGTCCACATCACTTGTCTTTTTGTTCTTATTACTGAAAATTTTTACGAACTCGTCAGTTTAAGCCCTGCTAGGATGACTTTTGAATCCAACTATCGAAGTTGGTTAATGAGGACTGTAACGGCAATGCATTTTGACCATTTGATTAAATCAGCATTAGTTGCGCCACGGAAATACCTTTACGTGCCTTCCCTGTGTAATGTCAAACGCAATGGTGACTGGGGGACTTTATCACAATGTAACAAGAATTTAAGACATACAACCCGGCTAGTGTGGTAAGCTAGGTACTGATTGCATGCGAATATTCAAGGATACCTTTTGTTTGACATACTTGAAAGCCAACCACTGAGCCATCTGAATCCAAAATATATAAACCCCTTTCCATGTTAATGGAAAGATAGCTTCTGAATATTTTTAAAAAATTGCTTAAGCATAAAGCGAGCTGATGAATTTGCAATTTGTTGGCACTCTTCCTGAATGTACAAACAGAATTCATACTACCTGACGGCAAGCAGAAAGACATCATCTATATACATATGACTCAGATCAGAATCCGTGGTGCAGTCATAGCTGCATTAACCAATATTAAAAACGAGAGTGACGAAACGTGAACTTTTCTTATTGCCTTGAAAGAACGCCTGCATAATACCTCGTTTTCTTATCGATACTTCCATTGAAATTTTTCTGATCAATGATCTATGTAAGCTTTGCAGACTAATAGTAGAGAGCCACTTGCAATTGTTTACCCTGAAAATCTATACGAATGTGAAATAGCTTACATTCTCCCGCATACAATTTGCTTCAGTTCAAATGAAATGGAGCACATATCTTCCCTCATATTCGGTATCCCCTACTCTATTTCTTTCCAGCCTTTCCATGTTTCCACCTAAGAGTATTCCATGACCTAGGCTTTGTAAATCCAACCGGATACAGTTGAAATATGTAATCAGCTCCTACTTAATGGAACTCTTCTTAAATCGAATCATATGAAAGTCTAATTAACTTCATGGATGTACATATGTATGTAACAGGAAGGGTAGAAATAATTGTAATTGTTGCCTCAGGTGATAAATATCAAAACTGCCACCGCATATTCTACACCAAATTTCTATTCTAATTAGTTTCTCACTTGCTACAATTACACCTTCAGAATACTTCTGCATCCCTTAATGGCTCCAACAAGTCCTTCTTTAATCACAATTACAAAAATATCCTTCACGTCCTACTAAAATATTCACAGCTAACAAAAGTTTCTCAATTAGCCTCTCTAATTGACGGAAGCCTTTCACAAATTCTCTCTATTTATAGCGCAAGTATTGCCCCAGCCCTCATTACGGCAACAACCTAAATCTTAGAAAACTTTTATCGGCACTTTCCCAGAATCCCGAATTGCGTACTTATTTCAATTTCGCTGAAAATGAGAAATTTCCCAGGGCCATAATTCAATTTTCCTTATCTTTGCAGAACGACTCTTCGAGGACCATGAATTGTTGGTGGACAACTTAATGCTGTGGAGCCCAGATTCGAAGAACAAAGTACTTTTCCTTCAGCGCTCTGATAAAATAGCTCTGTTCAACACGCCCGAGAAGTTTCTACCCGGAACACAAATGGCACCAGGCAGTGACCATGATGAGCACACAAGGGCTATGCTGTTAGATGAGTTCTTTACGACTAATGGACAAATAACGATGGACGGACCATTGTACATGAAAAGTGATTCGAAAAAAGGATGGAAGCGATATCATTTTGTTTTGCGTGCCTCCGGGCTGTATTACTTCCCTAAGGAAAAGACTCGTTCACAACGTGACCTGATGTGTTTTGCACTATTTACGGGACATGAAGTCTATAAGGGAATTGGCTGGAAGAAGAAACACAAGGCACCAACTGAATATACATTTGCTCTGCGCTCCCCCAGGGATCCTGATACGGCTAAATCGTGCCGGTCCCTAAAGATGCTGTGTGCGGAAGATTCTGAAACTCTTGAAAAGTGGGTGACTGCAATTCGTGTAGCAAAATATGGGAAGCATATATTCGACAATCACAAAACTCTAATTGAGGATTTGGCTAGAGAGGAATTGGATAAATTCTCATCAACTCGCAGCGGCTCGATTGGCAGCATTATTTCTTCAGTTCCTTCCCAGTGTAGCAACAATATTATTGTTCCTCCATCAGCATCAAATGGGCGATTATCACGGGCTTCTAGTTCCAGTTCAAGCGGATGTTTGTCGGATGACAATAATGGGTTCGATTCTGAATTTACGACAGGCACAATAAAACGAAAACCTTCCATGAAACCTAATTTACCTCTCACTTCTATGACACGCCAGTTGAAGGAAGTGGGTGAAACGACTGTAGGTGAAGCGAGCAGCCCAACTTCTCCTGAACGCGGTGGAACATTAACAAGACGACATAGTCGTAGGCGAAGTGAGGAGAGTAATAATAGCGGTACGCTAAAAAGACGTCAAGCTACCAATAGAGGATCCGTAGAGAGTATGAACTCATCTAATGCATCAACACCGACTCCAACGCCTAGCACTCCTGGTACGCCTTTGGCTAGTTCACAAGGAAATCCTAATCCACTTATAAGTCCTCTGGAACAAATGCCAGCTAGCATGACAGATTCAACTTTTTCATTGCCTCCTCCTCCAGATGATATAGATGCCACGTTAACTGGATCGACTTTCTCGTTGGATTCACTGCCGCTTCCTCCACCACCTAATGAACTAATAAATGATTTGAATGGATCTCAAATATCCTTAGTTAGTCTCCCGCCTCCTCCTCCAGATGTAAAACCAGTTTTCTTACCAGCAGTAGCCCGTCAGTTAGTTCCTGAATCGCCAAAGGATGCACAGAAAGTCATGTACAGTCAGACTATGCCGGCACCATCACCTTGCGAAAAGAAAGAACCTCCGCCAGTGACCTCAAAGACAATGAAGCCTTCCGCGCTAAAAGCGCCCCCATATAAATCGCCCCCAGCATATAATGGCGGCACGCCAATTAAACAAGGTTGTAATTCTCCTGCGCCAACTAAAAGTGTATCGTTCGCTGACTCACCTGTCTTACTTCGAAGAAAGGTTTACTTTGAAGATCAAGTGCAATCATCCCCTCGTAGAACGTCTTCAACGTCGTCTAGAGAGTCAATTGCGCCCGTTCCACCACCTCGTGCTGAAGCTACCCGTCTATCTACGACAATTACTTCACCAAAACGGCTAACAGACTCTGCATCAAATCCTCCTAGAGATTTTCTAAAAGATCTTCAGCGCGTTATGAGGAAAAAATGGCAAGTGGCACAGAAATGTAAACTGGAACCGGCAACAACACCACATGAAGTTTTAGGATTCAGAGACTTCTCTGAGGAGTTTGGTATTGATCATTCGTCTCATTACTATCGGGAGACTGCAAATGTCAGCAATTGGGTCCAAGAGCACTACGGTACCACAGCAGCTGAAGTGGCACTTTACGAGAATGTCAACAGTACTGACATGGGAATGGATACGTATGCTACAACAGCTCCTCAGCCTGTTATTATTCCCATCAAAAAGAGGCCACCACCTCCTCCACCAAAACGAAGTGAATCGACTCAACTAACCCACAGGGTGTAAATTTGACTCCTCATAGTTACTAGAGTAATAAACTAGGCATCCGTCAACCCTTCGTATCTAGCTGTCGCCCGAGCGGAGAGGATCGGACGCTTTAATGTAAATATCAAATCCGAATGTGATCCGCTGAAACTTCTGGTAGAAATGTATTCTGTATCTGAGCATGGTAGTTGTGCTAAGTAGCAGTTGATTGGTCCGCCCAAATTCTGAAGCTGACTCCGAAGCTGCCACCGTTACATGTAGAATCATTCTAAGCGCAGAGGAATAGTTTTAAGTTTGCGACCAAGTTTTGTTTGCAGTTTTTATGAATTTTATAAGAAAAATTTTAATTTTATTTCCCGTTTTGTATTAATTAATTAATTTAAGGTGCCATAGGCTCTCGATTATTCTGCGACACACACACACACACATATATATACATGGTGAAGAACCTTAACTTGTTTTAAAGAAGAACTTAAGCGATGTAGGAGGATAAGAAACGAATTTTAAACTTAGTGAAAAGTTAAACTGCCAAAAATTTTACAAAATTATAAGGAAATTGTTTACACAGATATTTTAAGGAAATTCTAAATAGACACGGGGAGAAAGACGACTCACTCGTTGCATTTTTCTCCACAATTTTAGGTAGGAAAATTTATAAATCGAATTTGATAAAAAAAAAAGAATTTGTACACCGGAGACATTATCGGCGCTTTGCAATTTTACAGAAGATGAGAAAATAGAGTAAAGGAATTTGGTAGAAAGCAGTGCGAAAATTATGTGCCTTTCGAGATCTTTTAGTTTTTTTTTTCTTTAATCTCAAATTAGTTTTTAAAAATGTTTTTCAGATATTCAGTACGACTTTGCCTTTTGAGTGTCCATGTTTCTCAAGCAAGTCTTTAGGTTTTCCTTTTTTTTACTTCCAGAGGTAGTAGTTTCAATGTCACCCAAGGCAAACATACGAATGGTGCCTACTTTTAAATATGCCAATCTCTGTATTTTGTTGAATTGTGCGTGTTTTGTTTTTTGTGTGGATTTTTACCACCTTACACGATGCATACATGATAATAACTGATCTAATTATTGCCACCTAATATGCAATATCAATCCCCAAGCTCTCTCGAGACAGTTATACAGGTCCAGAGTGAAAGTCCTGGATTTCATGATCATTTTAAGAGTTGGACAAATGCAATTTGAATGTTCTAGATAGAGGAACAACTATTTTACGTTCCGTCGACACAAAAGTGATAGGCGATGGGACGTACAACTCTGCCCAAAAGGTGCATTTATAAAAAAAATTAAGCATCACTATGCATCACTATTTACGGCTAATATTATATTTCTATGCAAAATGATAGAATACATTTAGCAGTTAATTTATCACCATTGAACACGACGATAACATGCTGATTCTGAGAAGAAGCGAAGTGCTTATCTCGAATTGAGAATTTCTAATTTCCCTCGAAATTCCTTTGTTTCTCTGATTCTCTAAGTATCTCGAGTTAATAAGTAGAGAATTATGTTCCTTTTGGTACGCTCGTAATTGGGTTTCCTTTCGGTATCAAGTTCGTTCCGAAGCCAGAGATTACGCTTTACTCGAAAATCATTTTCGAATCATGATGTTTACAGGATAGGACTCATAATCTCATCAGATACTTATAACGACGACCTGAACGAGGTAGTGGTCCTCATAAAAAGGACCAATATACATGGAGGTCCATATGGCACAGACGATTGTATTTAACTAGACAAAATAACAAATAGTATGAAAAGTGCCCGGGGGGGGGGGGGATCTCAACCGTTTCGGAGTTACAGGGTGATTAAAAAATGTGCTAGTTTCTCACAAAACCCTCTGTATCTTGTAAAAAGTACAGGGTGAACGGTGAGCTCATTGTATGAAGAACCTCATGTCCTTTGCAACGACTGTTCAACCAGACCCTTAACTCCTCTCCTATCCAGAGTTATTGCGGTCTAAAATAAAAATTTAGGATTTTCTTACCTTTTTGTTATTTTTATTTTGATCTCGTTTTTATTTTATTTGTACAAAAAAGGGATTGACATAACTTTTTTTTGTAAAAATTGTAAACTGTGGATTCCCATTGAAACCTCATTTGGTGACAGATTTTTACCAGCAAAAGTTTTTCGTGTTATGTATATTGAATGAAAGACGTTTTGAATTGTCCAGTATTAAGTTGCAAGAGCGCAAAACACTCGGTTCAAAATTTAATAAAAACATTTATTTCTTCGTGTAAATCACTACGGGAAAAGCAATATTAGTGCATGTGAGAAAGCAAAGAAATTTCCAATCAGAAAATCTTTTTGCATTTAGGAAAATAAGAATGATTGAATTTGAAACGAAATTCTATCAAGATGTGATGTAAATGCTAATTGACAGTTCGGTTAATGTTTGTACCATGGTAGAGAAATCATAATGAGCTCCTCATGGGTAATCAGATAAACGTCCTGATGAAATTTATTAGCGTTTGAATCAAAACACAGATAGTGTGCATGAGATATTGCATCTCTTTCACTCATTCAGAAATGTATACTTTGTGCATTTTACAATATTAGATGAGCAATTCGATGAGTACATAATTAGTGACACGATGAGCGATAAACGAATGAAAAATTAAAAATTTAATTTAAAATCCGATAAATCACAAAAATCAATTCAAATTCTCCTAATAGAAAAGTATTTATTTACTACTGGTTTAGTTCATAGGGAGCAGCAATACATATTCAGATTATTCCTAAAGCGTGCCTCGATTATTTTGCTTATGAATGCCCGCATATTGTTGTTTTTGACAATATTTAATCCCTGATGAAAACTTGTTTGCATATTTATAACCGATTGGAAACATTGGATTAAATTGTACAGTACGTTGACTGTAACAATATAACCAGATAGTCGTATCTAAAAATGGCGATTTATGACACGTACGTCTACAAAACACTGAAAAAAAAACTTTTACTAAAATCTGACAGAAAATAATCACAAATTCCAACAAAATACCTGCGATCTTAGTCATTGAAAGCGATGATTTTACTCTTGAATTTTTTTTAATTTTTCAAAGCTATAATTTACATTCAGAACACAGAAATTAAAGCGAATGTCTATTAACAAAATATCTTCATTAATTGTTAGCTATTGAACAATCATGTTTTTAAGGACAATAGAACAGACTCTAATTTTTTAAAACTATAGAACCTCCTCATACACATCTAGTGATGAAATGCACAAACATTCATTTCTATTAAGCACACATAATTTTCGTCTGCTTTCGAAAATAGAAGAAAATAAATACATACTAGGAAAATATTGGTTAATAATATTACATTGAAACATTCGTATAAAATACATGCCAGAATAATGCAAAAAATAAGAACTAAGTTGGTGCTTTTATAAATGATAAGAAATATTAAGATATACGAAGGAAAAAAACTTTATTGAAACCCATAAAACTATGACTACATACATAATGTACTACGTGCGAAGTTAAGCAAAAAGTAAATTATCGTAAAAACTAAGGATTATAATGATGATGATGATTATGATTATGATAATGATAGAAAGTAAACAGCATCTTAATCGTAAGTTTAAAAAAGTCCATTGTGCATTTCCTTTTGTATTTTTATACTTGAAACAAAACAACAAAAAGAGACCACACACAACGACAGAGTTTAGTCACTTTTATATACCAACAAGCCAAACAAACGCACGACTGCATTCTTTTACACACAAACATACGGAAACACATACAGAAAGGTTTCATAAATCAAACAAAAATAAACAAAACACCATAAAAATATTGTTGTTTTAACAATAACAGCAAATTTGTTCCGAATCAACGTACTGAATAATTTGGTAGGGTGCACTCGCCGAAATAGCCACTACACTACAATCCAACATAATATACAGATTGCCGACTGATTTTCAGCAATACATACTTACATATATATATATATATATATAATAAAACAGTAAATTACTTGAATGCCAACCCGTAATTGTATCCAAACTCCACCACTGTCAGCTTTTGTTTTTTTTTTATATGTTCACACAAAATGGATTTTTGTTGTACATAGTGACTTATAAGGTTTATATCATAAATAAATTAACGGTAAATTAGAGAAGAAGGGAAGCAACTTTTTATAAACTGAAATATAAAAAAATAAAAATAAAAAGCAAAGAAAAGAAAAACCACTAGAAAACTGGGCCATGAATAATTTAAGTCTAAGGAAACTGGAGAAATTTAAGAACTGAAGTGCAAGTGATGCACTTCGTGCAATTTTTGTATCTTTTTGACGATAATTATTATTAATAATAATTTAATATATACAAGAGGAAAGAAATCATAAAATACTATTTAATAGATCTATTTATTTATTTCATCCACATTTGCTAGATTCCTCTTACTTTTATTGGAAATTCCCTTGATTCGAATAGATGAGAGCCGTTTTTTCTTCTGTACACAGCCTACATCATAGAGTTTTGCATTGCACCGGAAACTACAGGCCGAATTGGTTTAAATAATACGACTGCAAATGAAGAACATCCGATCATAGAAGAAATAGCCACACTTAGATTTTAAAGATCGTACGGAAAGTTTCTTGGGGAAAGCATCATCTAGCATTTAAAATCTATAAATTTGAAGTGAAAGCTTTAAGGAAGTCTACAACACACGACAGAAAACCGATGGTATACAATTTTGTAGGAGAGAAAACACCGTCCATGAACATTAATCCGGCAGAAATGAAAGAAAATGTGGAGATAGATTGTAAGGAGCTTCGTCATTAGTGTTTTTATTGAAACGGCCGCTACAGAACAGGATGTCAGTCAGTATCGATGTATAAATAAAACATGCGAGTGGCTTTATGATTTCGAGACGTGAAAGGTGAACAAATTTGTAACACACCGTTTGACAAAGATTTGTCAAAAATCTTACTTATACCCAGAACTGCAGAGATACTTAAGACAGAATCGAAACGATATAAAAAGTAAGAAATGGAATTGGATTGGACACAAAATCATGACAAAGATAAAATTGCCAAGAGGATCCTATAAGGAAGTCGTCGGGTAGAAAGACTTAGAACAATAATAATAAAGAAAAATTGTATCAAAAACCGAGACCTGGTCAATCTTGAAGTGAACTAAAGAGATTAAAAGGGCGATATTAACATATTACTGACTTATCTGTGTTATGAAATCCAGAGTAATGCCCATGACTTGATGATCATAATAAGAGGCAAGTATAACTATAAAGTATTTCAGCTCATTGAAATTGGCATTCTCCTAGTAGTAAAAAGTATAAAAGGAAGACAATGGTGGCATCTACCCAAGAATACACTGCTAGATATATCGCACATCGGCAACGATAGTGATTCTCCCTTTGACTCGCATTGTTTTGACTGGTTGCTTCGTCTTATGTGTAAAGTGATGGACCATGTTTCATCCATGGTTATGAATCGCCGCAAAAATTGCTTTATTCCTGTGAAAATACTCAGTCCACACTGGATTTTTCCTTTTCGCGGAGAACGAACGCATGGAGTTTCCACGAAAATTAAACTCTCCAGCGTCTTGTGAGTACCTTTAAAACCCTCAAAAAAACCCTTTAGTTTACGAGAAAAAATCATCGATTTCAATAAGAGATGCAAATTTCTTGCAACACAAGTTTGTCGTTTTTCCAAACGACGCGAGCGGGTGTTCAAGAACACATTTATTTTTCACGGCTTCCAAAAAATGTGAAAAAAAAGATTCCCCAGTTCCATTTACCACAGGATGAATGTGGACAAAGTATTGTCCGTTCCAAATATGGGGGGGGGGCAATTGAGAATTTGGCTAAAAAATATTGTGGATTTACAAAATCTGAAGGAAAATCAAATATTTGGGGTCACCCGCTATTAATCTCAATCACCCACCCTGTAGGTAATTGTCTATGATTAGAAAATTATAAATGGATTGTAGTATTCGCCTAGCGGAACCTGTTGGACAAATCCGCAACTTCTTTTAAAACTTTAAATTTCCAACGCATCGCACCGGATAAGTTTGACAATTCATGTCAGTGTTGGGTTTTTGCTTATGCTATAATAAGGGTTTTTGGTTGTTGTCAACCGTGAATTTAGCAGAGTTTTTCGCAAATCTCGCATCTCGACGCCAATGTGTTTGACAGTTGCTGGCTTGTAATTTTCAGTTTTCATAAAAAGTGAAGTGAGATTTTTATTTCATTGCGAAATATGTAGAATAAAATTAAAAATTTACCTTGAGGAAGTGTAAAGGTCCAGTTATGAATGCTGAAATTTAAAGGAACAGCACACAACACCTGTATTCGAATTATGGAAGCAAAGGTTAGAAAATATATTTTGCAGCATTGGGAAATAACATAATTTTTTTAATATTACCATCGAAATGTAACTAATGCATATGGGGAAAATTCAATTAATTGCAAGTTCCACAGTGCATTAAATTTGTGAGAAATGCAACTGCAAGAATCCAATGTAACTGCAAATTCAATTGTTTATCGTAACTACAGTCCCACAGTGTGATTGTTCGTTGCATTTTTGTTATTTTTCTAAGCGTTGTATTCATTCGACATAATATCAATATCTATGTAGGTACCTACCGTTGTAACGTACCGTAAGCTGAGGTTCTTTAATAAATGCTTTTCTATTCTATTCTATTCTTAAAAGGAATTTAGTCTAGATACAAAAAACTTAAAAAAATGCTGAACCATGTGCTGAATGTTTAGGAAGTCAAAAGAACGAGATTGGAGTAAACAATCAAAAGATTGTTTCACTTTTCCAGACACAAAAATAAGTAACAAGACGTATGCAAGATCCATTGTCATTAGGAAAACAAAAGAAGGATATTGAAGTAAATTAATTTAATCTAAATCTTCCAGACTCAAAAGTTAGCGCTAAGCCAGATGTTGTTTTAGAATCCATCGGCTTTAGCAAATCAAAAGAGGGATATTGGCGTAAATCAAAGAGAATTGTATCTTCAAAATTAAAAACAAACAACCAGAAGATGTGAAACTAATGGCAAAAACACATCCAGGCCTCGAGGCTTCCTCGAGGTACTGCCAAAATTTCCAACACGGGGTTTTTAAATGATGCAACACAAAACCAAGCCAGCAGCTAGTCTCAAGGCCTAGCCGCAAAGCGCGCTTTGCTCAATGTTGAAAATTTTCCTCTCTCAGGCCTACTTCTGTCAAATGATGTACTAACAAAATTACAAGACAGCACCGAGCCTGGTGGTATCATTTTGTTTTAATTTCTCTTAGGCAAGGTGCGAGGAAGCCTGAGAGAGGCCAGGCCTGAGGCTTGCTTGGATGTATTACTGCCTTTAGCCCTATTTGGGAATTCAAAACAGGAAATACCTATAAAGCAAATGGCGATATTTTATCGAGACCAACATTTGAAACAAGCTCAGGATCAGGACTAGGGTTTATGGACAATTTGAGCTAATACTGCTGAGGTTTAAGGATATGATATCTAGTCGATAAACTGTTTATGTTGATGTCATTGACTCTGTCGACATGCTGCAAACGTTAACTAGTGTTTATGGATGGGGGTGTCAGCAGGCAACTAGGGTAATGTTAAGATTGATGGTAATACAGACGGCTCAAGCAGCTCTGATGCAGTCAAGAGCCTCCCTCTTGAATTAACTGACGAGGGGGATATCCCTGACCTCCAGTAGCAGACAATTCCCCTTCGTGACGCCCTGAGAGAAGATGCTTTTACTACCAAATTGGGTGTTGACACGTGGGTGGATCAGACGGCGGCTGTCTCTTCTGCTTTAAGTGAATCGACTACGTATGTACGCAGGAAGTAGGCCAATTCTGGCCTTGTGAATAAACGCTGGTGCTTTCAGCTCGTACATGCACAATAGATCTAGGTAGCAGGATTTCAAGGAGCGGGCCAACATGATCTCTCCATCTGAGATCAAATACATATCTGGCACAAGCCTTAAACGCGCGCAAAAGTTTAGTCAACCCGGTCTTGGAGAGGGAAAAAAAACTACATCAGCATAGAGGAAGTGGGGTAGGATGAGTGCATTAAACAGTCTCAGTCTCGTGGTTTCGTCAAAGTGCTGAGACGCAGCGTATAGGGAACGGAGCCCTTGGTATATATAGCACAGTAGAGTAGAACATAGCAAAGTTTAGTGCGTACTGCACTTAGCAGATACCTGACATACGGTTCCAAAAGATTACCCCATTCAGAAATGAATCCACCGAACTGCGTGCGAACCCTGGGGAGGACAGTTCTGTAATTGTTCAGGGCGCTCCAGACGAAACGTTAGAATATATAGCAAACAGGAATGGTTGAATCGTGTATAATTCGTGTACATGGGCGTAATTTGTCAAGAGCAGGAGCTAATACATAGGAGTAGGTGAAATGCGACGGACCTAATTGAGCCATGATTGTCAAATGTGTTTTTGTTTTGTGAACAGGTTTACTCTCAATTTAAAATCCTTTTGCGAAATTTAACAAAAGTACGGATGCAATTCCTTTCAAAACTATTTATCTTTGAAGTTTATTTTGTGCAGAGTTGTATAGTGCCACTGACCTTTGTTTACTTTTTGCAAATTGACAAGTTGCTTCGAATAAGGATGGCGTGTAAATACATGTAAAACATGGACTACAAACACAACCAGAAATTCATTACGCAAAATCTGACTTATTACCATTCCTATTTGCTATATATTCTAAGGACGAAACGTCTGGTAATGTAGGCGGATAGTAGGCCATGCCTGGCCTTGAATATCAGTTTTAGAGTGAAATTCATACATTTTAATAAGTGGACAAGGAAGAAGCATTGCAAGGAACAGTGGGGGCACATGCGAACCTCGTTTGAAACTGAAAACATATCTGGCGCTGGCCTTGAAAGAACGGATTAATTTAGAAAAATTACCACTGTAGATGAGGAACAGGACTACGTCAGCATAGAAAAACTGCGGTAAAATCAGGTCCGAGAAGAACCTTGTACGGGTGAGCAGATCAATATGCTGGGAGGCATCGTAAATCGAACGCAAACCATAATATACCGTAGTCAAGCGTTAAATTCAGGTGAGAAAATTATTATCTTTCAGCGACTGCATTTACGGACAGTAATTTTTTAGAACAGTGGGGCTTTTCGAGCGAAACAGCCCCGTTCAGGGGGTACAAATCCGTAAATACCACCACTATTTCTTAATTTCAAGACTCCGAAGTGCTAGTTACCTGCTCGATGTCTTTTAAGACCGGTCAAGTGTAGAGTCGTATGCAACACAGAAAGTTTATGATAAATTGTTTTACATGCCTTAATTGCGACCATTTGAACTTACGACAAGCTTCTGTTTAAGCCCGCCCGACCTTTTCGATGTGTTGAACATATGTATGTGGATTTTTTAATAATTATGTTCTGCGCGCACTATCCGTAATATAACTTGGTAAAGGATAACAAATTTTTAAATTGCATGGTTGGACTCGCTCACGTTTACTAGTATTTTTGTTTTAATTGTTCAGATAATCACGAAGAATCTTATTGAATCGTTTAAATCTTGACTTAGAGAATTTTAGAATTTTCTAAAATATTTGCCGTTCCTTTTACATGTTCATATAAGCAAAAATAGAAACTGATCCATGTGGTACATGAGACTTCTTTTCTAAATCCTGATACTTAAGTCTTCAGGATTAGGCGTGGTTGGTGAAAGGATGGTTGTGCATGTTCCATCATTCTGGATGAAAAAATTTACGATGGTACCAGGTCGCTTAGGCACCCCAAAGTTAATAAAGAGTTCATGCACACAATTATTTCTTTTTCCGCATATTTTATTGACATTTTTTATTCCAAATAAAAAAAAATTTTAATTTTAGAAGCCGATTGAATGAACCGACTGTTGATGGTTTTGAAAATTCTAGTGAGAAGGGCGGATAAAACCACCAAGTTACCACAGAACTTCCATATGTTGATGAAGAGGAAAAATCTGAAGAATCCGTCTATGAATCACTTGGTAATAATAAAAGGACAGAATAATTGCAGATACAGTTAATTCCTTTGGAATGGTTTTGAAACAGTTAATAATTTTGGGTCCACACTTTTAAAGAGTGAACAAAATGTTAAAGGATAATTTCGACAATGACTTACATAAGATTTTGTTCCGCAATAAGAAGCGCAGGAGAAAGGCGTGCAGCAAGTCGCATCATCTCCGAATGGTTATTACGAAAAAGTAATTTCAAATACTTCTCCAGATGAGAAGAAGAAAAACCACGGCGCAATTCGTAATATCATCGCATAATCACAATTCAAATTCGCTTTATAGCGCGTGTGCTAATCGGAAAGGGATTTCTTTTCGTCATTAAGTGATAAACTGCTAGAAATAGTAGACCTGTTTCCTTACAACTGCTCTAAATGCAGTTCTATTTGCTTTTGGCCATTACTGTACGCGGGGTTTACTTGTATCCAATAAGCGGGCTGCAATATTAAAACATGATTAAATTAAAATTTAATTCGTTCGGGTCAAATGACATGGTAATGGCACTGAAAAAAGAACTTCAAATAGCAAAGAATTGAAGTTAACATTTCAAGACCAAGTCGCATCTCTGGAAATGGTATGTGTATATTTCTAAGATTTTATTTGATTTGATACGCTTTCTGTGTGCATCAGTTGCGTTTTTTGTTTGTTTTATTTTCTATTTTTCTGGAATTGAAAAATTTTACTTAGGCTAGAACTTATGGTTTCTTTCAACGTGACTCAAGGAAAAATTATGAGGAAGGAAAAATAAATAGCAATAACACTGTGGGAACTGTTACAATGCAAAAGATATTTATTTAATTTCCTCCGGTTTTTCACAAATATTTCTTGTACAAAAAAATGGAGCGAAAGTTTCCGCGACGGAACCTCAATCAAAACTAACTACTTTTTTAAAAAGATTTTTTATCATTCATTCTTGAAGAAGCGCAAGGTTATCTGTCGTTGCGGCTGGGAAAGTGCTGACGGGACGTTTATGTGAGTTGAATTGAAATATGATAAAGCAAGTTTCATGTGGGAAGAATATTTGGGGAAAGTTATTGGTATTTTAATAGTTAGCGGATTTTATATTAAGGTAAGGAATTTATGGGAAATTATAATTGAGCGAACTCAAATGATAGGGTTACTTGCCGTGTTATTAAGGAAACTCATATGATAGGGTTACTTCCTGTAACTGCTAGACTCGAATTAAACAAAATTGTTTCCGAACTTTTAAATAACCAAAGTGGAGACGATCCTATGATTAGTAGTGTGGAAGATCCACAAAAACAACTGAACAAACAACAGAATAATGTTTTCATTTAAATACAATATTGTCTTTTTGTTTCATTTATCAGTTTTATTCTTGCTTTCCAGATAGATACAATCCTGCAAATTACACTGGCGGAGAAAAGAGAGATACAACTGATATTAACAAATCAGTCTGCGAAATATCCGGGAGAGATTCAAACATTAAAGCAAGAGAAGGAAGAATTTCAGAGAAATAAGACTGTTTTAGAAACTGAATTGAAGAATCAAAACACTTATTATAAGAGAGAACCAGAAAAGCACATACAGATCCAAAGTCTGAACTAAGACTTATCTGCATTTAGGGATAAATATGAAGATATTTATCGGAAATTACAAATGAGGGAAGCAGTGAGATATCTAATTTTTATTGGTTTAATCACAAACAAATATTAATCCAGATATGAAAGTCTAATGAGACAGTGGGGAGTACGAATTGATATTCATGTTTGAAAGTTGTGTGTGCAGTATAATAGTAGCAAATATTTGTTTGTGGCTTAACTAATGTACATATATTTATGGAAAAACTTTTACTTGCATACTTTCAGATTTTAGAAGAGTGCCTGCACGCCATTGAAAACAACGCCAAATTTAATATCAAAGAATTAATTGATGCTGTGAATCTTTAAAGGCAATAAAACGAGAAACGGATTCATTGAAAGAGCGCTTATTCATACTTCGCCTTCGGGGAACGCCGCCGATCAATGCCTAACAAGATACTATACAGGTTGATTTTGAATTGGTGGTTATAAATGAAACAGGAGATAAGGTGCAAGGATAGTGTGATCAAGTCGAGAGCATTTTTCATATCCACCACACCACTAACTACTTGATGTTTTCAATAATTTTTAAATGTATATTTGTATATGGCGCTAACGGTGAAGATATATATTTGTTTAGCAAGCGTATTTAGTTATTTATATTTTCTTAAATTTTTCAGTATGGTCCAAAGTTAAATGTCGTATAAAAAAATAATATACCAAAATTTGCGGCAAACTCCGGCAAACTTTTAGACCTAGCGCATGAAAAGCTTTATTCGGTTTACAAAATTAGTGAAAAAATTGCGGAACTGCATGAAATCGCTAATATCTCGAAAACCGTTGCCCGTAGACGATTTCTGATGACATTTTCATACACCCCCTATAACAATACACCCCCTGAAATGGCACCTTTAGAATCTATTGACGTGAAAAAAAACCGCGGAAAATCGCTAATATCTCGAAAACCGTTGCCCGTAGACGATTTCTGACGACATTTTCATACACCCCCTATCAACATACACCCCCTGAAATGGCACCTTTAGAATCTATTGACGTGAAAAAACCGCGGAAAATCGCTAATATCACGAAAACCGTTGCCCGTAGACGATTTCTGATGACATTTTCATACACCCCCTATCAACATACACCTCCTGAAATGGCACCTTTAGAATCTATTGACATGAAAAAAACCGCGGAAAATCGCTAATATCTCGAAAACCGTTGCCCGTAGACGATTTCTGATGACATTTTCATACACCCCCTATCAACATACACCTCCTGAAATGGCACCTTTAGAATCTATTGACGTGAAAAAAACCGCGGAAAATCGCTAATATCTCGAAAACCGTTGCCCGTAGACGATTTCTGATGACATTTTCATACACCCCCTATAAATATACACCCCCTGAAATGGCACCTTTAGGATCTATTGACGTGAAAAAAACCGCGGAAAATCGCTAATATTTCGAAAACCGTTGCCCGACCATTTCTGATGACATTTTCATACACCCTCTGAAATGGCACCTTTAGAATCTATTGACATGAAAAAAACCGCGGAAAATCGCTAATATCTCGAAAACCGTTGCCCGTAGACGATTTCTGATGACATTTTCATACACCCCCTATAAATATACACCCCCTGAAAAGGCACCTTTAGAATCTATTGACGTGAAAAAACCCGCGGAAAATCGCTAATATCTCGAAAACCGTTGCCCGTAGACGATTTCTGATGACATTTTCATACACCCCCTATCAACATACACCCCCTGAAATGGCACCTTTAGAATCTATTCACGTGAAAAAAACCGCGGAAAATCGCTAATATCTCGAAAACCGTTGCCCGTAGACGATTTCTGATGACATTTTCATACACCCCCTATCAACATACACCCCCTGAAATGGCACCTTTAGAATCTATTGACGTGAAAAAAACCGCGGAAAATCGCTAATATCTCGAAAACCGTTGCCCGTAGACGATTTCTGATGACATTTTCATACACCCCCTATCAACATACACCCCCTGAAATGGCACCTTTAGAATCTATTGACGTGAAAAAACCGCGAAAAATCGCTAATATTTCGAAAACCGTTGCCCGTAGACGATTTCTGATGACATTTTCATACACCCCCTATCAACATACACCCCCTGAAATGGCACCTTTAGAAACTATTGACGTGAAAAAACCGCGGAAAATCGCTAATATCTCGAAAACCGTTGTCCGTAGACGTTTTCTGATGACATTTTCATACACCCCCTATCAGCATACACCCCCTGAAATGGCACCTTTAGAATCTATTGTCGTGAAAAAAACCGCGGAAAATCGCTAATATTTCGAAAACCGTTCCCGACCATTTCTGATGACATTTTCATACACCCTCTGAAATGGCACCTTTAGAATCTATTGACATGAAAAAAACCGCGGAAAATCGCGAATATCTCGAAAACCGTTAGCCGTAGACGATTTCTGATGACATTTTCATACACCCCCTATCAACATACACCCCCTGAAATGGCACCTTTAGAATCTATTGACATGAAAAAACCGCGGAAAATCGCGAATATCTCGAAAACCGTTAGCCGTAGACGATTTCTGATGACATTTTCATACACCCCCTATCAACATACACCCCCTGAAATGGCACCTTTAGAATCTATTGACATGAAAAAAACCGCGGAAAATCGCGAATATCTCGAAAACCGTTAGCCGTAGACGATTTCTGATGACATTTTCATACACCCCCTATCAACATACACCCCCTGAAATGGCACCTTTAGAATCTATTGACATGAAAAAAACCGCGGAAAATCGCGAATATCTCGAAAACCGTTAGCCGTAGACGATTTCTGATGACATTTTCATACACCCCCTATCAACATACACCCCCTGAAATGGCACCTTTAGAATCTGTTGACATGAAAAAAACCGCGGAAAATCGCGAATATCTCGAAAACCGTTAGCCGTAGACGATTTCTGATGACATTTTCATACACCCCCTATCAACATACACCCCCTGAAATGGCACCTTTAGAATCTATTGACATGAAAAAAACCGCGGAAAATCGCGAATATCTCGAAAACCGTTAGCCGTAGACGATTTCTGATGACATTTTCATACACCCCCTATCAACATACACCCCCTGAAATGGCACCTTTAGAATCTATTGACATGAAAAAAACCGCGGAAAATCGCGAATATCTCGAAAACCGTTAGCCGTAGACGATTTCTGATGACATTTTCATACACCCCCTATCAACATACACCCCCTGAAATGGCACCTTTAGAATCTATTGACATGAAAAAAACCGCGGAAAATCGCGAATATCTCGAAAACCGTTAGCCGTAGACGATTTCTGATGACATTTTCATACACCCCCTATCAACATACACCCCCTGAAATGGCACCTTTAGAATCTGTTGACATGAAAAAAACCGCGGAAAATCGCGAATATCTCGAAAACCGTTAGCCGTAGACGATTTCTGATGACATTTTCATACACCCCCTATCAACATACACCCCCTGAAATAGCACCTTTAGAATCTATTGACATGAAAAAACCGCGGAAAATCGCGAATATTTCGAAAACCGTTAGCCGTAGACGATTTCTGATGACATTTTCATACACCCCCTATCAACATACACCCCCTGAAATGGCACCTTTAGAATCTGTTGACATGAAAAAACCGCGGAAAATCGCGAATATCTCGAAAACCGTTAGCCGTAGACGATTTCTGATGACATTTTCTAACACCCCCTATCAACATACACCCCCTGAAATGGCACCTTTAGAATCTGTTGACATGAAAAAAACCGCGGAAAATCGCGAATATCTCGAAAACCGTTAGCCGTAGACGATTTCTGATGACATTTTCATACACCCCCTATCAACATACACCCCCTGAAATGGCACCTTTAGAATCTATTGACATGAAAAAACCGCGGAAAATCGCGAATATCTCGAAAACCGTTAGCCGTAGACGATTTCTGATGACATTTTCATACACCCCCTATCAACATACACCCCCTGAAATGGCACCTTTAGAATCTGTTGACATGAAAAAAACCGCGGAAAATCGCGAATATCTCGAAAACCGTTAGCCGTAGACGATTTCTGATGACATTTTCATACACCCCCTATCAACATACACCCCCTGAAATGGCACCTTTAGAATCTATTGACATGAAAAAACCGCGGAAAATCGCGAATATCTCGAAAACCGTTAGCCGTAGACGATTTCTGATGACATTTTCATACACCCCCTATCAACATACACCCCCTGAAATGGCACCTTTAGAATCTGTTGACATGAAAAAACCGCGGAAAATCGCGAATATCTCGAAAACCGTTAGCCGTAGACGATTTCTGATGACATTTTCTAACACCCCCTATCAACATACACCCCCTGAAATGGCACCTTTAGAATCTGTTGACATGAAAAAAACCGCGGAAAATCGCGAATATCTCGAAAACCGTTAGCCGTAGACGATTTCTGATGACATTTTCATACACCCCCTATCAACATACACCCCCTGAAATGGCACCTTTAGAATCTATTGACATGAAAAAACCGTGGAAAATCGCGAATATCTCGAAAACCGTTAGCCGTAGACGATTTCTGATGACATTTTCATACACCCCCTATCAACATACACCCCTGAAATGGCACCTTTAGAATCTATTGACATGAAAAAATCCGCGGAAAATCGCGAATATCTCGAAAACCGTTAGCCGTAGACGATTTCTGATGACATTTTCATACACCCCCTATCAACAAAACACCCCCTGAAATGGCACCTTTAGAATCTATTGACATGAAAAAAACCGCGGAAAATCGCGAATATCTCGAAAACCGTTAGCCGTAGACGATTTCTGATGACATTTTCATACACCCCCTATAAATATACACCCCCTGAAAAGGCACCTTTAGAATCTATTGACGTGAAAAAACCCGCGGAAAATCGCTAATATCTCGAAAACCGTTGCCCGTAGACGATTTCTGATGACATTTTCATACACCCCCTATAAATATACACCCCCTGAAAGGCACCTTTAGAATCTATTGACGTGAAAAAACCCGCGGAAAATCGCTAATATCTCGAAAACCGTTGCCCGTAGACGATTTCTGATGACATTTTCATACACCCTCTGAAATGGCACCTTTAGAATCTATTGACATGAAAAAAACCGCGGAAAATCGCTAATATCTCGAAAACCGTTGCCCGTAGACGATTTCTGATGACATTTTCATACACCCCCTATAAATATACACCCCCTGAAAAGGCACCTTTAGAATCTATTGACGTGAAAAAACCCGCGGAAAATCGCTAATATCTCGAAAACCGTTGCCCGTAGACGATTTCTGATGACATTTTCATACACCCCCTATCAACATACACCCCCTGAAATGGCACCTTTAGAATCTATTCACGTGAAAAAAACCGCGGAAAATCGCTAATATCTCGAAAACCGTTGCCCGTAGACGATTTCTGATGACATTTTCATACACCCCCTATCAACATACACCCCCTGAAATGGCACCTTTAGAATCTATTGACGTGAAAAAAACCGCGGAAAATCGCTAATATCTCGAAAACCGTTGCCCGTAGACGATTTCTGATGACATTTTCATACACCCCCTATCAACATACACCCCCTGAAATGGCACCTTTAGAATCTATTGACGTGAAAAAACCGCGAAAAATCGCTAATATCTCGAAAACCGTTGCCCGTAGACGATTTCTGATGACATTTTCATACACCCCCTATCAACATACACCCCCTGAAATGGCACCTTTAGAAACTATTGACGTGAAAAAACCGCGGAAAATCGCTAATATCTCGAAAACCGTTGTCCGTAGACGGTTTCTGATGACATTTTCATACACCCCCTATCAACATACACCCCTGAAATGGCACCTTTAGAATCTATTCACGTGAAAAAAACCGCGGAAAATCGCTAATATCTCGAAAACCGTTGCCCGTAGACGATTTCTGATGACATTTTCATACACCCCCTATCAACATACACCCCCTGAAATGGCACCTTTAGAATCTATTGACGTGAAAAAAACCGCGGAAAATCGCTAATATCTCGAAAACCGTTGCCCGTAGACGATTTCTGATGACATTTTCATACACCCCCTATCAACATACACCCCCTGAAATGGCACCTTTAGAATCTGTTGACATGAAAAAAACCGCGGAAAATCGCGAATATCTCGAAAACCGTTAGCCGTAGACGATTTCTGATGACATTTTCATACACCCCTATCAACATACACCCCCTGAAATGGCACCTTTAGAATCTATTGACATGAAAAAACCGCGGAAAATCGCGAATATCTCGAAAACCGTTAGCCGTAGACGATTTCTGATGACATTTTCATACACCCCCTATCAACATACACCCCCTGAAATGGCACCTTTAGAATCTGTTGACATGAAAAAACCGCGGAAAATCGCGAATATCTCGAAAACCGTTAGCCGTAGACGATTTCTGATGACATTTTCTAACACCCCCTATCAACATACACCCCCTGAAATGGCACCTTTAGAATCTGTTGACATGAAAAAAACCGCGGAAAATCGCGAATATCTCGAAAACCGTTAGCCGTAGACGATTTCTGATGACATTTTCATACACCCCCTATCAACAAACACCCCCTGAAATGGCACCTTTAGAATCTGTTGACATGAAAAAAAACCGCGGAAAATCGCGAATATCTCGAAAACCGTTAGCCGTAGACGATTTCTGATGACATTTTCATACACCCCCTATCAACATACACCCCCTGAAATGGCACCTTTAGAATCTATTGACATGAAAAAAACCGCGGAAAATCGCGAATATCTCGAAAACCGTTAGCCGTAGACGATTTCTGATGACATTTTCATACACCCCCTATCAACATACACCCCCTGAAATGGCACCTTTAGAATCTATTGACATGAAAAAACCGCGGAAAATCGCGAATATCTCGAAAACCGTTAGCCGTAGACGATTTCTGATGACATTTTCATACACCCCCTATCAACATACACCCCCTGAAATGGCACCTTTAGAATCTGTTGACATGAAAAAAACCGCGGAAAATCGCGAATATCTCGAAAACCGTTAGCCGTAGACGATTTCTGATGACATTTTCATACACCCCCTATCAACATACACCCCCTGAAATGGCACCTTTAGAATCTATTGACATGAAAAAACCGCGGAAAATCGCGAATATCTCGAAAACCGTTAGCCGTAGACGATTTCTGATGACATTTTCATACACCCCCTATCAACATACACCCCCTGAAATGGCACCTTTAGAATCTGTTGACATGAAAAAACCGCGGAAAATCGCGAATATCTCGAAAACCGTTAGCCGTAGACGATTTCTGATGACATTTTCTAACACCCCCTATCAACATACACCCCCTGAAATGGCACCTTTAGAATCTGTTGACATGAAAAAAACCGCGGAAAATCGCGAATATCTCGAAAACCGTTAGCCGTAGACGATTTCTGATGACATTTTCATACACCCCCTATCAACATACACCCCCTGAAATGGCACCTTTAGAATCTATTGACATGAAAAAACCGTGGAAAATCGCGAATATCTCGAAAACCGTTAGCCGTAGACGATTTCTGATGACATTTTCATACACCCCCTATCAACATACACCCCCTGAAATGGCACCTTTAGAATCTATTGACATGAAAAAATCCGCGGAAAATCGCGAATATCTCGAAAACCGTTAGCCGTAGACGATTTCTGATGACATTTTCATACACCCCCTATCAACAAACACCCCCTGAAATGGCACCTTTAGAATCTATTGACATGAAAAAAACCGCGGAAAATCGCGAATATCTCGAAAACCGTTAGCCGTAGACGATTTCTGATGACATTTTCATACACCCCCTATAAATATACACCCCCTGAAAAGGCACCTTTAGAATCTATTGACGTGAAAAAACCCGCGGAAAATCGCTAATATCTCGAAAACCGTTGCCCGTAGACGATTTCTGATGACATTTTCATACACCCCCTATAAATATACACCCCCTGAAAAGGCACCTTTAGAATCTATTGACGTGAAAAAACCCGCGGAAAATCGCTAATATCTCGAAAACCGTTGCCCGTAGACGATTTCTGATGACATTTTCATACACCCTCTGAAATGGCACCTTTAGAATCTATTGACATGAAAAAAACCGCGGAAAATCGCTAATATCTCGAAAACCGTTGCCCGTAGACGATTTCTGATGACATTTTCATACACCCCCTATAAATATACACCCCCTGAAAAGGCACCTTTAGAATCTATTGACGTGAAAAAACCCGCGGAAAATCGCTAATATCTCGAAAACCGTTGCCCGTAGACGATTTCTGATGACATTTTCATACACCCCCTATCAACATACACCCCCTGAAATGGCACCTTTAGAATCTATTCACGTGAAAAAAACCGCGGAAAATCGCTAATATCTCGAAAACCGTTGCCCGTAGACGATTTCTGATGACATTTTCATACACCCCCTATCAACATACACCCCCTGAAATGGCACCTTTAGAATCTATTGACGTGAAAAAAACCGCGGAAAATCGCTAATATCTCGAAAACCGTTGCCCGTAGACGATTTCTGATGACATTTTCATACACCCCCTATCAACATACACCCCCTGAAATGGCACCTTTAGAATCTATTGACGTGAAAAAACCGCGAAAAATCGCTAATATCTCGAAAACCGTTGCCCGTAGACGATTTCTGATGACATTTTCATACACCCCCTATCAACATACACCCCCTGAAATGGCACCTTTAGAAACTATTGACGTGAAAAAACCGCGGAAAATCGCTAATATCTCGAAAACCGTTGTCCGTAGACGGTTTCTGATGACATTTTCATACACCCCCTATCAACATACACCCCCTGAAATGGCACCTTTAGAATCTATTCACGTGAAAAAAACCGCGGAAAATCGCTAATATCTCGAAAACCGTTGCCCGTAGACGATTTCTGATGACATTTTCATACACCCCCTATCAACATACACCCCCTGAAATGGCACCTTTAGAATCTATTGACGTGAAAAAAACCGCGGAAAATCGCTAATATCTCGAAAACCGTTGCCCGTAGACGATTTCTGATGACATTTTCATACACCCCCTATCAACATACACCCCCTGAAATGGCACCTTTAGAATCTATTCACGTGAAAAAAACCGCGGAAAATCGCTAATATCTCGAAAACCGTTGCCCGTAGACGATTTCTGATGACATTTTCATACACCCCTATCAACATACACCCCCTGAAATGGCACCTTTAGAATCTATTGACGTGAAAAAAACCGCGGAAAATCGCTAATATCTCGAAAACCGTTGCCCGTAGACGATTTCTGATGACATTTTCATACACCCCCTATCAACATACACCCCCTGAAATGGCACCTTTAGAATCTATTGTCGTGAAAAAAACCGCGGAAAATCGCTAATATTTCGAAAACCGTTCCGACCATTTCTGATGACATTTTCATACACCCTCTGAAATGGCACCTTTAGAATCTATTGACATGAAAAAAACCGCGGAAAATCGCTAATATCTCGAAAACCGTTGCCCGTAGACGATTTCTGATGACATTTTCATACACCCCCTATAAATATACACCCCCTGAAATGGCACCTTTAGAATCTGTTGACATGAAAAAAACCGCGGAAAATCGCGAATATCTCGAAAACCGTTAGCCGTAGACGATTTCTGATGACATTTTCATACACCCCCTATCAACATACACCCCCTGAAATGGCACCTTTAGAATCTATTGACATGAAAAAAACCGCGGAAAATCGCGAATATCTCGAAAACCGTTAGCCGTAGACGATTTCTGATGACATTTTCATACACCCCCTATCAACATACACCCCCTGAAATGGCACCTTTAGAATCTATTGACATGAAAAAACCGCGGAAAATCGCGAATATCTCGAAAACCGTTAGCCGTAGACGATTTCTGATGACATTTTCATACACCCCCTATCAACATACACCCCCTGAAATGGCACCTTTAGAATCTATTGACATGAAAAAAACCGCGGAAAATCGCGAATATCTCGAAAACCGTTAGCCGTAGACGATTTCTGATGACATTTTCATACACCCCCTATCAACATACACCCCCTGAAATGGCACCTTTAGAATCTATTGACATGAAAAAAACCGCGGAAAATCGCGAATATCTCGAAAACCGTTAGCCGTAGACGATTTCTGATGACATTTTCATACACCCCCTATCAACATACACCCCCTGAAATGGCACCTTTAGAATCTATTGACATGAAAAAAACCGCGGAAAATCGCGAATATCTCGAAAACCGTTAGCCGTAGACGATTTCTGATGACATTTTCATACACCCCCTATCAACATACACCCCCTGAAATGGCACCTTTAGAATCTATTGACATGAAAAAAACCGCGGAAAATCGCGAATATCTCGAAAACCGTTAGCCGTAGACGATTTCTGATGACATTTTCATACACCCCCTATCAACATACACCCCCTGAAATGGCACCTTTAGAATCTATTGACATGAAAAAAACCGCGGAAAATCGCGAATATCTCGAAAACCGTTAGCCGTAGACGATTTCTGATGACATTTTCATACACCCCCTATCAACATACACCCCCTGAAATGGCACCTTTAGAATCTATTGACATGAAAAAACCGCGGAAAATCGCGAATATCTCGAAAACCGTTAGCCGTAGACGATTTCTGATGACATTTTCATACACCCCCTATCAACATACACCCCCTGAAATGGCACCTTTAGAATCTATTGACATGAAAAAAACCGCGGAAAATCGCGAATATCTCGAAAACCGTTAGCCGTAGACGATTTCTGATGACATTTTCATACACCCCCTATCAACATACACCCCCTGAAATGGCACCTTTAGAATCTATTGACATGAAAAAACCGCGGAAAATCGCGAATATCTCGAAAACCGTTAGCCGTAGACGATTTCTGATGACATTTTCATACACCCCCTATCAACATACACCCCCTGAAATGGCACCTTTAGAATCTATTGACATGAAAAAAACCGCGGAAAATCGCGAATATCTCGAAAACCGTTAGCCGTAGACGATTTCTGATGACATTTTCATACACCCCCTATCAACATACACCCCCTGAAATGGCACCTTTAGAATCTATTGACATGAAAAAACCGCGGAAAATCGCGAATATCTCGAAAACCGTTAGCCGTAGACGATTTCTGATGACATTTTCATACACCCCCTATCAACATACACCCCCTGAAATGGCACCTTTAGAATCTATTGACATGAAAAAAACCGCGGAAAATCGCGAATATCTCGAAAACCGTTAGCCGTAGACGATTTCTGATGACATTTTCATACACCCCCTATCAACATACACCCCCTGAAATGGCACCTTTAGAATCTGTTGACATGAAAAAAACCGCGGAAAATCGCGAATATCTCGAAAACCGTTAGCCGTAGACGATTTCTGATGACATTTTCATACACCCCCTATCAACGTACACCCCCTGAAATGGCACCTTTAGAATCTATTGACATGAAAAAACCGCGGAAAATCGCGAATATCTCGAAAACCGTTAGCCGTAGACGATTTCTGATGACATTTTCATACACCCCCTATCAACATACACCCCCTGAAATGGCACCTTTAGAATCTGTTGACATGAAAAAAACCGCGGAAAATCGCGAATATCTCGAAAACCGTTAGCCGTAGACGATTTCTGATGACATTTTCATACACCCCCTATCAACATACACCCCCTGAAATGGCACCTTTAGAATCTGTTGACATGAAAAAAACCGCGGAAAATCGCGAATATCTCGAAAACCGTTAGCCGTAGACGATTTCTGATGACATTTTCATACACCCCCTATCAACATACACCCCCTGAAATGGCACCTTTAGAATCTATTGACATGAAAAAAACCGCGGAAAATCGCGAATATCTCGAAAACCGTTAGCCGTAGACGATTTCTGATGACATTTTCATACACCCCCTATCAACATACACCCCCTGAAATGGCACCTTTAGAATCTATTGACATGAAAAAAACCGCGGAAAATCGCGAATATCTCGAAAACCGTTAGCCGTAGACGATTTCTGATGACATTTTCATACACCCCCTATCAACATACACCCCCTGAAATGGCACCTTTAGAATCTATTGACATGAAAAAAACCGCGGAAAATCGCGAATATCTCGAAAACCGTTAGCCGTAGACGATTTCTGATGACATTTTCATACACCCCCTATCAACATACACCCCCTGAAATGGCACCTTTAGAATCTATTGACATGAAAAAACCGCGGAAAATCGCGAATATCTCGAAAACCGTTAGCCGTAGACGATTTCTGATGACATTTTCATACACCCCCTATCAACATACACCCCCTGAAATGGCACCTTTAGAATCTATTGACATGAAAAAAACCGCGGAAAATCGCGAATATCTCGAAAACCGTTAGCCGTAGACGATTTCTACTCTCACATGTGTCATACAAGCCCCCTCATCAACATACACCCCCTGAAATGGCACCTTTAGAAATCTATTGACATGAAAAAAACCCGCGGAAATCGCGAATCTCTCGAAAAACCCGTTAGCCCGTAGACGATTTCTGACTCTCACGATGTGTCATACACCCCTATCAACATAACCCCTGAACTGGCACCTTTAGAATCTAATTTGACATGAAAAAACCGCGGAAAAAACGCGATATCTCGAAAACCGTTAAGCGTAGACTATTTCTGATGACATTTTCATACACCCCCTATCAACATACACCCCCTGAAATGGCACCTTTAGAATCTATTGACATGAAAAAACCGTGGAAAATCGCGAATATCTCGAAAACCGTTAGCCGTAGACGATTTCTGATGAAATTTTCATACACCCCCTATCAACATACACCCCCTGAAATGGCACATTTAGAATCTATTGACGTGAAAAAACCCGCGGAAAATCGCTAATATCTCGAAAACCGTTGCCCGTAGACGATTTCTGATGACATTTTCATACACCCCCTATCAACAAACACCCCCTGAAATGGCACCTTTAGAATCTATTGACATGAAAAAAACCGCGGAAAATCGCTAATATCTCGAAAACCGTTGCCCGTAGACGATTTCTGATGACATTTTCATACACCCCCTATCAACATACACCCCCTGAAATGGCACCTTTAGAATCTATTGACGTGAAAAAACCGCGGAAAATCGCTAATATCTCGAAAACCGTTGCCCGTAGACGATTTCTGATGACATTTTCATACACCCCCTATCAACATACACCCCCTGAAATGGCACCTTTAGAATCTATTGACGTGAAAAAAAACCGCGGAAAATCGCTAATATCTCGAAAACCGTTGC
This sequence comes from Dioctria linearis, assembly GCA_963930735.1. NCBI lineage: Eukaryota > Metazoa > Arthropoda > Insecta > Diptera > Asilidae > Dioctria > Dioctria linearis. The sequence goes on along the minus strand of OZ005742.1, from coordinate 261,773,579 downwards.
CCGGAGACGATATCTGATGACATTTTCATACACCCCCTATCACATACACCCCCTGAAATGGCACCTTTAGAATCTATTGACGTGAAAAAAACCGCGGAAAATCGCTAATATCTCGAAAACCGTTGGCCGTAGACGATTTTTGATGACATTTTCATACACCCCCTATCAACATACACCCCCTGAAATGGCACCTTTAGAATCTATTGACATGAAAAAAAACCGCAGAAAATCGCTAATATCTCGAAAGCCGTTGCCGTAGACGATTTCTGATGACATTTTCATACACCCCCTATCAACATACACCCCCTGAAATGGCACCTTTAGAATCTATTGACGTGAAAAAAACCGCGGAAAATCGCTAATATCTCGAAAACCGTTACCCGTAGACGATTTCTGATGACATTTTCATACACCCCCTATCAACATACACCCCCTGAAATGGCACCTTTAGAATCTATTGACGTGAAAAAAACCCGCGGAAATCGCTAATATCTCGAAAACCGTTGCCCGTAGACGATTTCTGATGACATTTTCATACACCCCCTATCAACATGCACCTCCTGAAATGGCACCTTTAGAATCTATTGACGTGAAAAAAACCGCGGAAAATCGCTAATATCTCGAAAACCGTTGCCCGTAGACGATTTCTGATGACATTTTCATACACCCCCCTATAAATATACACCCCCTGAAAAGGCACCTTTAGAATCTATTGACGTGAAAAAACCCGCGGAAAATCGCTAATATCTCGAAAACCGTTGCCCGTAGACGATTTCTGATGACATTTTCATAACCCCCTGAAATGGCACCTTTAGAATCTATTGACATGAAAAAAACCGCGGAAAATCGCTAATATCTCGAAAACGGTTGCCCGTAGACGATTTCTGATGACATTTTCATAAACCCCCTATAAATATACACCCCCTGAAATGGCACCTTTAGAATCTATTGACATGAAAAAAACCGCGGAAAATCGCTAATATCTCGAAAACCGTTGCCCGTAGACGATAACTGATGACATTTTCATACACCCCCTATCAACATACACCCCCTGAAATGGCACCTTTAGAATCTATTGACGTGAAAAAAACCGCGGAAAATCGCTAATATCTCGAAAACCGTTGCCCGTAGACGATTTCTGATGACATTTTCATACACCCCCTATCAACATGCACCCCCTGAAATGGCACCTTTAGAATCTATTGACATGAAAAAAACCGCGGAAAATCGCTAATATCTCGAAAACCGTTGCCCGTAGACGATTTCTGATGACATTTTCATACACCCCCTATCAACATACACCCCCTGAAATGGCACCTTTAGAATCTATTGACATGAAAAAACCCGCGGAAAATCGCTAATATCTCGAAAACCGTTACCCGTAGACGATTTCTGATGACATTTTCATACACCCCCTATCAACATACAGCCCCTGAAATGGCACCTTTAGAATCTATTGACGAGAAAAAACCCGCGGAAATCGCTAATATCTCGAAAACCGTTGCCCGTAGACGATTTCTGATGACATTTTCATACACCCCCTATCAACATACACCCCCTGAAATGGCACCTTTAGAATCTATTGACGTGAAAAAAACCGCGGAAAATCGCTAATATCTCGAAAACCGTTGCCCGTAGACGATTTCTGATGACATTTTCATACACCCCCTATCAACATACACCGCCTGAAACGGCACCTTTAGAATCTATTAACATGAAAAAAACCGCGGAAAATCGCTAATATCTCGAAAACCGTTCGCCGTAGACGATTTCTGATGACATTTTCATACACCCCCTATCAACATACACCCCCTGAAATGGCACCTTTAGAATCTATTGACATGAAAAACTCCGCGGAAAATCGCGAATATCTCGAAAACCGTTCGCCGTAGACGATTTCTGATGACATTTTCCTACACCCCCTATCAACATACACCCCCTGAAATGGCACCTTTAGAATCTATTGACATGAAAAAAACCGCGGAAAATCGCTAATATCTCGAAAACCGTTCGCCGTAGACGATTTCTGATGACATTTTCCTACACCCCCTATCAACATACACCCCCTGAAATGGCACCTTTAGAATCTATTGACATGAAAAAAACCGCGGAAAATCGCTAATATCTCGAAAACCGTTGCCCGTAGACGATTTCTGATGACATTTTCATACACCCCCTATCAACATACACCCCCTGAAATGGCACCTTTAGAATCTATTGACATGAAAAAACCGCGGAAAATCGCTAATATCTCGAAAACCGTTGCCCGTAGACGATTTCTGATGACATTTTCATACACCCCCTATCAACACACACCCGCTGAAACGGCACCTTTAGAATCTATTAACATGAAAAAAACCGCGGAAAATCGCTATTATCTCGAAAACCGTTCGCCGTAGACGATTTCTGATGACATTTTCATACACCCCCTATCAACATACACCCCCTGAAATGGCACCTTTAGAATCTATTAACATGAAAAAAACCGCGGAAAATCGCTAATATCTCGAAAACCGTTACCCGTAGACGATTTCTGATGACATTTTCATACACCCCCTATCAACACACACCCCCTGAAATGGCACCTTTAGAATCTATTGACGTGAAAAAAACCGCGGAAAATCGCTAATATCTCGAAAACCGTTCGCCGTAGACGATTTCTGATGACATTTTCATACACCCCCTATAAATATACACCCCCTGAAATGGCACCTTTAGAATCTATTAACATGAAAAAAACCGCGAAAATCGCGAATATCTCGAAAACCGTTCGCCGTAGACGATTTCTGATGACATTTTCATACACCTCCTATCAACATACACCCCCTGAAATGGCACCTTTAGAATCTATTGACGTGAAAAAAACCGCGGAAAATCGCTAATATCTCGAAAACCGTTGCCCGTAGACGATTTCTGATCACATTTTCATACACCCCCTATCAACATACACCCCCTGAAATGGCACCTTTAGAATCTATTGACATGGAAAAACCGCGGAAAATCGCTAATATCTCGAAAACCGTTCGCCGTAGACGATTTCTGATGACAGTTTCATACACCCCCTATCAACAAACACCCCCTGAAATGGCACCTTTAGAATCTATTGACATGAAAAAAACCGCGGAAAATCGCTAATATCTCGAAAACCGTTGCCCGTAGACGATTTCTGATGACATTTTCATACACCCCCTATCAACATACACCCCCTGAAATGGCACCTTTAGAATCTATTGGCGTGAAAAAAACCGCGGAAAATCGCTAATATCTCGAAAACCGGTTTTTTTCATGTCAATAGAATCTAAAGGTGCCATTTCAGGGGGTGTATGTTTATAGGGGGTGTATGAAAATGTCATCAGAAATCGTCTACGGGCAACGGTTTTCGAGATATTAGCGATTTTCCGCGGTTTTTTTTCACGTAATTGTAAAAGATCATCATCAGGTTTTCCTATTCAAATGGATTGATTTCGATGAATAATTTTCATGAAATTCATGGTGAATTATTTGCAGAGTTTTTTGAGTCAGTATATTTTTGGAGCAGCAATTTGAATATCAGTTTTTCTAGCCTGAATGGGTAGGACGCCATATTGGATCTTGATTTAATTCAGTTGTATGAAGTTTATGAAGTCCTTAATATTCCTAAAGATCATTGAACAGTGATTGAGATCTGATTCCAAATATTTTGGTTGACAAAATGTTATAATTATCTTCAATCTTTCTTTAAACGCCACTATCTTTCTACAGCAGCGATGGAAATCCTCCTTCATTAGACCTCAGCATAAAGCGGGCTCTCAGCACTTAATTAACAATTATTAGGACCTATTGTTTAAATTACTGACTACATTTCGAAAGCTTAGTTAAAAATAAGAGCAATTTCTATATAAAAGAAGCGATTTGTTTGTAACAACGTGGTAGATCTACATCAACAAATATAATTCTCTTTAAACATTTTGTTTCTAACCAAGTTGAAGAGGGATTTCAAGTTAATGTTATTTATACAGATGTTAACTTGACGCTTTGTTGACAAATTTTATGCTTTTGAATCTTTACTAAAATGGATTTGATTGAACTTTTCGACCCAGCGATCAGAGAAGTCCCATCGGTATGGGCAATATGGGCAATTGGTGTGACCTCCATCATTGAACTATGGTAGGCGATCATATATAATTATACCGATGAGACCTCTCTGATCGCTGGGTCGAAAAGTTCAATCATTTTTTTTTCACTTAAAATGCATTTTGTAAATTATTGAAATTATTTATTTTCAATAAATTTCAGTCTGCTAAGGCGAGAAATCTCCTTCGTAAAGTGGATTTCTTCTTACCATAATGTGTTTATTTTTATATAAATCTCGTACTTTTAAAATCTTGTCTAATGTGCCTGAAGGGACTCATCTGGATCCTCTTTTATTTATTATTTTTATTAATGATGTGGTGAAGATTTTCTCTTTTGTTTCTTTTGTTGAGTTTCTCCTGTATACAGATGATCTAAAAATATTTGAACTATCACAAAAAATGTTAGATTGCGCCTACAAATGATTTATTAAGAAGAGTAGCTCCATCTATAAGAAGAAATCCTCTTAAAATATTTGTTATCGAGGTAAAAAAAAAAATTATTTTTTCGGGTTTTAGTAAAATTGAATTTACATTTATAAAGAAATAAATATTTACATACACATAATTCAAGGCAAATACAAATAGGAAACAGACATTTTCCTCATAGACTTATAATAATTCTTAAAACTATAATAACAATCGATTTTTTATTTTGTTTTTTTAAGAAATTTCCTATCACAAATTATTCGTTTGAAATGAATTACCTTTCGAGCGATCAAGGTTAATACAGTTTTTAATTCCTTCTCTAGACTCATCTTTTTAAATTCTAGATTTTCAATTTTATTAATGTAATTTATTTAATTTATTTATTTTAATTATAAATTAATCGTTTTCAATTTTTAATTATTCTTCAACAAGTCACATCTTTCCGCACTTCCTTCATAATTGTATTTCGAGCTTCGCTGTTTTTGCTAGAAGATGAGTGCAATAATTAGGTCTGGTGTGGTCCATGAATGAATCAAGGTTTTTTGGTAGATTATTGCACGTTCTAAAAATTATTCTTGTAAATAAAGTGTTCATGTCAATTGTGTTGAGGGTGGGGGAGAGCTTCAGATTTGAAAAATATAAAAATTCAAAAAGCACGATGTGCATGGCAGAAATGGTTACATTACATTTGGACGATCGAAAAGTAATTGGAAAACAATTTTGTGCTGAATTCGATAGAATTTAAAAAAATTAAATATAAATTAAAAAATTAAAAAAATTAGCACTGTACGTATATGTAGATTCGCTTATGGATCCACACAGCAGAGACCGATGTTTGGCGAAGCGATGTACAATGAACCATCTCTATGGGTCTTTTCATGTCTTCCTTAAAAAACCGACTTGTATACAGCATCAAGAATACTGATGTTGGATGGCCCAATAGGATGTTGCACTATTCTCCATCATTGTATGGGGATAGTTTACCCACAGTGGCACTTTAGTATCTTACTGATGTGTTTCTGCTCCAATGGCTATGGATGCTGGTTTGCTTATTTTATATATTTTTTGTTTTGTCTCAGGGCAATGTGATGCTTGGACAAAGTTCTGTTTATCCTTTAGACCTCCATTTAACGGTTAGCTGCAAGGACTTCTCTTCTAAGTCTTTCTGATGTTACTAGTTCGTGTTGATGCTCTGTTGTATATTTTATTTTGATTGTGCTAAATATTAGTTATTGTATATTTGTGTTGTTAAAGGTATTAGTTATATAGTTGGTGTGTTGCTTTAATGAGTAAATGAATAGAAGATGAAACAAGTGTAGTTTATATGTAATTTTACTCTCTGCTGTGTTATTTTATTAAATAAATGAATAAAATAATAAAGTTAGTTGACTTTTATTTTGATTTTTACTTTGTGTAGCTAAATCTCTGTGCCCAGGATATGGCTAATTACGCAAGGACACTGGTAGGTCATTAATTTTATGCGCTTATAAGTTCTTCTGTTCAGTGCCCGTTTTTGTGAGGGCATAATTTATTCTTTCCTGTATTGTGTTCTTTTTGTACTGTAGCGGTTGGCTAGAGTAGTAATTGATTAATCTATTCGACGCTATGGATTTTTTGTACAATTTTTTAGGAATCTATACTCTGTTTTTCTCAGGAAAGTTATGTTCTTTCGATCGTGAACTGTATCTGAAGCTCTTCTTTTGGAAGTTCCTTGATTTTTGTGATATTAGCTTCATCGGGATGTAAGAGGAAATCATCTAAGGGCGACGTGTTGCCCCTCATTGGGGTCCCTTTCTTTTGTATATATATATATATATGTGATCCTTTATTCTAAAGTAATTTGCTTGTTGTTTATCAAATTTAATGAGGCTTAATAGGCTGCTTATGCTGTAGCCTTTTCCAGGCTTATGTTTTTGAACATGTCGGTTATGTCCAAATGTCAAAACTAAAAAGGACATATTCTCCTAAGATTTCTGTCTATTTTATTTCTGTGATTAGGTCCAGTTTGCTTTTTACATTCATATCGTTCTTTAGGCAGTCTAATTCTTTTATTTTATTTAGGTCTTCATTATGTATTTTCCTAATGCTGCGTTTACTGAGACTGTATTTGAGACTATGGGTCTCATTTGGAGCTCTTCTTTGTGGATTTTGATTATTGGATGATTCTGATTTCTTTATGATAGTCCCTCAGTTCTGCTAGCATCTTTGTATCTGTGTTTTGTTTTTTTTTTGTAGTTCATCGTTTCCGAACTTGTACCTGTGTGGAAGTCTTCTTTGGTAATTCTCTCTAGTTTCCAATTGTATTCGGTTTCTAGGATTTCTTGTAACTTGGTTGTGTTATGGTTTTGTATTTTATTGTATATTCCTTTTTCTTGAGGAGTGCTTTGACTTTACCCAGCGTGATTAGGAATTTTTGATGTATTTTAGATAGTCTCCTTTTGTTTATCCTGTTTGTTTAGGTGTCTGTTGCGTTGTCTAGCTTTCTTGCTTTCTCCCTGTATTGCATGGACTCTTCTTCTATTCCGTCCGATATTGTGTTCAGCGTGTTTATTAGGGCCAACTGATTAGGCCTGCTGTTTAGGATTATGAATTTTGGCCCGTATGATAGCATCGCTCTGATGTCTGAGCTCATTTGGTAGTTGATGAGATTCTTGAATCCTCCTGCTACCTCAAGTAGTGTCATTGTCGTCTCTACTTAGTTTGGTGCCTAGGGTAATTGTTTTATGTGTTAATATTTTGTGTATTTACGTATATAGTAAACTATCCCATGCAATGATGAAGAATAGTGCACCATCCTATTGTACATCGCTTCTCCAACGATCGGCCCCCGCTGTGTGGATTTATAAGCGAATCTATACAGGTGCTATTTGATGAAACGGACACATCAGATTGGCTTTACGTCTGGCGTTACGATTGCCCAATTTGCCAGAAAATTGGTCTTCAATTAGTTATGGGAGAATTTCTTGTTTATTGTTTATTTAAAATTGTGTCAAAACGGCCACGATTGACCGAATTGACAAAAACTTTGTTTGCAATCAATTTTCGATCGTCCAAATGTAATGTGACCATTTCTGTTATGGCCATCGCGTTTTTTTTTTTAATTTTTAAATTTTCAAATCTGACCCTCCACCACACTTTATTTATAAAATTTAGGTTATCACCTAAAAATTTATTATGAAAATCCTCTGATAATTAATTCGTTTCAATTCCTTTGGCATGTTGAAACGGAAGCGTGCTTTGTTCAATGGATTTTCTAATGTTGTGAATAAAACAGGAACCGCAAGTCTTCCAGGCACCGTAAATATGTTTCAAGACAGCTCATCAAATTTTGGACAGCATTTTTTCTGTGGATGGACTTTCATATAAATTTTTTTTTTTTAATTCAAAGTTTTATTTATTTATTTATTTTATTTATCACACCAAATCTGAACCTAAAATGAGTTTTTTACTTACTTTTCACCGTTCAAGGGGTTGCTTTTTTTCTTTTTGTAGTGGCATCGGATTTTGACAGAGAGAGCGAGTTCTTTCCAGCGAGATCGCTATGCCTCTTCATGAATTGCGTCATATATTCCCTTTGGAATTTATTATTTATACTGGCTGGATTCTGTCTGCTACCAGTTCTGAAATATTTCGAATATTTTATATTTGTTTTTTTATTATTTATTAAAATTTATTAAAATAAAAATCTGTTATATAATGCTGTTGTTTGCCGAGCACACCTACGATCGACTCAAAAGTAATCCAAAACGACTGTCAATCGACTGACATCGATTTCGGAAAAAGACGAAAATATTCGGTCGAAAGGACAATAAAAAATTTGTATTAAATATTTTTTTTTAGAGTCTGATGCGTTATTGGATATACTACTGCCAACTGAAAGCATTTTTGGCTGAAAACCTTTAACAATATGTGAAATGCAAGAGGGAAAGGCATCTACATAATATTTCAGTGGGATGAGCAGTCACCCGGAAAGTGAAAGGTCCTTGTTTCAAAAACCAGAGGAAACGGTTGCTTTTTTCGATTTTATTTGAATTACATGATACCTACCCAGGTTCAGTCCGGTATATAATAGTTTTACTTCGATTCATCAATTGCTTCTATCTTCTGCCACCTCTGTTATACACGAAAACCAGAAGTATGTTTCCAAATGGTAAAAAGAACGAAAACAGCTATAGCTACATATTAAATTACGAAATCCAGCTTATAAGGCTCTAGGAGTTTGTTAGTTTAGAGCGGCAACTATCGAAAAACCTACGATCAGTGACACTTAAACCATCGATGGTCCATTCTCTTGCCACTTCATCGAGACCCTATCTGGAGATGGATTTCTCAACTTAAGGAGGGTGCATCAAAATCAGCCACAAGAGTTAATGAATCCTATTGGGGGGTCCCCCCTAACTCTGTCTGCAATTTCCCCCAATTCACGGATTAAGTGGTATTGAAGTCTCTCAACCCCTTTCTCGTCCATGCATAGCTTCTGCAGATGTCATTGTTCGGAGGCTGCATACATTCCGAATGGCTGCCAAAGAGGCAGTGTCCCGTGATAACTGCTGCAGTAAGATTCGGCACGATTCCTTCTTAGCAGAGTTGCTGTCTTTCTAGGACATTTCTTGAGCTACAGCCAATCACGCTTTTGGTTAGTTCTCCTATCTGCGATTAGCCAGCTTGCAGGCCTCTTTAATCTAGAATCCTCTTCACTGATTCTAGGGACCTACCTATGGATTCTTCCAATAATAATAGCTGAACCCTTCCTGGCCATCACATCAGCTACCTTATTCCCTGGCACATCAATGTGCTCAGGTACCCAGCAGAGAATAGCTCTGTGGTTAACAACAAGGGCCCTATCTTGAGTAACAAAGGCAGATTCTGTATACGTTGAGCTGTCAAAACCCGTAAAGACACACCTTTCTTAGAGTCAATCCGTGGGAGAGTGAATTTCGTGGTTCTCTACATATATACAGTTCTCGAGACAGATCTTTAATATTCTGCTGTAACCAAGGGCTGTGTTTATCTAGCAACCTGATCCTCTTAGACTTAATCCACTCTTTACAGCTATACATTTACCATGAATGTCAACTGTCAAGGGGGAGAAACCGATGCATAATCCCCATGCTACCGTTGGTTTTATCCGAAGAGCTCCTGTACAGACAGCTCTCTGTATTTTGGTAAGACTGTTCAGGTAGATGGGTCGCTCTCTCGGTCTCTCTCTACAATACTCCACCGCACCAAGATCCTGTACGTTAGGATAGGTCTTAGAAGAGCAGTGTACTTATCTCATACTAAACGTGTTCTTAAAGGCATAAGGTACAACGACCGACATTCACATTTATATTCTAAGTTTAATTTGGAGTCTAGTATTACTCCTAACGGGGTATTTGGCTTCAGTTTTCAATTCGACGGCAACGTTATCCAGTTTTAGGGGAACTGAAGATACTCCTTTCCAAACCTTTGTTAAAATACACTAGAATCGCAAAATAATGCTCACTTTCAATCAGGTTTTTCTAATAACTAATCATGTGTAAAAAGCTAAATTATCCTGCAAACTTTCATTTAAAGACAATCAAGTTAACAGATTGTGTGCTCTAGAATCTACGTCTACAGACATCATAAAAGGGTTCATAATATTATAAAAATCCTTTTCTATAAATCCTCGGCATTCTTCGTTCAGCAACAGCTTTTCGATGAAAAACATTGTTCGCATTTTAAATCGATTTTAACTTGCGTGAAATATCCAAAGAAATTGTAACACGCTTCAATTCCAGAGTGTTGTGCATTTCACTGCACTGCAAGCGAAAAGGACCCTCATTTCAATCTTCAATCGCTATGCTTATACGCCGCTAGAATTTCATCCCAATCCCAGATTTCACTTTCTTTTACCATCTATACGCAGGCTAGGGGAATTGAATTTTCGTAATTTATATTGTGCTCATTGATTAGCACCATGACATTACGTGCCTGTTGCTTGAGAAATTTACTGACGGCTGTCTCTTTGGAAATTTCCCCCAAATCAAATTCCTTTGCAGGATAAAAACTTGCACCCGTCCAGAATGTCTCGATGTCTTTCGGTTGTTGTTTCCCTTCGCACAAAGAACAATGCCGTTTCTTGCATTTCGGACATGAAATACTGGTGACGTCAGGCGAGAGAGAGAGTACATTAATTTCACTTTCACATTTTCCTTATTTCCACCAGTTCACCTTCAGCCGGTCCTACAGGACACAATTCCCGATAATTTAAGGTGACTTTTATTATTCATATCTTCAGGGTTTAATTGAAATCCGCCAATAAATTATTGGAAATCGACTCGATTTGGACTGTTTGGTGGTGAACGAAAGGAGATATCGGGTGTTGTCAAACGGAGCCGGCATCAGCCGGGCCGTGCTATAGGTAGGTACTCTGTTTCTCGGAGCAATTTAAGGAGAAAGCGAGGAGATTTTCTTTTGCCCGGAAATGAGATGTTTGAATTTATATGGTCGAACGCCTGAATTACTTCTGCCGAATGGAAAAGAAAGAAAGGATACACCCATTTCTTTGATGTGTCAAGTCCTAATGGTGGGCTGGTTCCATTCTCCTTTTGCTCACGTTTGATGTTTTTACGACTTTGAAGTATTTTACGACAAGATGCGAATTTCCGAATTGATTAGGACATCTGATGTGGTCTACGATTGATCGAAAGGACACAGATAATTATTTTGCAATACTTTTTTTTTTCTTTTTTAAATGGGAAAAGGGACGATTTTTTTTTTCTGTTTTATGTAATAAAATCGGCGTTAACAGTTTTGAAACAAAAATTGTTTATAGTTTATACAGCGAGATTTAAATACACCGTTCCGAGCAAAATTGGAAAGCAGGGCTTTTGGAAAGTTCCACCAGTTAACCTAAATAATCCAAGGACTCTATTGATTCCAATAAGCATTTTGAGATATTTGGAGATCTGTATGTGTAAAATAATGAGCGCATAGAATAGGATTTCAGCTGCTAAACATACTAGCCACTGGTCAAGGGGATCATGACTGAAGAGGACCAAATGCAACAGTTGTTACTAGCTTTTACGGTAAGCAATAAATCAAAAAAGTTACCTCTTCGAAAAGTAAACAACCCCCTACTGCAAAACTGAAAGGGAGAATAATTCTTTCTAATTACGGTATTGGTATTGTTTTTATTAAGGACTTCAATCTAGAAGGTATGTACAGTCAGCACTTCTAGTATATTATTACTATTATTATTAAATGGAGGATGCAGACAGATATACCGCCTCCCGGACCTGCTCAGCAGTCTCACCATCTTCCATACAGAAATGACTATCGACCTTACCCATCCTTTCAAGATGATATCTAGGTGGGCAATACCAAGTAGACTGGCCCGTTATTAGTCTTAATTTTTTCCTGCTGAAAGTGAACCATATTTTTGCCCTCTATTACGAATACAAAATGGATTTCTTCACTTATCTCATCCCTAGGGTATTTTACCAGTGTGCCAATTTAATTCTGACCTCCCAAAACCGTGACTTGTACCGAAAGGTGGCTCTTTGGGTGTCCAAAAATAGGCTCAGGGCTAATAAATAGAGATCTGGCTCCTTCCATTGCAAGGCAATCCGCAATCTCGTTGCTCTTAATGCCTTCATGTCCTGACACCCAAATCAGCGTAACGTTATTTAGTCACTGCGACAACGTAACGTTATTTATTTCAGCTAATTGCTCCTTTATAGTAAGACAGTCCCAGGCCAGCTTAAATTCAAAGGTAAATGAATTTAACGCTTCGGGTGTCTGATATTATGTATATATTCCTACTCCACGCAAATTCTTATGAATAATTTCACGAGCGCAGAGTTCTATGGAGTGGATTTCTACCTGGAAAATGGTAAGTAAGGTACCCAGTGCCTTTACGGGACGGTACTTCGACCCATATACACCCACGCCTATACTCTCTGGATTCGTCTGTGTACCATTTAAGAGATCCTTTTTCAAAGTTTACGTCACTAAAATGCTATTTTTGACACACCCTTCAGATCACCTTATATTTCAAAGTTATGGCGTTTTGGCATAACGTCTGAGATGCGGTTGGCCATCGGGTCCTCTACGAATTCTTGGAAGACTTTGATATAGTCAGCCAGATTGGAGGGTAAACTAGGATGGAGTTGGGCAAGCACGCATGGCACTGGTTACCCCTAGACATTCAAGCTGTTGTAGTTTTTGTAAACTACTAGCACAGATAAGAAATACCCAGATTTGGAAACCAATGTTAAAAATCTGCTTCTCATGAGCCAGCCATGATGTATGTATATATGTTCAGCCAGCCTTAGTTTTGAACAAAGGCAAAATCTCTGAACATTAACCAGCCTATACAGGGCAGCCGAATAATTTGGTTTCAGCCTGCGCTTGAAAAATAAGAAAAAAATGTCAAAACTATAGAAGTTTTGTCAAGATATTCAAAAGCTTTAACAAATATTTTAACCAAAAGTAATGTACAAAAAAACTTGAAGATGTCACTACATACGGGGCATGAACTGGCTATTCTATCTCCTTCAATATCTGGATATTATTTATCTGTGCTACTAGCCTGAGCTGCTTTTTGTTTAGTTTTTTATCACCAAACGAGTACAACGTATGTAACCATGGGTTTTGCACATATATGACCATAGGGTCATTTAAGGTTTTAAAACCCCAAGTTAGCCTGCGGCATATCCATATTGCCACTGTGGTCTTCTTCAGTACGAATTTTAAGATGGAGTTCCAGGTTAGTCTGCTATCCAGGGTAATGTTTGACCTCCATTGAGTATTCCACTTCTGTCTCCTCAAGAGATAGGGTATACTTGTAAATATATAAAATAAAATAAATCATCATCTCGTGAATGAAACTAAATTTTACTGTTTTGCCAGGATTAGCGCGAAGTCTCATCGTCTGGCACCAGTTGCGAAACTATATTAAGGACGTTCTGGATTAGATCAGAGTATAAACTTATGCCATTTATGTATCAAGGCCTATCCTTCAGAGTTCCTGATATAATTGCTTCCAACCATTTTCAAAACTCATTCCCATACATGGGTGTCCATGTCCAATCCATTTTGCAAACGAAATGACAAACTTAGTGTGATTTCATCATTTAGGCCTAAGTTATAAAAATGGATAATAACAACACATTAACTTTATTATAGAAGATTACTCCCCTAAAACAGAATTGCTACTGCAATAACCACTTTTATACATACTTCTAAGTAGAGGGCTCTACCTTCAATCCCGTCGTGGGTAAAATAGAAGAAGAAAAGAATCGGGTTGGGAAGGTTTCTTCTTCCTTGAGAAGTAGTTATACAATTTAACTGCTTTTAAGCTCTTCTTTTTCCTACTGGGTATTTAGGGAATAATTTGAGATATGTTAGTGCAGAACAACCATTAAGGAACACCAGCATCTTCAGACTACCTTAAGCACGGAGGATGAGGACACAAAATCTGTTGATGTACGAAGGTCTGTCGATGTTTCATAGTCTACCTAATGAAATTAAATCAAAAGAAACAAAGTAAAATATTTTTGTTAAGAGACATTTTTTCTACAATTAATTTTAAAAATCCAAAATTTTTACAGCTATTTGTAGTGAGCAGTTCAGAATTTTAAAGCAATGACACAAAAGCTGCGGACCATTAATAGGAAGATAAATTTCATGTAGCTAATTATATGAGTTATACAGCAGTAGACATGTACACATATACTAAATTGTAGGTTAGAAATCAGGCGTTCTTAATATCTAACCAAATATATACTTTACTAACGGATTTTTTATTTATTTATTTATTTATTCATATGTCTACCGATAAGATTATCCTACAGACTAGCACATTTAACTTACTAAGTATAAAATTATTAGTGCGCATATTTATAAGCAAAACAATAATTTCTAAATAAAATTTGCTTGATGATAATAATTCAAAAATTAAACTAAGCGACTAGCATGCCATAGTTTGTTCTATGTTGTGGAGCATACAGCAAATTTCGTGGACGAATTGGTCTCTCCAATGCATAAAAGCAGATTAAAGACAAAAGTTTAGAAGAATTAATTCTATAAGATAAAATATCTCTTACAAAAGTAGCACAGTTCACTTCACGTCTGAACTGAAGAGTTGATAAACCCAAAAGCAAGCATCTTACCCGGTAACGATTATAATTTATCTTAGATAAAGCAAAACGAGTAAACGACTTTTGTACAGATTCGATACGATTAAGGTGAACATCATAAAAGGGGCACCAAATAATGACAGACGCGTTTTCAACAACAGATCTTACAAGCGAATAATACAGAACTTTCAGTGTGAATATATCGTTAAAATCTTTGGAATTACGCTTTAAGAAACCTAGATTGCGGAATGCTTTAGAAACAATAAGTTCAACATGTGAAATGAAAGATAGTTTTGGATCAAATATTACGCCTAGGTCTCTTTGACCTCTGAAACTCTAGGAATGAGAATATCATTGATCGTGTAATTAAAGCAAAATATGTCGAATTTTCTAGTGAAACTCATAATTTTGCATTTGGAAACATTTACTTCCAATTTATTCATGGAGCACCATGTAAATAACCGATTAAGATCAGCTTGAAGTGAGAAGCAATCGTTCAAGGAATCGATTTTTGTATAAAGTTTAAGATCATCAGCAAATATTAAATAATTCGCGAAGTAAAAATTCCTAACTATGTCATTAATGAAGAGCAAAAAAAGTAAGGGTCCTAAATGACTGCCTTGAGGAACACCCCAGAATTAACGGAGATGACTCTAGAAATAAGATTGCCAATTTTCACATATATTGCTTACGGTTGCTTAAATAAAATTCAACCTATTTCAAGATAGATGAATGAAAGCCAATACATTGCAATTTAAAAACTAGAAGCGGAATATTAACCCTATCGAATGCCTTAGCAAATTCAGTATAGACCACATCTACCTGGACACCTTCTTCAATAGAAATAATCGCAAAATTGGAAAATATTGCCAAATTTGTGGAACCAGGACTTACCAGAGCAAAAACTATGCTGCTGGGAGACTATTAACTCCTTTACAATAAAGCTAATTTTAGTATTCACTATAGAATCTAATAATTCCAGAACATTATTCATCACAGACACTCCACGATAATTCCTTATATCATGTTTTAATCCGGATTTAAAAATTGGTGTAATAAAAGAAATTTTCCAATCATCCAAAAAAAACTCCTAACCGAAGGGATAGATTAAAAAAAATTTCAGTTAAAGGAGATGATAGCGATGTTGCGCAGTGTTTTAAAAACGAGGGACATAGATAATTAGTATCTTGTTTAGTACTTAAATTAAGATTACATAATGCCTGATAGACATCATCATATTATATAACCGATAAGAAGCCGATGTCCACCGGAGAGGTATCTGCGGCATTTGACAACAAGTAGTGATGCAGTAATCAGCATGGGTACCATAGACGGTCTGAAAATACTCGGCAAATAGATCACAGCCAGTTTGTAAATCGTGGGATTTAATACCATTATACTCTAAAACCTTTAGGGAAACCTCAGGATTGACGCATATTATTAATATAAGACCAAAAAGCATTGCTGTTGTATTTTATGCTAGACTCAACTGACCACACGTATTGTCTGTATACAAGAATCTATGTAAGAATTCATATTCTTTTACTCAATCGCTTAAAATTTTCTAAGTAATTTGAATCATTAGTAGATTTGTATAGCTTATGTGCCTTGAGTTTAGCATTCTTCAATTTAGAAAGACCTTTATTGAACCACTTCGGGTGCTTAGGTTTGATAGGAACGAATTTAGATAAACCGTCATGAACCACTTCAAGAAATTTGCTGTAGGATTGCTGCAAATCAATGTATATACATAAAAAAGACCATGTTAATATTAGAAAAGAAAATGTTTAAATTGTCATAGTCACCACGATTAAAGTTAAATGAAAAACTAGAATGATCATCAAGCTGTCTAGCAAAATCATAGAATATCAAATTTAATTTAATCGCTTTATGATGGAAATCACAAGTTGAGAGGGGAAAGTCAACTACATCAATTCGATAAATAAAATCAAGTCTAAGAATTTAACAGAAACATTACATACATCATTTACCTGAACTAAATAAAATGATAAAAATAAAATAAATAACCATTTTTCATAAAAAAGTAACAAGAAAGTTTTCAAAAAACAGTTATATCTCGAAAAGTAGGTATCTACCATAGAGATGGGAATATACTATACTCGTGTGTAGCTCTCTTTTAAAGATAGTAACAGTACTTATAAAATGGATCAAATTGTGCTGTAGTTCCTGAGATATTGTAAAGGGATTTTTAAAATTTTGAGGTCCCTTTCGCCCTTCAATGAGACAACTCCGCACATAATGACTCATATAGTGTGCTGTAGAATATTGTTTGGAGTATCATCCTACATTAGTTTTTAATAAATTAGGCAAGATCCTATTTTTGACAGTAAGTATACCCAAAATTTAAGACTTACAATGAAGAAAAGCGAGTTTCATCTTAGTATTGCCCTTCTTCCGTTTTATCCAATTCAAAATGTTTAAAGCATTTTTAATCAAACTTAGTTTAGTAAACTTTTATCTATGTGCCATTGTAGCTCCAGAAATATCTTATGAATCGGATCTGCTATGTGAATGTGACACGAGCAAGCAAAATACAGAAAATTTTGCAAACTTGTATTGAAATTAGTAGTGCCACATAAAATTTCGAAAAATAAACTGATTTTACCTAAACCAATAACGTATAAATTTGAAATAAAAACTAATTTTTAAATTTTAAATTTGCCTTAGACGTAATAATTTTCATTTCTGAATATTTTAAGTGTTACATTTCATCCTTAAAATTATCGTCGTACTATTTTGTTTTTTTTTTTAGCATCCCCCTTAAAATCTGGATGACATACTTTTGGGTATAGCTTTAGTTCTTCCGTTTATTCATAAGATTTTCTCCCGTTTGTATTGAAATACAACGGGGAGCAACCCTTTCACTTATTTAAAGTGGAAAAGCCAGGAAAGTGAAAAACAAGGACATTGCCATATATGTCAAAGATTTCATTCTCATTGTATGAGTGTGTGTGTGTGTGTGCCTGCCTGGTCGACAGCACTTATACAAAGGTGTGTGTAGCTTAGCTTAGCTATACTTGTGCTGACCGATCGATAGCCAAATGTACGCACAATGAAGAAAATTTGTGTTCTGCCCCATCATCCCATCTCTGAAAGTATATCTCACCCAACATCGCGCCAGTTTCCATTGCCGTCATTCTCATCCTCCTCACCTATGGTAAAATTGTTTGAAAGGTTGTTCTGAACACCTTGCTGCTGGACTTATAATATACAGCATCCCGTACCCTCGATACTACCCAGCCCCCCCTCCCCCGTCAACCCTCTTTTTCTATCTGTTGGGTTTTTGCATTTCTCTCGAACGGTGTCGCTTGCCATCGTCGTATATTTCTCTTCCCCAAATTCTAAGCGGACATTTATATTTCCATCTTGGACGTATGCTCCCCTCCTTGAATATGTGTACACCGTTCGACGTATAGGGGAGGACACAGGGTGCTCTCATCCCAAAGCCCCAATGTGAGTGATCATTACTGACAAGTGGTGTTTCCTCTACATATGATATTAGAGGACACCACTCAGAGCAGGGGGGTGTTGGAATGGAAATAAGTTTCGGACTAATTTTCCGTCCCAAAACAATTTTCTTCTCCCCCCCACATTGTTATTGTTGTTGTTGTTTCTGCTACTGCTATTGATGGTATTCTGGAGCTGTGCTGGAACTGGTGCTGCTATTTTGCCATCTCCAATTCTTTGGGTGTCAAATTACGCCTGGAGTGGCAGCACATTATCGACGGAACACTCGATGCTAAATAGCTTCGCCATGAATAAATTTCGGTCACATACGAAGAAACTGGTTAATTTGAGACCCTACAACTTCACCCGGCTGCTCCACCGCTCCTCCCTCTTGGCTTAGTTTGATTGCTTCCAAATTCTATAAGGAGCTGCTTAAGTGCTTGATTTATTTTCTTAGCCTTTATTGCGCTTGATTTGTCTTTTCACGGTCTGTAAATAATCCCAATTTTGGTAATTGATTTGCTTTTGATTAATCGAGGATCTATCGGATCTGTCGCCTGAGAACTTTTCTAGTTATAGGTAACAGGCTTCCACAAAGCTGAGACGTAAGAAAGTTTTTGGTGAAAATATGTCGCATCACTACAAAATGATATTAAATTTCAGGTAGCGCTACCATCTTTTTCAAATTCTCACAATCTACCACCGTGCGACTCACACTTGCATAATTGCCTAATTTAAAAATTTCCTAACTGGCAATAATCGTCATTTTGTATTTCGGAAAATCTCGTCTTAAAAACTAATTTGTAACCGGCGAAATTAATTAATTAACAGGGTACAATTCCCGTTATGGCAATTTTAGCCTGAAACCATAACTGAACAAGGGTCAGCTACAACTTTTATCCCCCCTCTCACCATAGAAGACCAAACCTCTCCAGCAGCAATTTATAGCGACAACAAGCCATTACGGCAGTTGTTTGACGTTTTCATTAAATTTACGACATGTCAAACTCATTTTACGAAATCCAAATCCCTAGGCTGAGATGCACCAAGAAGACTACACGCCTAGGCGGTTACAACAACCATTCAAATTTACACAGGGGCCGAAATTTAATTAAAAAGGGTTTTCTGTGCACAGAGAAAACCTTTATCTACCTGGAGACTGGCTCCAGATTCACTAAATCATGACTAGTTTTCTGATCCCAACTGCAATTCAATTGTGTGTCTATGTGCACTACTTGCCTCTTTCTTGTTTCTTCCTACCCAAAATGAGAGAAAATTAAAGACACTTTGACCTGGATATGATGACCCCTTGACCGGTCAGTTTTGATTGTCATTGCTCAAGTTACAATTTAATACAACTGACCAGTGCCTATTCTCAGAGGGCTCATTTCTGATTAGCATACGAATGGACATCGAAATTAAAAACGGTAACATGCAATTGAAGCGAGTACTCACTGTTGCTGTCATCTTAGAACAAGTTTTTATTGCTTGTAAGTCGAGACACTTAAGATGTCCAATGCGAGTGGTAAGAGATCAAGGAAAGAAGAAAAAAATGGACAACAGTTCAGGACGCGCATGTATCCAATCAGAGCGCCATCCAGGAAGGGTTGTTCCCGGCAAAGTGGTCAAGCATGAGGTGGTCGGGCAATAATAATAAAAATTAATCAAACAGAAGGAACTCCTCAGGTAAGTAATCCTTCTTGGGCAACTTTGACTGGACATGGACGAAGAGGTCAGTATGTTTACGTGTGTGGTCACTATTCCGCTTTGACCCTAGTTTGCGATCAGAGTTCGGCAGACCTCAGGTAAGAAGGAAGGACTTACCCTATTCGGCTTGACCCTTTGGACTTGATTAAATTGAAATTTGTACGCTAGTAAATTGCTCGTATGAAAACTCTTATGACAATAAATTTTCCGTGAAATTATATGTGACCGGGAGGACCTTTGGTTTTGTTTTTTGCTGATATTTTTGCAGGAGCTTGGATTTTTCTTATCGCATCCGCTGGTATTGGTGTCCGGTTTAAAGATATTTATAAAAAAAAAACGAATTTTAAGAATTCTTGTTCCAATCCAACAAATGGTGAATTGTAACAGAAAACCGTTTTCTCTGTAGTAACAATAAATGGAGACACAAAAGAAATAAGGACAGTTTCAAATGAACTTCTTTTGGTGAAATGAAGTTTTTTTTTTTTTTATTATTTTCAGTAAATTAACCGCCATTTTCTGAATATTTTCACAAACCTGTACAGTTTCAGGTAACAGTTTCAAAACGTTGTTAAGATTTTTTCCTTTCGGATTGAAGCAGCCTTCAGCAGTAGTGTGAATGCTTGCTTCATTGAAATTTATGGATTTCATCGATTGGATAGAGATCGTTGGGTCTTGTAAGCTACTCCATTCATCTTTTTGAAGTGTTACCTTAGAAAGCAGTAAAATAAGAAGAAACTGAAGATTCTCGTCGGCTCCTATTTAACGAGTGTGGAAAACAAGGACTGTTAGTAGTTCTGAGTTTACCCATGGCTGCTTCTGTAGATATATATTTTACCTAAGGTAGCACTATAATGTGGTCACAAAAGGACAATTAGAGAATTGAGTTCAAAGTCCAAAATTTTCGCGGAATCAACGTAGACAAGTCTCGTTTTATTGAGAAATGTGTCTAGAAAATACAGAGAGTCGATTGTATTCCTATAAACTGCCATAGATTTTACAGGATTTAAGTCTAATTTATTGCAAAGGAACGTGTTATAAATGCCGATCATCATTTAATCCGCACACGCAATCTTCCATTAAGCCCATAGGTGTGGTTAGGTATGTAATTATATATCTGTAAATCATCAGCATACATATGAATGGCCCATCCCTGACGAGTATTCTTGATGCAGTATCCAAACCGGTTTTTTAGGGAAGAGGTGAAAAGGCGGTTTGCATACTGCATCAAGAATACTCGCGTGGGATGGCCCAATAGATGCACCAATGATGGCTTCAAAAAGGTAATTTATATAAAGACTGAATAATAAGGTATCTAATATAGATCCTTGTGGGACACCGCGGTGTAGGAATGCTATATCTGAGATTCTTACAATTTGTCTGCGCCCATTTAATAGGCTTTGCTGAAATCAAGTAGTGCTAATATTGATAGATGGGTCCATATTTAAGCCCTGATGAATATTGAAGCATCAAAGTTTTCCAGTTATGATTACAGCTGAATGCCGATTTGCAGTGGGTTAGGGGGGGATCTTAATGGCCTACATATATATTCCATATAATCACTCGAATATAGCACCTTTTCAAAAACTTTGTCTAAGAAACAGAGAAGACTAATCGGACGGTAGTTACTACGAAAAGAATTATTAGACTTTTTTGGGAATGGCTGCAACTAGAACATTTTTCCATTGCGTGGGAAACTGAGATATCATGAGGCAGTAGTTGAAGATAATATCCTAGCTATATATGGTCCGGTAAATTTAACAAAAAGGGGAGGTATAGTTCATCTGGTCCGGTCACTGACATATATAACATGGACTGGGGTCAAGTTTTTTTGGCAGGGTGTGACAATTATCTTAATTTCAAGTTTTACTTTTGCTTTAATATTCACATTAAAAGTTCAACAAATTATAGAAGCACTCGAAATTATTTCTGTTCTTGGAAGCTTATCTCCTACAACATCAAATATTTTTTAAACTTGATTTTTAAAGAAATAAAATTAAGCAATTTTTGTCTATCTGCCCCTAAAAGTAGTTATGGTGGACAGAGATTACAAATATTGTATTGCCATCTATTTCTATCCTATATATTCATTTTGAAAACTGAACTGAAACTGGACTATGGTGTAATTTGTATAGAACTTATTATTTGTACTTCAGCGGAATAAAGTAGTTAAACCAAAAAGAGACAACTATAGAAAAGTGATCCCATAATAATGTCAAATAATGTAAGGAATTTCAGTAGTATCAGCAGTCCATTTTATATATGTCAGTGGGTCCGGTTGAATTCATTGAATAAATAACTAATAAGGAAACGGGGTATCGTGCGAATACAGTGTACGTGTTTAAGCAATTCAATGACAGTGTGATCTATGGTCGCGTGGGGGGGGGGATGACAAGAGGGCATGCTGCCTATTTTGCGGCAATTCAACATTTCTGACATTTCATATTATTTGAAAATAAGTTCGGATTTGAATTTGCGATATTGTGATAAAGAAATAAGTTAATGTGATTTTTATGAATAGTAGTGTGAAATAAGTGCGGAATATTTCTTTTGTGAAAGACATTTTGTGTAATAAAGACTCCGGAGTCTTAAAAAACAGTAATGAAGTGCGCTGTGCTGTGCTGCAGGAACAAACGGCGTTATTGTCGTGGAAAAGCATTCTTCAAGTAAGCTTAATAGCTTTACTTATCAATTATATTGTTTTAAACAAAATGACATTGTCAGTAATGCCTACTTCTCTATTATCGATGCCTTGAAAAACAAAGCCATCAGGATTAAAGTTTTCAGCAGAAATAACAGTGAATGAACCAAAGTGAAAAAGTATTAGGTGCTGAAAGGGTTCCTACGGCATTTTTGTGTCTACACATACTTCTGGAGACTCACGACATGTATTCGAATTTCAAATTCAACTCATTGCTAAACTGGTATAGTATTTCGTAACTAAAAAAAAAATTGTTTATCATTATATATGTAGAATAGATAAAAGCAGAGCTGGGCACAAGACTGTTAATCCGTTAATCGTTAATTAAGGAAGTTAACTTTTCGATTAACGGATTAACTTTTAAAAATACTGACGGACTCTTTAACTTCCGTTAACTTTCTATAAGTCCGTTAACCGTTAATTGGGTACCTACTATTTATGACGAAACTGACATCACGCCGCGGAAATCATGCTCTGACTAGTTTGCGTCGTACATGTGTGTGGCTTCGTGTAGGCTCCGTGCATAGAAGCCATCACAAACACACACACAACAAAGCCAATTTGATGCGGTTTTTCACCAGTGATCTCCAATATTTTGATTCTCCCGTAATTTTAATATGATTCCGAAATATTTATTATAACAAACTAAGATTTATGTACTGTTTTCTTATTTATCTTCCACGTCCTACCTAAACTTCCCCAACCAAAACATTTTTTTATAAGCAACGGTATTATACCCTAGGCACATGACGCACTATAGAATGATCATTGATCCAATTACGTAAATTATTGAATGATGATTGCTTAGTAAAGCAAGCACACGATATCTGGACGGTAATTCGATTTGACAGATAACAGTTATCAATTTTGTAAATTAAAAACTGTGAATTGTAAAGTGATTTGCGAAAAATTGAATCGAGCCTTGTATTGGATATATAATGTGAGAAAGCTTTTCAATAATTCGCTTTGGAAAATATTCAAAATTTACATTGAATAATGTATCAGTAAATTTTACAAATGATATCTGACAGTGATGGCTTGAAAATCAGCTGATTTTTCCAATAACTTGCAGTATGAATGACAAGTAATGCATAATTGCAAACGAATGAGCTTGTGGACGCGTAATTGGTGCAATGACGAAACGAATGATCATTGCGCCAATGACGCAATAACACACGAGCTATGTAATGATCATATCTCTGCCAATGATCATTAATATGTTTCGTGTGTCTAGATATTTGCTCATTTCACTAATCCAATAACATAAAGATTATAATTACTATTAGGAGTTAACGATTAACGATTAATGTTAACTTCCGTTAAATCTTCCGTAAAGTAACGCTTTAACGTTTAACGAAGTTAACTTTTTTAGTAACGGATTAACAATTAACGAAGTTATTGTTTTCATTAACGGTGCCGAGCACTGGATAAAAGTTACTTTTAGACCTAAAAATCTAGCGGTTTACATGATTAAAAAAAGCTTTATGATTTTCAATTTTTTATGAGTATTTTCTGATTTGAACTATTTAAGAATTTGGCAATTTGTTTAAGCCGAACATATTGTGACGTCCACATATCCCCACTGGATATAGGGCTAGATGAATTGATTTGCATTTAAGATAAACGATGTAATTAGGCTTACAATTTTAGTTGAGATCTCAATCAATTGCAGTTATATAATGTCACTGTCGTCCACGGATCAGGAATACGACCAAGAGACCAAAAACTAATTTTCATTATGCACACACCTATATCAACTTACTTAACAACTATGTGCTTCAATATTCTCAAAAAAGAACCTGTCAATCACGAATATTGATCATAGCGACGATCATAGCACGCACATCTGTGCACTAAAGGATTATACCAAGTCTGTCAAATTTTCAACTTAGTTTTTTTTTTTAAACTGTCAAAAGTGTACAAGTTCTCTAAAGATACTCTCATAAGGAAAAAAAATGCTTTTTTTTTGTTGTTGAATTTTATAAAATTAACATTAACATTAACCAGCGATAAAATCTCTAACATAAACTAGCCTCGTCATTAGAAGTGCCACAAATGAATAGCAAGCCGAAAAGCGATCTTCTCTATTGCCAGGTAGAAAATCACTGAATCGTATACAGCGATTAGGGCAGTGAAGCTCGAAGAATTCCACAGTGTAGTACCTACTACCTATGTCTAGTCTATACATATTCATAACAGTTCTCGACTGCCTGAAGGATAACTGCGGCAGCAACAAATACAAATCTAAGGGTGCTCCAGAAATGAAAAAAAGAAGAAGAAGAAGAGGCACGATTAAAAAAAAACACATATCCTCAAGGAAAATAATTTCCTTCAAACGAAGCAACAATGAAAAAAGAATTATTACAAACGTCATCTGGCACCCGTCTCGCTTTAGCTGAAGTAATCTTGAAGAAAATTAAAAGGGATACCGTTTCCTTGTGATCTATGATGAGCCACCACAGTACTGCTGTTTTCCTACGATCATGATTCGTAACGGACTTATATGTATAGGGTGAAAAAAATTCATTCGTCCCCCTTTACACTGGTATACATAAGAAGAGCACATAATGTATTTAAACTATACACATCATCTTAAGCCTATTGCGTACAGATCTCTTTTTGCCCAAGTCTAACTGACACCGAAGGTCGCCGTTGGATATTAATCACATTTGAAATTCCTCCTGATCTCCTTCAGGATCACACAGACTCTGTACATAAGGAAGTCATTTTGCATTTTATATTTCGCATCGTTTTTTTTTGCTGTGCAATGTTCTTCCTGTCACTTTGCATTTCTGTCATCCTCCTTTCATGAGCAGTGTGTATATGTGCGCCTAGCCACAGGGAAAATTGATGATCCATCCAAAGGAAGCTAGCTGAATTGGAAGAAGACAGTGAGATGAATGATCCAGAACGAAGTTGCTCAATATAAATTAGGGCAATCTATTATTCTGGACGTGTCTATAATACTCGTGTAATGATAGTAATGCAAGGAGGCTGCATAGTCCTTGTTGTTGCATGCGCGATCCTTTTCTTCAAAAGAAGTCATTCAGGGTTTAATCTCTGATTTTGATTAGGATTTATGTGGTTTACATAACCGAAGAAATTGATTGATGGATCTTTGTAAATGAATTTCTGGTTTAGTTTTAGTTTTTTTTTCTCATTAATTAGCAAAATAATAATGCAGGAAGCAAAGAGCTCAAAAGTGATTCACTGCAGGAAATATAGGTAAAAGGCAAGTTGTCGAGGGAAGGAGTGTGTGGCCATTATTTAAAGAAATCTTCTTAAATATTTGTTGGTATGCATAATATGAAATTGCGAAAAGCCCAAGAATTTCCATTTGAATGTACAATTTCGGAAAAAAAAATTTTCTTTGAATTGACAATCAAAATTATACCAGAAAAATGCCGCAGTTTTTACTCTAATAATTGTTTCTATCACTTTTTCAGTCTATTTGATATAGGTATAACACAATTTCCTTTGTAACGACATGTGACTCTTATAGAGTACCTACCTAAGCAAGACAAACTACAAAATTTGATTGAAATTTATTTATCGCCCATTTTCTAAATTACAAAAACATTGCCTACGCCTTAAATACAAAAGAAGAAATAGTAACGAAAGCATTCCCGTATTCCCGTAGATTCTTCAACAACATTTTGTGAATCCTCTTAGTTACCTTATTGCGTTCGTTACATGTCGTAAATGCGCCAATATGTCATTTTAAGGGGGTATTCTAGTCTATAGAGGCCCGAATTTTAGGTGATTTTTGAAGTGCCGTAAAAAAAAGGCAATCAATATTTTTCTATCCATTTTTTATGAGTTATTTATTAACATTGCAAGAATACAGAAAAAAATTAAAAAATTAAAAAAGTTAAAAATTCAAAAAATTAGCAGCTGATGAAGTGGGGGCCCTCAAAAAATTGGCGCGTGATCATGCCCACGATTCCAACCCGCCTAGCAATCAGAAGAAAAAAAATAAAAAAGATTATTAGTCTAGAGTAATGTCGCTATGTCCGGAACTAGGGAAAAGTTGAAAAAAGTTTTTTTTTCACAAAATGGCCACTGCCTGAAAAAAAGCAATTTTTGTACCACTTTTTTTGACTTTTTCGAATTTTTTAAAAATAGTAAAAATTGAAATTTTGGGATGCGGCTAGTTCCGGACATAGACAAGTCTATAAAAAAGACTCTCAAAAAAATTTCAAGTAAATCGGTCCAGTAGAACTTGAGAAATCGTGGGCATCGTCTTGAAAAGGGCAGTTTCGAGAAAAACGCCTTTAAGGTGTAACGCCACTGTAAATTTTTTGAAAAATCGTTTTTTTTTATTGGCTAAAAAAATAGTTTAAACCCTCTAGAATAAGAAAAAAAAAAGGTCCCGCACGAGAAATTTTTTTTTTCGTTTGAAAATGGAGGTCGCCACCAAGCGCGTCAAACTTGCTCCGAAACATGTCCCGGGAAGATGGCTGTGGAGCCGCCATATTGTTTTTTTTTTCACTGTCCAAAATTTATCAATAAAGTTCAATGTATGCCCGATAATACCCTTAAAAGTTTTTTTTCAAACACCTTTAATTTTGCGAGAAAAAAATTCGTGAAAAACCTTTTTTTTTAGCCGTTACAGAGGTGTTATCCCTTAAAGTCCATACGTCCACGTGGTTTGGAAGTTAGAATTCAACTGTTAGCAGCTGGATGCAAGTGAACACTAAATATAAAGATACAAATTTGAAAAATCCTCTTGTAGGCATATTCTTGAATAGTTAAACTTTGAAAATATGAAAACAAAAAAAAAAATCGATTTTTTCGAATTTCTAGACTAGAATACCCCCTTAAGGGAGGCCAAATATATTTTGAGCTAAAGAAAATTTATTTTGCATCTTTTTAATGTCGATTTCAATGGGACTCAGTGCAACACCAGTGATTTTTCTAGCAGTGCTTCACTGAAAATATTGTTGCACTGGATCTTATCTCGGTGGTATACGGTCATCTGTTCTATTTATTTAGCATAGCCAACAGGACAAAATTATTTCACAAAAGAAAAGAAGAAAAATGTAAAACAATAAAAAATATAAATAGAACTAGCATAATAAATTATAATAAATTTACACAACAAAATATTAAGAAAGCTAAACAATATAAAAATAAAACAGTGTAAAACCCCCCTGAAATCACCCTCTCGGAATAATACAGTCTGCGAAATAATTAAATCGGACAAAATATTTCTAAGTATTTTTAGGTAAATGCATTTCTTCCTTAGAATATAGATGACGGAAAAACAAAAATAAAATTCAAAAATCAACTGTAAACTCATCTTAGAATATAGAGACAGCAGGAAGTGTTGATACCTGTAAAATTCGTATGCATGAGCGTGGATTTTTTCAGGGTATCGTGAAGTAGGTCAGAATTATATTGAAGAAAGAGACAAATGCATTTTCAGCTGTCAAACGAAGTTTTCTAATTTGCAACAATTTGAATCTGGTGAAAATGTAAATATTTACACATGTTTTCATATTAAATTAAATTTAAATTAATAACAAAAACGATGAAATATTGGTTTAATGAAGATTTATTTACGTTTGTGATAGCTGAGAAACTCCCTGGGTATCTTGACGCAGTGGCAGCGACTAAGAGCATTTTCGATGGGAGCAACTGCAGTATCTTCAACCATATACATATTTTGTTGCCCCGCTCTCTTTATTGATTCTACTACCCAGCAAACATTGTGGCGATAAAAATGGCAATAAAAACTGTGTTGCCCTTTTATTACCATGGCGATGTTTTGGCAATAGCTCGAGAGCTAAAGTCAATTAGATTCCCGGAAACATAACGATTGGCCTGCGAATCTCTTTCTTATTGCCATATTATTGCACTTTTATTGCCTAGATTGCTGGTACTAGATGTGATTAGAGCGAGACATCCATTATCGACAGTATTTCAGTACTCTACCTGTGGAAATTGCCTCATTTATAGTTGTTCTTTCGTCAAGTGTGGTCGTCTAGAAAAACCAAACGAAAGAAGAAAAGAATATTTATCGCCATGGCGATCATCAAATGAATTACTTACAACGATTCATATGTGATGCAACATTTACCCCCGTCATGTTAAACGTAGGCGATAAAAATGCATTATTGCAGCAATAAAAATGCTCGTTGTGGCAATAAGAAATTATAAGAAAGAGATTCGTAGGCCAATCGTAATGTTTGCTGGGTACACGGCTGTACTGAACTTTCACTACAGCGGCAACAGATCCTAACACAACCAGAATTTGACTACGTCAAGTTTGGCTTATCAAACTTCCTGTATACTCTGTATATTCTAAGATTTCGTCGTTTTAATTCTAATTGCATCATGACATTTGTGCTTCTAGGAAATATCTAAGGGAAATAAATTTTTCTGTTTTTATACCCTAGATGAAATCTATAGGGTAGACTCAGTTTGTCATTCCGTTTGTAACACCTCGAAATAATGATGGTAGAGCAAAATGGATTGGACACCCACGCATAATATTAAAAGTTATTTTGATTTTTGCATGTCCGTCCGTCTGAGCACACGATAACTCGAGAGCGTGTATACTTAGAGAGCTGAAATTTTGTACACGGACTTTAAAAAAAAAATTAAAATTAAGTTCGAAAATGAGACAAATCGGACAACTCCTTCGTGGAGTTGCCAAATACAAAACTTTCGTTTTCCACTATATATTTGGACACTGCCTGAGAACGCATCGATATAGAGAGCTGAAATTTTGTACATGGTGTTTCCATTGTACTAGGAAATAAAATTTTAAAAATGGACTAAATCGGACAACTCCTTCTTGGTGTTGCCATATAAAAATTTAGGCTTTTTACGTATACTGTGAAAACGATCAGTCCAAGACATTTTTATTGTAGAGGAACAACGTTAACAGTTGAAGAGCGGTCTAGAATTTCAGCTTATAGAGAATGCGGAATGACAATTAAAAAAATGGGCTGGAAAATTGAAAAGAGATAAGACGACGATTAATAAACTTTTAAAAGATCCGGAAAATTACGGGGCAATCAAGAGATCAGGTCGTACCCCAAAAGTCGATGAAAGAACTAAAAGAGAACTCAGGCCTCTAGCTGATAATAACAAAGTTAGTCCATCTCAAATAAGACTTCAATTATCTCTGCCCGTGACTAAAAGAAGAGTTCAACAATTTCTGAAGAAGAACGAAAATATTAAGTATCAAAATCGGTTGTCGATGCCCAAGCTCTTACGACCGCCACAAATCAGCAAGATTAGAATTTGTGGAAAGGCATTGATTTTGAGAGGATGAATGGCAATTCATTATATTTAGCGACGAAAAAAAGTTTAATCTGGACGGTCAATGACAAAATGTCAATCAGTAAAGCAGCTCGTAATTACGAAATTTGCAGAGTGAGTTTAGCTCTACTCATACGTCGATACAGAGAGAATCCAAATTCTGCTAGTTTTGGATATGCAGTACCAAGACTTGTGTTTTCTCCAGAACAGGTTTATGAACTTCGGAATATCTTCTTAAACTTGCTCAGATTTTCTACGGCATAGGACCCAAAGACTTAAAGATGTACGACGTTTAACATATGTACGACTGCGCCGTTAAATATGAATTATCTCTTCCAAAATTGAGGAACAGGAACAAAATGGCAGGTAAAGATTGGCTGACAGCGTTTCTAAAAAGTTATCCATTAGAAAACCGGAAGCAACAAGCCTCAGCAGAGCAACATCTTTCAACGAACACAACTTTGCAATGTTTTTTGAAAAATTGGCTACGATATCAGACAGACATCATTTACGGCGTCGTCTATACGGAACGCAGATGAAACTGGAGTTTCCACGATAAGCAAACCACCCAAAATAGTAGCTGCCAAAGGTAAGCGGAACAGAGGCTCGGTAACATCCGCAGAGCAAGGAACTAACGTTACTTTGATAATTGCTGTATCTACTACTGGTTCGTTAATTTCGCCAGTGTTCATTTGTCCTAGAAAGAAATATCAAGATCATTTCGTGCACGATAGTCCTGCAGATTGTATTGGCATGAGGAACTCCAGCAGCTCGATGACTGTTGTCGAGTTCTACCGTTTTATGGAGCACTTCATTCAACACACTAAAGCAACCAATAATTCTCCTGTCCTCCTATTGTTGGACAATCACAATTCACATCTATCAGTGAACACATCAGATTTGGCAAAAAATATAGGCCTGATCATACTTTCGTTTCCACTGCATTGTTCACATAAGCTTCAGCCTTTGGACGTTTCTGTGTATGGCCCATTCAAAAAGTATTTTTTTATCTGCTGCTCAAGATATGGTACCTTTCATTTTAATAAAGATGCATTTGATGAAAGTCATTTTGCGCCAAACTATGTTACAGATAGAGCGAAACCTATAAGTTCTGAGGTAGCCATAACAACGTTGTCAAGTGCTGAGAAAGAAAATATACGGCCATCAATGATGGAACCCATATATCATCCACATCAGCATCTATACTATTATTAGATTCCCAGCTGTCTATTTCCCAATCAGAACCTCAATCTTTTTCTCCACAAGACGTTAGACCTTTGCCTATGGCTGCACCGTGAAAAACTACTAACAGATAGCGACTTAAGGCCACGATACTAACTGACATACCAGCAAGATGCACTTTGGCTGAAGAAGAAAAGAATAAACAAAATAGATCATTAGCCAAGAAAAGAGGCATAGAACGCAAGGCTAAAGACCGCGTGAAAAAAAATAAGATCTTGCAGGAACCAAAGAACGACTCTAGTTCTGATGATGAATGCCTGATTTGCTGTGAATCATATTATAAAAGTGGAGAAAGTTGGATTCAATGCAGTGTTCGCAAGGGATAGGCTCACGAGAAGTGAGCAAAAATTTTTGGATCTCTGTCATTTATTTCCTTAAATTGTAACTTGGATGAAGACTAATCTATGACTATCATATTAAATTAGAATACGAATTTGTGTTCACATCACTTATGACATACGTTTGAATACGAATAGAAAAAATATGACAGCAGTATGTTCGATGGGAATCAGTGCTCTACTACAGAAAAAATGCAGCACTGGTTTATTTGGTCCCATCGAACTCGACATAAAATCGATTGGCCAACTTGAATTTTACATAACAGAATTTTTATATATCTGCAGGAAATCGTATATAGTTACAAGTACTTATCTTTTCGTGCAATAATCCCATGGTCACACTGGTGAACAGCCAAGCTGACCTCAGATTGGCGTATATGCTGACTTTGACGTATACGGCAGGCAGGAACAAAGCCGTACTGATGAGTATAAGGTTTCTGCTGATACGAAACGCATGATTTTGCATTGAAATTTCTTTTTTAAAGATTTTTCGTTTGTAAAAGAGTTTTTCCTCTAAATTCTCGAGCTGCGGATTTGGCAGAAAACTCAGTCAATTTCATATTGACTAAATTCGCTATGTGTTTATTTCATAGCAAAACTTTCTATGAAATGCTAGTTCCGGATGGGGATAATCTTGCTAGGCATTCGGTAAATTTTTCTGTTGTCATTTCAGAAATTCGTTTAACCTATCCTGAGCTGCTATGAGAGCTTTTTTTTACGACTCCCAACAACTTTAACCGCTTCTTTATTTCCACTTTAAAATAGCCTTTTTATCTTTTTCTTGTTAGTATGAGGCATCTTGACCTTGTAGTTGCGGCCAGTTAGCTACAACCCAGAAATCGAAAATACACTTGCAATGAAATTGCAATTTTGCAAAGACCGGATATCACTAAAACAGAATCAAAACGGTCACCCCGTGAAGGAACTAGGAACTGAAACTAAATTATAGTCCGACCTTTTGAACGAAACACCCTATATAGGACGTATAGTTTGAAAATTCAGCATTTCCATACTTCAATTTTACTAAGAGATCCGAAATAATTGAGAGCTAAAATTTCCAAGAAAATTACTTTAAAATCAAACACCTTTTATGATTGTTCCCAAAGAAATACCATCATAAAATCACCCAGAATTTAAATGCATTCCAAACTAATTGAGAAAATTACCTTCATAATGAACTAATTCCCATCTGGAGTTGTCAAAACTTCTCAAACGATAAATTAATCCTGGACCACTCATATATAAGACATTCGTCACAGATCCAGTCATGTACACTCACACACACATTTGAGGCTAATTCCTTTAAGTAATGAACTGAACAAATTGATTGCACACCCAAACATTCTAGGAACAGCAAACCGCCAACAACAAAAGAATCACAGCCCTATTCGGAGTAATCATTTTGCCAGGACTTCATCCCGTCAAACGAGTAGAACTAAATCCAACAACAACAACACCATAACCACTATCAGGACCGTTCGTCATCTTAAGTCATAATAACAGCGGATTATAGCCCCAATGTGGTTTCTAATTGTTCCTTAGGTGTAGACAGGAAGCAAAAACTCTTCCTCATTTAAGAATCCTCTTATGGCCATCATAGGAAAACATATCACATGGATCGCATTCATGAGGCCGAAGTAAAATGAATGCATCCTGGTAGAATCCTTCGTCATTCGTATCACTCTTCTCATTTAAATTTTTAATCCTCGTCCTGCGTGCAAAGTTGCATTTCTCGATGTAGATGTGGACTTTTCTCAGATTCTATGGAATCTTTTGAATAGGAAAAAAAAATTTGGAAAAAATGCCATCGAATTTCTAGATGGGATCAATAATGTGTGATGCGGTTGCAAGATTGGACTGAAGGATTTCCTCACTTCTTAGAGGCTTTTAGCGATAGTAAATTTATTTAAATCTCCTAAGCAAATATTTATTTCCTTAGTTTAGAAGCGTACTTCTGGTGACATCACGTTCCTATTCTCCAAAGATTTACGGATTTGCTTTTGTTATTTTTCCTCTAGAGGGTTGAAAGGGTTAAGAGCTGGGCCAGTAGTTCTTTATTGAATTGATCTGAAAGTGTTTCTATAATTTTGTAAATTTCGTATGCATTTAAAGAATTTCGAATATATGCATAGTATGTAGATGGCTGCAATAAAAGCAGGTCTTGAAGTAATTTTATATTTTTCACAATATTTTTTCAAGAGCGTCGAGCAACTATAGACATTAAAGCACCAAGATTCATGACTTGAATTGATAGACATCTACCAATCAATTATGCGAAAGTAATGCTGAAAATTATATTACGCGAATGCTTCTACATATAAAGAAAAGTTTGAGGGAAACATAAAATTTTTTTTTCCAGAATTGTTCGAAATATCTGGCAGCAGTTCAACATGCGTAATCTTTATTCTGTGAAAGTTTGATGAGAACTAACATAGAAATTCATGACTGAAGGTCTTTGAGCAACCGAATTCATTATTAAAAGAGAAGTTTACTCGTATTTATGACAAATAATCTAAATAAAAAACAACTAAGCTCTGCAGGCATAGAAAAATTGCCTGCGATCTGTTTACGCTCAAACTTGGGCCTGATATACTTAAGTCCTCTGAAGTATCGTCATAACACGAAAAACGAAAGGTTAAATTTTTTGGTTGGTCGGCATTTTTCTACAATTATGCGGGTGTTTCCATCATGAAAGTCTATAAAGCAGGAGGTGGTAGTACTAACATATATAGAATGGAGGGGACATCTCAACCGTTTCGGAGGGTTATTAAGAAAATATGCTAGTTGTTCGCAAAACACCCTGTATCTTAAGCGGCCCATACACGATGAACATGTTGTCCAACTTGGTGTGTCACACATAAAAGCTTTTCTCCACACACTGTCAAACATGCTGTCCAACATCAGGACAGGAACACATCTCAGAAGCTGCTAGAACTGCCAACTGTTATCTTTTCTTCAATAGAGTTCACTCAAGATTCAAGAATGACGAATGCGTAACAAACATCGTCCTACACGGTACAATATGTTGTCAAACACGTAGCCCTGACCCTAAAAGTCAAATTAATTCGATTTTCGTCCAATCGCTTGACACACTGCGTGTCACATCATCAAATACGCACACACACGGTCAAATCTGTGTGACAACATCGTTGTGATATTCGTACTGGCCAACATGCGTGACCGTGTATGGACCCCTTTAAAAAGTGCAGGATGTACGGTCACCGTTAAGTGCCCGCGTGTGTGCCTGTTTAACAGTGTGACAAACAGTATGTCAAGCGGTTGGACGAAAATCAAGCTAGTTTGATTTTTAGGGGCGAGGCTACATATTTGACAATATATTATTCCGACTACCGTGTAGGGCGATGTTTGCCACGCATTCGTCATTCTTGAGTGAGCTCTATTGAAGAAAATATAACAGTTAACAGTTCCTGTCCTGATGTTGCACAATATGTTTGAAAAATGTGTGGAGAGAAAACTTTCATATGTGACACACCAAGTTGGACAACATGTTCGCCGTGTATGGGCGCCTTTAGGACCAATAAGCAAAGATCTGGTTCCTTCCTTTTTGCAATGCGGTTCACAATCACATTGCACTTGATTCCTTCATTCTGATTCTGGCACCCAGAATTCATCGTATTTGTGACCTTTTTTTAGTTGTTTCGTCTAGTTGCTTCAGTAAGGCAGTCCCAAGCCAGCTTGATTCAAAGTTATACGAATTTAATGCCTGGAGTGCTACTTGGCTGTCTGATATTATATATATATCTTTGCTTCACACATATTCTTATAAATAATTTCGTGAGCACAGAATTCTATGACATCTGCATAACTACTTTTGAAAACCGTATGCGCTATTTAATAAAAATTCTAAGGACTTGTCCAAATATATGTAAGTCTTCGTCTTCGTCTTGCTATAACAGCTTGTAACGTAACACAGAGTCAATCTCTATCCGAATTCATGAAAATTACATAAAAGCGAGAAACAAACTTTTCAAACTTCGACATCAGTAGGTATATAACTTTAAGAACCTTGCAAACTTTTGCAACTCGAAATACGAACTTTGACAACTTCTGTATGATAGCAGTTTAATTGCACTGTTGGCTTGAAAATTGAAATTAATTTGTAATAACTTACTACAGCAGGAATAACTTTTGATGTTAAAGATGTTTCCCATTTTTATTTTTTTTATTGTAAATAAATTTCCCGTAAGTACACTTTTTACCGTAAACAATGCTATCACTAAATCTGAACAAAAATCACGGTGCAGAGAATACTTCTCTACTATATTCTCTGTACGAACCCAATTTGTCTGGAGAGAATGGGCGAAGTGACGTTATTCGCCCACTAATGCATATAAGAGTAAGAAAATCTCACTCTCCTCTCTCTGTCAAATTTTTTCTTAATATCTATGTCAAAGATTTTCTTACTTTTTTATACATTAATGGGCGAAGTGACATCACTGTGTCAAAATTTAATGAAAATACCTTGTATTTACTGTACCGTGACAAAAATTACTTGTCAAAGCTGATAAAGTTATACGACAGAGTAGAAAGTAGACCTACTCGAGTTTAGCCTGCTCTACTTGGCCGGCCTTCCAACTTTGCCATTGGGTGCTAGATAACCTGATCTCATATATTCTACAGACCTGTCAAAGTTGATGAGTCCGGCCAGATTGGAAAAGCTAGCATTATGTTCGCCCTTTAGTTTGATCGTCGAGTCAAGAATCGAGTTGACTTGTACAAAAAGTATTGTGAGGTTTTGTTTGTTCGCTGGCTCTCGAAATCAAGCTAAACAAACGAATTCGAACAGGTTAACTTCATCTTCGTCTAACTCTTCTTGTGTGACGACATTGGCTGTTATACCAAGACGACAACGAAAACTTGAATTCAGTAAAATTCTAAATATGCAAGAAAATAGAGGTACCTAACCGAAAGTATTAGCAGACAAAGATATAGAAAAGAGATATTCTGGTTCGTTCTGGAAAGAAACTGCGCACAAAAACAATAGGGAAAATATTGGATCAGAACTTTATAAATACTCGCTGGCAGATAGTTTGACTAAAATATAGAAGTTGAAAAAGCAAAATATACGGCCCCAAACTGAAAATTCAGAGTTTAATTTACACGCAACATATATTTCAAAATCACATTCAATGAAATAAAAACAAAAACGAAGTCGATAAAATAAAAGATTCATTTTTTCGTAAAGAGTTTTCAAACAAAACTGAGGCCAAGCCGCATGAAAAAGAAGAAAATAAACTTTTCTTCACACACAGAGGTGGACTCAGATTTTATTCGCTGACAATCACCGATATATTTCAGTATGGTCAATCAGAGGTAATAAGTGATTTGATTCATGAAGAGAAAGAATATTCAAGAGAAATGTCCCAATCAAAAAATCTAAGTCCACCTCTGTGTGTGAAGAAAAGTTTATTTTCTACTTTTTCATGCGGCTTGGCCTGAGTTTTGTTTTAAAACTCGTTGTTTACTTATTTTATTTTCTGCCTTTTTCACGTTAACTAAATTGTTATTACGTGCTGCATGGAGATATTTTAAAACAATATTTTTTCCCGATTTTCTATATTTTCCACAGACTTTTCCTATTACTGATTTTTTTTTAAAAAAATTACATGAATTTTCCTCGATTTTTCATGCAAGTTTTCATGATTGTTGAAGAGAAAGTATTGATGCCAGTAGGACGGAAAAGAATGATTCTGCATAGCTTATAAAACTTTTTTGTCGGAAAATTTTCCGGAAAAGTCGGAAAATTCCGGAAATTTTCTGAAAATTTTCCAGAAAAATTGGAAAATTCTGCAATTTTCCTGAAACAGATTTATCACTAATCTTATCGATGAAAATTTGCCCGATGATTTTCCAGCTTTTTCGGGTTTTCCACGGAGTTTACCACAAAAGCAACTTTATGCAGCTCATTTCGCTCTACAACTTTATCTTAGGTTGCAAAACGCTCAAACGCTTTTTTGGTCGGAAAAACTCCGGAAAGCGTTTTACATGAATTTTCTTCGCTTTTTTCTGCAAGTTTTCACCATTGTCGGAGAGAAAGTAATGATACCAGTTGATAGGGAATTTGATCCTGCATAATTAAGAAACCTTTTTTAGCGGAAAATTTTCCGTACAAGTCGGAAAATTCCGGAATTTTTTTTCGGAAAAATCGGAAAACTGCATTTTTCAAGTTTTCAAATGATTTTTCCCGATTTTCCTGGTTTTCCATGGAAATTTCCAGTTCAAATTTTGATAGATTCAATTGTCACGCGACATGAAGCTGTGCGCCAAATTTCAGCACGCTGTGATGACGTAAAGTGGGTCTACGAGAGTGTCGAAAATAGCAAAAAAGAAATATACAGACAGACAAATTTGTGTACGAGTTAAAGGGACGGGCTGGCCTCAATAACCGGCGGAATAAGAATTAAATTTACAAATCGTTTTCACTTTTACGTTCCCAAAGCAGAAAAGCTCAGTCGAAGTGTTATCTCCAGGCGTAATTAGATGATTTTGTTTTTTTCTAATGCACGTGAATTTTCTCATGGGAAATTGTATTTATGGGAGAATGAATGCGCGATATCAAAATGTACGTGCAGAATTGGGTGCTGTGGGTGTACAGTATTAATAGAGGATGTGACTTGAACCACGAGTCAAAGGAAGCTCCTTCTACGTTCTGTGTAACTGTGTAAGGAGGAAGAGGATTTGTATATAATTTTCTTATTATTAAGTATTACGTACATACATATATATCCTGTGTATGATAAGTATGCTCCCATTCGTAAACGAGTTTTTAAGCCTAATGGGTGCCCTTGGTTCTCAACAGATATTTTGTCGTGGATTGCTGAGTGCGAGTATCTCCATCGTCAGTATCGGCATCACAAAACTGTAGAAAGTCTTAACGCCTACAAACTGGCAAGAAATAGGGTTACATCTAAGTTGCGCACAATAAAACGACGATATCTGGGTTCACTGCTTGATACTAATCTTCCTACAGGCAAACTATGGCGCAATCTGAGATATATCGGAATATGCGGCAATCATGAGTTGAAAGCAGACTTTGATCCAGATAAGCTGAATCAATCCTTCGTTTTTAGCCCTTCAGCAAACACGCTAAATACTCCTGATAATATGATGAATAGTACTTCTGAGGTACATGAAGGCTTTAGTTTCCATTCTGTAAATGAATTTGAAGTGCACTTGGCAATTAAATCCATTAAATCAGACGGTACAGGGTCCGATAATATATCCCCCCAGATTTTTGAAAATGCTATTACCTTTTATTATGCATTATGTAGTTCACATTCTCAATACATGTTTAACTACTTCAACCTTCCCTGAGGCTTGGAAGAATGCCTTAGTAATTGCAATGCCTAAAATGGCATCTCCTGAGGTTCCTGAGGACTTTCGACCTATTAGCTTATTGTGCTACTTGTCCAAGGTCCTAGAGAAAATAATGTCTACACAGATGGTGGCATATTTTGTAGGTAAAAACCTCATAACAGACATGCAGTCCGGCTTCCGAGCATATCGTAGCTGTGAAACGGCTCTTCTGAAGGTAACCTCTGATATACGTGACTCGCTTGATAATAATAATTTTTCAATTCTGCCATTACTCGATTTCTCTAAAGCATTTGATAGTATACCTACATCACACACTTTTGCTTCGTAAGCTGTGTTCACAGTTTAGATTCTCGTCTTCTGCAGTTCAGTTTATATCGTTTTCTAACTAATCGATCACAACAAGTTAAAGTAGACGATATTATCTCTAGCAAATTACCCGTCAAATTTGGGGTCCATCAAGGATCAATACTGGGTCCACTTTTATTTAGTTTGTTCATTAATGATCTACCAAATCATATTAGAGTATCTAAAATACACATGTACGCAGATGATGTCCAACTGTATGTAAGTGTCCATGGTCCATCACTTCAAGAGTATGTATATCAACTCAATTCAGATTTAAGCAGAATTTCTGAGTGGTCAATATCTGTGGGACTCAAACTTAATCCCAAAAAATCTAACTGCATTTTCATATCCAGAGCTACAGTGCACACTTCCGAATTACCACCGATAATACTGAATGATATTATTTTAAATTCGAGCAAAACGTTAAAAATTTAGGTGTTTATCTTAATTCCAACCTAAGCTGCTGTGATCATGTTGCAAATCTTATTGGTAAGGCTTATGGAGGCCTGCGACAGCTTCGAATATCGGCTAACTTACTATCATCACAGTTACGTATG
This sequence comes from Dioctria linearis, assembly GCA_963930735.1. Taxonomy (NCBI): domain Eukaryota; kingdom Metazoa; phylum Arthropoda; class Insecta; order Diptera; family Asilidae; genus Dioctria; species Dioctria linearis. Next base: position 261,733,970 of record OZ005742.1, on the reverse strand, counting down.
AAAAACGCATTATTAGTACCGCACTTTACTTATGCTAGTATTGTATACTCCTCCTTAGATTGTATATGTCTGAATATGCTGAATGTTGCTTTCAATGATTGCACCAGGTTTGTGTTGGGCTTACGAAGGTTTGACCATGAGTCCCCATATCGCGACTCTCTCCTGGGTTGTTCAATAGATTCCTATTTGCTTCAAAGAGCACTAAAATTATTACACAAAATAGTATACTCAAAAGATCCCAGTTATTTGTATGAAAAATTAAAATTATTAAGCTCGCCTCTTCATAACAAAATATTGCTGCCGCTCACTAATACTGCAATAGGACGTCGTTCCTTCTTCGTCCACGTTGTTCGTACATGGAATAATTTACCTTATGATATTCAAAGGTTGGGCACTACTGGGATATTCAAGAAAAGACTACATATTTTAATAATCATCCATAAATAATATGTTTTTATTATCTTTTTTTTCTGCTTCAATTTACATTGTATTTTTGTTTATCTTTTTCTTTTCTGTTTAACCATCTTCTTTCTTTTCTCTCTTTTTACTACTGAAATATGCCAAAGTAATTGTTTATCTTTTAATTACTCATTAAACCTAATTCTACTAGTATTATAGCTTAAGTACATATTTGAAAAGATTGTATTATCTTGTTGTACTCTTCCAGAAATAGATATTATTATTATTATTATATAGTTTCAATGAGTCAGCAAAAATATTTATATTTATAATTTGTACAAAACAAGATAGAAAAATTGACGGGAAATGTATAATTTCGCCTCAGTTCCTAAGCTTAAAATTTTCACAATAAAAAAAAATCTGTTAAAACGTAATTAAAACTTTATTCTGATAAAAAAACAAAAAAAAAACAAAAAACACAATTTCTCGCATTATGCCTCCAAACCAAGACCAAATTACTTAAACCCTATCAAATAACTGAAAGTACAATCTTAAAGATCAGTTTTTCATTAATTTCTAAGCTTTACCATAGTACAAGAAGACTTTGTTATATATACAAAAAAAAAAAAACTCAAAACAAAAACACAAAAAATCAAAGGGTTTTTCTTGAATAATATTCACTTCACTTGCTTCAATTCGCTCAACCATGGCGACCTTTTGTAACATTAAACACCCACCCTGTGCAGCATACTGAAATTAAAAGAGAAAAAAAAGAAAAGCGAGTTTAAAAAAGAAAAACGCACCACGACGTCGTCGTCGTCGTCGTCCCTTTAAAATCAATTTTTGATTTCAATTTCGAATGAAAGTGATACAAAATGTGAAAGGGTTTGGTTGTCGGTCAGAGTTTCGCATGATATTTCGCCTCATTATGGAAAAAACGTGCAACAACAAAAAAAAATAAAAAAAAAATAAATAAAATAAGAAGAAAAATCTCCAGAGAAAAGAGTTGAGAGGAAAAAATTACATGAAAGGGAAAAGTCTTGAATTTCCTCATCCCTCTTAATAGACAGAAATATTTATCTTCTCAAACGAACATAGAGAGTGAACAGACAACCCTTTAATTAGAAAAAATAAAAGGGCAGAAGGAAAGAAAAAACCAGCCCAGTTCAAAAAAAGGGGCGATGAAACTCACCCGTTTTTGGCATCCTCTCCTGAAGGAATTTTAATCGAAAGAAAAAATCCATTAAGAGAAATGTTCATAGCATGGCATGATAGAGCCCTACCCTAACCCTCCGCTGATTGCCACAAGGAGTTCTTCCATTTCGCCAGTTCCTTTCCATCCAGATCACGACGGACGACAGGACTTCCTTCCTTCCTTCAAATCGCAAAAGAATATCTACTGCACACATACATATATACACATTCATACAAATACACACACACATACACCACAGCTAACTAACTATAGGCGAGTCATAATTGTTAAAAATTTCTGACCAAAAATTGTTAGCAGATGAAATGATATGAATTCGTCGTTCACTCCCGTTTGATAGTTAATTCAATGCTATGCAGGATGCTTTCCATTGATGCTAATTAGATAGTAGAAGTAGAGGGTGACAATATTTCGACACTTACATTCCTGTATTGTCCTGAAATTACCTTTAAATCAGAATTTTCTGTGCGTAAATTACAAATCAAGTGAAGTTCGGCAGAATTAGCAAATAGCGAGGATTGAGCTATATGCATGTGGCCTTCAGCACATAAAAAAAACCCATGGCATAATGACTTCTTCTTCCGATTCCGAAACATTTAAAGAGATTTGTCAATAGTTCAGAAAATACATTTATCACCTACCAGGCCTCTTGGTTGGAACAACTTTGTACCACCAAGTTTGACAAAGTGAAAGTCATATTGATCTGGATGAACTGAGTAAGTATTTTAGTAATGCGTTGGGTAATTTAAATAGTACTCCATTTTCCGTATCTTCCCAACCTGATTACTATGAGGTGACATCTGTTTTAGTAATGTGACTGAATCTGTTGGTTTGGATAATATAAATCTTAAATTCCTAAAGTTAATTCTTTCATTTATTATTAAACCGATCAATACAGCAATCACGACAGGATGTTTTCCTATCTAATGGAAGTTGGCGAAGGTTAGACCTGTTACGAAGCATCCTAAAGCTGACAAATCATGTGACTATAGGTCTATTAGTATCCTGCCTGTCTTATCCAAAGTTTTAGAAAGGCTTCTTTTTAACCAACTCATGAGCTATGTACATACATCGAAGGTCACGGTCTTTTAAGCTGGTATCAGTTGGGATTTCGCGCTGGACATAGCACAATTACTGCATTCCTTAACTAAATTGAGGATATTAGGAATAATATTGATGAAAATCAGGCTTTGGGCTTACTCGATTTTACCAAGGTCTTTGATTCGGTAAACCTCAACATTTTATGCAATAAATTTAAATCCCAATATAATCTCTCAAGCTCGGCTACAAAACTTATATGTTCCTATCTCCATGATTGTAGCGACTGAAAAATGATGGCCAAATAGCAAAAATCTATCTTCCGGCGTGCCACAGGGGTCTATCTTGGGTCCATTGTTTTTTTGTTTTTATATATATACGATCTAATTAAAGTAACTTGTCAATGATCTCTCAAGTTATATGCAGATGGTCCAAATTTACCTGTACTCAAACTTAACAGATTTGCATAATAGTATAAACACAGTTGATATGCATTTGGAATCTATTGAATCTTGGGCAGGATTCAACTGTCTTGCGCTGAATCCATTAAAATCTCAAGTTATTGTAATTCTTAGAAATCAGGTTGATACGTTCCAGCTATTCCGTCTTAAACTTAATGCTTAATGCCCTTTTGCTGAGTCAGTTCGAAACCTTGGTATAATTTTTTATACTACACTAAACTGCAATAAACACACTGATTCACAAATAGAAAGAATATATGGTGGTTTAACCCAAGTAGCACAATTGAGTTATAATTGAGTTTCTTATGACTGACCATAGTCATAACGACTTACACTTACGACGTGATTAAAACATATAATAACTAAAATGGGGAATCGTATTTCAGTTATAGGACGCTGTTGTAGCTGATTTGTAACACGCTTAAGACCTTTTTGCATCTGCCTTACGTTTTCGGCATAATTGATTAATTGCATAATAGCATACAATAGTAAAACCTTATAATAACTTTCATGAAACTTTCTGGTCTTTTGAAAGTCAAAAATAAGATGCAAGCTTATCTCCATCTAGAAACTATAAAAGCTTTTTACAAAAACAATCGTCGGTATAATATTTATAATAAATGTAATACTCATTTTATTTTTGTGATTGAATTGGATCTTTTCCCGTAAATGTTGAAATGTATTGCGAAGAAAAGTTTATTGTGTAGTTTTGTAAAATAGATGCGTAAATATTGCGGGCCTTCTATTTATTACAAAGAAGTCTACAAAATCCTTTATTGAAATTTGTATAAAAATATTTTTGGCTACAAAATGTGAATCAGATCCCTAAATTTTCCACATTAAAAATACTACAATTTAACCGGTAAATGGAAATGAAAATCTTAGTAAATGGAAAAATGTTCTCATATTTTTAATTCTATTGATTTTCTATCCATAACAATATGGCCAATTTATTTGTGACTGTATAGCGACGTATATACAACTCAAGAACCTTGTCCGAAGAAAACCAAGACAAAAATTCGTTTATAGTTAGATATTTTGCAATAACAGTAGTAATGTGAAAGCCTTTTACATCTTTTGGCATACACTCTTACTGTGGGGAGCAAAATAAATTTATTTTCTTCGGACAACATTCGCCTATGCAGAAATGATTTCAAGAAGCAAAATTTACTATGGTCATTAAATCGTATTTTCTGTACTGCTGGTTTTTATAAGATATTTGTAAAATGCATGTAATATTTTAAGAACAATCAAGCAAATAGTAATAGTCGATTGTAAGTTTACAAATTTTTTCTCTAAATAATTTGTATTTTCACTCATAAATTGTAATTTTAGTATAATTATGCTGTAAAAATTTGTGTAATATTACACAGATATTTATAGAGTCTATGTCTAGAGGTGAGCTTAGATATTTAAAAAAATAAATAAAAATTATATATGGAAAGTTGAAAAGATAGAATTATCTCAAGATAAATGGACAGCTTTTTGGTATAAGAATAGTTCGTGTCGTCAGATATATGATCGCATACTTGAAGATAGAACAACTGTTATGGTTGTGTTTAAAAGTAAAAATATGAATATATATTCCAATAAATTAATACTCTTAATTCTGGATTTTTGTATATAGAAGATTTGGCACATGGTAATTCCAAACCATGAAGAAGGATGATTCCTCAATCTTTCAAGTTATCAAGAGCGTTGAGTCTATTGATTTTATTTTTAAAAAATATTCTAATTAATTTCTCCTTTTTAAGGCATATCATATCAATAGATATAGTAAATGCAACTAAACATATGGTACCAGAATGTTGGAGGATTCCACGTATCCAAAGACGTAAGACTCAAATGTCGAACGATTATAATGTTATTATAGTTTTACAGTAACATTACATTACATGATGGAGTAACACATAGTGGACATTTTGACAACAGATATACCCTGTTTAGAAAAGATCGTAACTAAGACCAAACATATAAGCAAGACAGTGGTGGCTGTTTGATAATTATAAGTAGAGGATTTGAATCTTGTCGAGAAGTAACATTAGAAACGACCTAGAAAGATTTGGTAGTCTTAATTACAATTAATAATTTCTTACTTCATTTTACCCCCCTTTTCAGGTCAACAAAATAAAAAAAAATAATTTTCCACTATAACATTTTCGAATTTTTTATATCGAAAAATATCCTTTATTTTGGAAAAACTGTCCTTTTTTACCTTTTACAATGATCAATTAAGTTGTTGTATGACCATAAAATGAGAAACGTAATTTATTAAGTGGCCAACGGCAGCGGATCTGCTGTCGTGTATGCAAACAGCGAGTTGTAAGAAAGATTTTATTATTTTATAGCTCATCTAGCGAAGTACTGGCATTTTACTTGTCTGTACCTTTCTGTAATGGAAAATGGATCGGATAGTTTTTATGTTACCGATGTACCTTAAATAAGGAAGGTAAGGAAGAATGGTAGAAAGCTAAATCGTTCGTATCAGGATATTCACAGAGAATAAAACACGTTCTGGAAACTTCTACATAGTCCTTTCGTTTAATTATTTTAATATTAACTCCTTTTACGTGGTTCAGTGCACGCTTGCAAGTTGCACCGATAAAACGTATTTTGTGTGACGGTACGTTCAAAAATGGGCTCAAAAAGTTGGAAACACGATGTAGACTCATTCTGCTATATTTCAGGAGTTTTCAGTATATTTTAGGATCGGGCATTTAAGATTTCTAATAGGAATGCAAGTCGGATATACTAAATACACTTGCTATTCTTATAGGACAATAGAGCAGACAAAGAGTATTACCAACAGCACTCATGGCCTAAGCGGACCGAGTTCGAGATAGGAAAACACGCATTTAAGCCTCAATTGCATATAAAATTTGGCCTTATGACGCAATACGCCAAAGCTGTTCGGCAAGATTTTGAAGCATTTCAGACCCATGGTCACCTATACTGCAGCAGCATGGGGGAATAAATGTACACAAAAGACAACCACCAGGAAGCTGAACAAGCTCCAAAGGATGGCCTGTCTAAGTGTCACTGGTGCCATGCGCACAACATCTACCAGCGCTCTAGAGGCACTATTGAATCTACCGGCACTGGGCGACATTGTTGCTGGACTCTTGGTTTACAGAACACGGACAGATGGCTATAGTGAATGGGACTCTGAAAGTCTACGCACTCTAACCAAAAGAATTGAAGCAAATCCAATACTGAATATGTCGCCAGACAGAATGGTTGTTTAGCACAACCTCCGTCTGCCCTTCAAGATAATAATACCAGATAGGGAAGAAATAGAATATATGGCATTAAGCCAATAGCTAATATCTATCAAAGCCTAGGAAAATACGCCTCAATATTTGAGGCAGAGGTCTATGCCATCATTAGATATGCATACGAAAACCTCAGGCGATCCTACATTAATAAAAATATTTATATCTTTACAGATAGCCAAGCGGCTTTGAAAGCCATCTAATCAACTGAGATCAAAACGAACTTAATGTGGGAATGCATCCAAACAGTAACGAACCTTGGCAATACAACCACCTAACACTTCAGTAGGTGCCAGGACACTCGGGAATTGATGGGAATGAAAATACAAACTTATTGGCCAAAAAAGGAGCACCCATGCCCCTTATAGGACCAGAGCCCTTTTGCGGTATTTTCTACAATACCGTGAAGCTTATCTTGCAAAACTGGATCCAGAACCAAATGGACCAAGGATGGACTTCAATAACAGGATCCAGATAAACCAAAAGATTCATCAAAAGACCTTCCTCAGAGAAGAGCCTAGATCTTTTAGGGATATCTAGAAATTAACTCAGAATCATTACAGGAGTCCGGAATCGGATACTGTAAACATCACAAACACCGGCATCGGATAGGCATCTCCCCCACTGATGTATGTAGACTATGTTTCGAAGAGAATGAAACATCGGAGCACGAGCTGTGTGAATGCGAAGCCATTGCGCAATGTAGATTCCAGTCTTTTGGCTTATACTTCTTAAATCCTGCCGACTTCGAAGAAATTTCTTCCAAAAAAATATTGTTCTTCCTGAGAAGAGTGGGCTTGCTGGAGGAACAGTAATGCAAGCGGTGCACAATAAACCAATGAATGGCTGCAGTGCAAAGGTTACTCGCCACGCTATATACAAATCTATAGGCTTTCTAATAGGGATGCAAGGTGGATATACTAAATATCCGTGCTATTCTTATGGGGCAATAGAGCAGACAACCTTACCAACAGTAGGAAAACATAATGTTAAATGGGACCCAAGTGTGGAGGTTAAACACGCATTTGTGCCTCCATTTCATATAAAATTAGGCCATATGACGCAATTCGTTAAAGCTGTTCGGCAACATTCTGAAGTTTTTCACTATTTAAAGAATTTTGTCCCCAGAGTTATCCAAATATAAAGTAAAAGCCGGTATGTTAGTCGGACCACAAATAAAGAAAATAATTACCAGTAAGGAATTTTCGCAGCTACTCAATACAAAGGCAAGTCTGTAAACAGCCCTAAAGCAGTGGTTCATAGTTTTCCCAGCCATAATTACAAAGAGCTTATTATAACTATGCTTGATAGGTTTGTATTCATAGGTTGCAGAATTTCCCTTAAAGTGCACTTCCATCCAACAGATGGCAGGCAAAAATCCATAAGTACAACGAGGCCGTCAGAAGACAGCATAAAATCAAATAACTTTTTAATAAGTGAACTCAGCTTATCGTAGCTAGTTTAATCATACAACGTAACTAGACTGTGTGTGTACTAAAAACCTTCTAGCAAACAACGCCTATTATAGCCACATGTTCACGTGAATCATTACAGTGGCCAGACTGCCTAGCAAAATAGTGGTGTGCTTATGCTTGATACTCATATAAAGAAATTGTACAGAAACTGGATGCATTGAATACTTCATAATCTATGGAATCATTCATGAAGTCTTGTACATCTTTACAGTAGCCACTTAGAGAAGTTGTGGATCTATTGTTGAACTCCTCTGATTGTACAAAAATACAATTGTTTTGTTTGTTTTAAATACGACAGCTGAAAAGATGATACTTGGTCCAACCATCTTAATCTATAAATTAACCAAATAGAGGAAAATCAAACTGCCGAAAATAAAATGATTTCATGTACTACTTTATAAAATGTGGACCGAAAACTTTAATCTCCGAAGTACTGCAAAGATTTCTCTAATCTTGACAAGGTTAGTGTACAGCAATTCCGATAACAGTCAAGGATGATCCCAAGACTAGACAGCTTATTCAGAATAGGTAAGAGAAATCCGTTTATAGAGTTACCGGAAGAATAAAAATTTTCTTACGCAGGTAGAGTTACAGAACGTTATAAACTGACAATCCGGGATTCAACCACAATCCACTGTCCTTGGCTTGGACGAATTATATATCCTGTTCAGGTCAGCCTTTAGATGTGCGATGCAGTTCTCTAGAAGAACGACAGATCTGCTTAAATACATCTATACTTCGTCAACATAATGGATTTTGTCAGCATTAAAGAAAAAACTAAACAGTAGCGGACCTAGTATTGAGCCCTCCGGTACACAACGTACGACAAGGCAGAGACAGTATACCATTGAATTTAACTCTCTGGCTACGATCTAACAAAAACCTGTCAACCATAGCGACAGCAGAGATACTAAAGTGAAAAAAATTATGAAGTTTTTCTGTAAGTAAGCTGTGGTCAATACAGTCCAACGCTTTAGATAAATCATTTTGCCTAATCATGAAACCACTGCCCTATATTGCCTCAAATGTATCCGGAGTATTATCGAAGTTAGGTATAGCCACCAGTTACGATATGCCCACTGATATATGTAGGCTATGTCTCGAAGAGGGTGAAACATCGGCGTACATTTATGTGAACACGAAGCCATTGCACATTCTAGATTCCAAGCTTTTGGCTCATACTTCTTGAAACCTGCCGACTTTGAAGAAACTCCACCCAAAAAAATACTGCTCTTCCTAGGAAGCGTAGGATTATTTGATGAACTACAAAGAAAGCGGTGCACAATAAACCAATGAATGGCTGCAGTGCAAAGGCTACTAGCCCCGCTTAACCCCTAATCTAATCCAATCTAATCTACGATATGTTGAACATTCTGTTGGGTACTCTCAACCCATACGGAGGGATTCATCATACAATCATAATTGTCAAAACTCAGGATTCGCTACCAAATATATACATATGTATCGGGTGTGTTACGCACGAATGAAGACTCTGAGGACTAAAATTCAGGTATACAGCACGACTAGCATAATATAATGCGATGAAAGGACACTGTGTCAGATAAATGAAACCACACCACCATTTTCAAATACGTATGCCCTCGAAATCAAACTAACCGAATAAATCAAATAATTTAATTAATCCTGAATCATTGTGTGTTTGTCCAAAGAAGCCCTATCGCTCCGAAAGAATGAAACAATGAAAGCAGGCGGCCTCCACCGACACGCACTATCAAATCATCCTCCCAGTGAAATTCAAGAGGAATGGCATCACCATGGAATGGGGCGACCGTAGGGATTTGAAATTATGCTGAAAGTTGAATTTCTTCAACCATACTAAGGATCCGTGCCCATATGAAATATTTGAATATTCCCGCCTAAGCAGCTCAAACGAACGCAAACAAAGTCCAATATATATTTGGATTTTAGTTCGTATTTATCCTTGCCTGGTTCAGGCTCGGAATCTTTCGCATGGTTGTGTATAATAGTCAGACATATGACCCGCGCTAAACACATACTCAAAGGATATCGTTTCTAGGTATACCAGAGTCCGGGAAAGGGTTCAAAATATATTTAATTGCCTTCGAGCGCTCAAACAACAAAACTAAATTTACAAATTTAGCGCTACAAACTTTAAAACCAGGGGGTAGGGGGAGGGGATGGTATGGTGGAATTGAGGACAGAAATATAATACCCACACGGGATTTGGAGGATATATTCAATATACATAGCAAGGACTACAGATATATCTACGTTCCGTTTATCATTCCTCCTTTGTGCTTTAGTCTTGAGAACCATTCCTGGTTGGGAGCGATTTGCTTTGGTCCTTTATTTGATTATTTTCCATTAATTATACATACGTGTGTATGGATATATGGCTACAGAATATAGTCCTCATCCTCATTCTCATCCTGGAAAAACGGACGACGACGACAACGACGACGATGACGGCACGACGTAATGGTGAACAACACCACATGCGGTACCTTACAAACAGCGGACGATCTTTAAATGTTTTAGATTGGGAAGGTTCACATTTCTCTGAAGTTTATATCAGAGCAGGGCCCAGGACATTCTAACTTGTGCGTAAATATATATATATATATCTACAAAATATACGCCTATAAATAACTACATACTTCTGGCGAGTTCACATATGGCCATGTCCTGATTATCCAACAGCTTTGCATATAAAAGCATAAACAGGACGTCAACTACCACACCACACTTTTTCACAAAATGGGGGATGGGGAATTAAATGGTGAGGTGTACTATATAGAACTGCGACTGTATACTGGGATTTAGCCTAGAGGGCAGGGTGCGATATACGCTGGGAGTTTTTGGGATCCTTACGGATGTTCTCATTTCTCTTCTTGAAATATGTAAATCTGGAAGCTGCTGCCCTGCCCTGGCCCTGCCCGTTTACTCTGGATGTATACAAGTTTTATACCTAAATGGATACGCGCGTATTTCGATTTAAACTTTAATGTCGTAAGCTCTATTCATGATGTGGAACATAAATCAAAGACGACTATCTTTCATGGGCCCATGAAATTAGAGAGTGGTTTTGTTGCTTTAATCGCTGGGAGAGTTTCAGTTGAAGTTGATTAAGGGTTTTGATTGAATGCTGATAAGACTTCCATCTTCCACTCGGCTGCTGAAGCATGTCAGGTAGTCATAATTCAAAACTATCCCTTATTATAGAAGCAAGCAAATTAATCCAACATACATACATATGTACGTACATGCATACATATATACAATACCTAGAATATCAAGGCGCATGAATTAATTACAGCATATTAATTAAGGTCCCCTCAAGCATTCAGTATAGGTAGGTACCATATCTACCTATATATGCAATAGGCCCTTTTAAGGGTATCGCGAATTAATTTCAATTTACCAAAGGTATATTCCTGTGATATATATACATGTGTAGATATGTGTGTATGTTTAAGTATTCCCTATAGTGGTCACAATGTAAACCTATTCTTAATGTTAAATTTCAGGATAAACGAGAGAAGAGTTTATAGAAGCGATGGCGCATTCTCGTGTAATCAAAATTTCTGGAAGACTGGTTACCAATTGGATGTATAAAAATTATTAACCCAAGTAGAAGTTCACCTCTGAATAATGAATTTAATAAGAAAATAAGAAAAAAATAACTGTAAAAGAAATGTTAGTATTGGTCTAGAATTCAGTCAGTTTGTATATAGTTAAAAAATTTGCACAAATATGTTTTTTTCCAATGTCATAATTTTTATTTTACCTACCTTAAGTACACTTTGGTAAGAGATAAAGACGATCTTTTTTCAATCTTACATCTCGGGATAGTGATCTTATCCTAATCATCCCATTAACCATCTGAGATCATATCTGGGAGATATCTGGGCATCTAGAAGAAGAAGAAGAAGAAATAAAATAAATATGTAAAACTGTAAAAATATCTTCTATTTATCTAGAAACAAAAACACACAGCTGTGAAACAGTTCTACTAAGAGTTACCAACGAGTTGTAATGTCTAGTTTAATGTTTCCCAGGCGGGGTCGTTTCGTAAGGCTATTTTTCGTTCAGCGACGAAACCAAATAAAGGGTTTTCCAATAAGAGGTGTTATTTTAATTAGCCCGCTATTTCGGTAGATGTCACTTTTTGAGCTGTCATTTTTTGACATTTGACAAGTAGAAACTACGCCATTAATAAAAATGGAACGATACACGATTCAACACCGCATTGAAATTATTAAAATTCACTATAAAAATGGTGAAAATGTGGCAGAGACGGTTCGTAAAACTCGAACATTTTTGGGTCGTGTCGTGAAGCACCTTGTCGGACCGCAATACAGAAATTGTTAAAAAAATTCGAGCTGTCGGGACAAGTTAGTGATGTGAAGAATAAAACCCGTGCACGTCGCTCAAGAACAGCCAAGAATATTGCTGCTGTAGCCGAAAGTGTTGAAGAAAACCCAGGTTTGTCCATTCCTCGTCGTTCTTTGGAATTACGCATTCCACAAACGTCATTACACCGCATTTTGCATAAAGATTTGGGTCTTAAGGCTTATAAAGTTCAGTTAACACAAGAGCTCAAGCCGGCCGATCATCAACAACGTCGAGTCTTTGCTGATTGGGTCCTTGAAATGCATGAAAATGATCCGGAATTCCATCGAAAACTCATCTTGAGTGATTAGGCCCATTTCCACCTCGATTTTTGACCCTCTAATGAGAATACGATTTATAGCAATAACATTTAATTTAAAGCATTTTTTTAGGTTGTTGAACTGAGTTCTTTCTTCTTAGGCCGGAAAGGAATCGAACACATTCGCAGAAATTGGCGCATTTACTTAAATTTGGGTTTAGATTTAAATTGGGATTTGTCCGAAAGGCGAGTGGATGCTATGTAGGCGTCCAATTTTACTTTCAAGTCGGGAGCTGATTACTTGCCGCTTGTTAACATTCGTACTCTCTGAAGGAGCAATTACTTCTTTAAGTCTTTGACGTGCCACAAACTCAGGTCCCTTCTTGCTCATCAGCAATGCGGTAACAAAGGCTAGAAACCTTTTCTTTTACTGTGCACTTAGTGGACTTTGGCGCCAGTTTCGCGGACAAGTTCTTAGCCTTGTCCGAGATCGCGTAATTCTTTTTGTACACAGTATCACCAACTTTAAGTACTACTGGGGCCGACCTACCTTTATCGTACCTTTTTTTATTTCTTGCATGTGCCTCTTCTCTTCTATTTACTATTTTGTACTGATCTAATGAAAATTTTTTTAGAAACTTTGCGCGCGCACGTATGAAGTCGAAGTTGTCTTCATGGGCCTCTCGGAGTTTATAGTCTGATCCGTTGAAGACGAATTCTCTTCCGGAGTCCAAGAAGAATGGTGTGTAATTTGTCACGTCGTTTATATTTGTATTCAATGCCACGTTAATCCTGTGCAATTCCTTGTCCCATTTTTTGTGATTCTGCCCTACGTAAGCTCGCAGCATATTCCCTATTGTGCGATTATAACACTCGGTAAAATTGTGTTGTGGGTGGTAATTACAGTTAAACCTTAAGTTGGGGACAGAGTATTCTCTCATCAAGGCCTTAAATTCTTTACTCTTGAATTGAGGATCATTATCTACGATTACCGTCTCTGGAACTCCGTACTGTAGTATAACTCGCTCTTCTACATATCTCGTTATGTTACCTGTTTTCGTAGATCTTAGTGGGAATAGGCAAACGAATTTAGTAAACCAGTCCACAACTACCAATATATTTCCTTTTGTAGATCTAGGGAACGGACCTAGAAGGTCCATGGAAATTAACTGCCATGGCGCATTCGCTGGTTTATATTTACCCATCTTTCCGGCCTTATTTATATTGTTTCATACCAACATAGAAATCTTATTGCCTACTATTGGACTTATCACAGAGTTGACATAGCTTTTGAAGTTTAGCTTCACCACATCTGCACTTTCTGTTATTAACAGCTTTTTATCTACAGACGAACACAGCAATTTAGAAAATTAATAACTTTAACTACCTTTTTACTGCAATAAATGTGGAGTCCCCAAAGGTTCTATTCTAGGCTCGTTATTATTTGAACTTTATATTAATGACTTAAGGGAAGCTATTTGAATATAAGTACAAGGATGACGTACAAATGTTTATGAGCTGCCGTACTGGCTTGTCTGAAAATTCCATGTTTAGAATCAATATAGTGCCCATGAGTGGATAAGATGTATGGTCAACATTAAACCACCTTACATTAAATGCTGAAAAGACAAATTATATACTACCACATCGGAAAGGTTTAGATCAAAAAAAGGGTGTTGGGAAAAGTGTAGACTTCGTCGCCTCTGGTTCACAACATATTTACTTTCATTAATTGTAAAATAAAAATAAAAATTGTCAGAACACTTTTAGTAGGGGAGATTGGAGCAAAGTGGAGTACCTACTTGATTTTCATCGGTATGTTGCTTCACCAAATATTGTTATAGACGTGTCATTGGTTACCATAGCCGCCTACTTGTTATCAATTACCTCTCCGATGTACTCTCTCTAGATTAGGTAGAAAATGAAAAATATTACAGGAGTGCTGTATTCTGTTTAAGGGGCAAAGTGGAGCACATAATGGGGCGAAATAGGTCATCACTACAGGAAAATATATGAATAATTGCGATTAGAAGATAGATGTGTCCATTTATCTGATCTCGCCCTCAGGACATTCTGCTGCAACCTGTACAACACTGTTATACAGCAAATTTAGGATTTTTACTCAACATTTTATAGAAAAAAGTTATCATGTTTTCAAGATTATTTTTCTTAAAATACTTTTATAAAAATGCAATAATAAAACGAAAAAAAAAACATTAAAAAATTACGCAAAAAAAAAAGATAGAAAACATTAAATGAAAAATGGATTCAGACAACTTTTCAAAATACATGTTCGATTCGCACGTTCGATTTGTTCAATGAAAAATTTAAAACAAATCAAATTCCGAAACAAACTCGAACAACTTTTGAGCACATTATTTTAAAATATATAGTTAAAAGGAAATAAGGCACGAGAGAAAAAAATAAAGATAGCTTCTTTTCACAATACCACTCATTACTAAGGCGAAGATGTTACGAACTTAAGGCCAAAGTTAAAGTAATTCAATAAACTAAGAGCATCGACAGCGCTCTCTATCCAATTTAGAATCGAAAATTCTAAAGAAAAGCCGAAAAGAAAATGTTGTCCGAATCAAATGTGAACAAAATTGATAAAACGAATGGAAAAGTCAGTCATCCCACCCACCCAGGAAAGGAACCCCTTAAAGAAAGCAAAGCGCCCAGAATTGTAGAAGGAAGGCTTCATCACAGAGCATCCAGTATACAGCACTTGATACGGGGACGAGGTAGTAGTATCGGCTGCTTTTCAAATCGGCATAGAGAAGCTGCTTTGAAGACAGGCCAGGACAGGCCACCCCCGGCGCGAAGGGAGAGAATGAGAACGCTTTTGAAATTCCTCGTACACACGTAACTCGACGAAATAAATTTGACTTATCCATTTTTAAATTGTACCATCCTCTGATTAAGATCAATTCAAGAGTAAAAGAAATTTTCGGTATTTCTCCCCGAGAGCCCACATCGCCTATATCTATCGGTTTGTTGGAATGGAATGTGCCTGTGCCATATATATTGGGGCTTCGGCAATGGGGCCCCGACAGCCAGATAGTCGTCCAACCTTATACTTGTATCGGGGGAGATCGCCACTGCAAACAGTACCTACCAGAATAGCATAGAGCACACTCATACACACGTATGCCACCCCTTGCTTTAAATTAGAACTTTTATCGTGTCTTGAATTTTGACGAGTAGCCCAGACCAACTCTTCTGTACGCATCTTCTGGTGTATTCCACCCCCAGATGTTACATAGCTCGGCCGGCCACCACCCACCACCCCGTTCACTCTATCCAACAACTTACAACTTGGACTGGCAATTTCTCTACGGCGTTTCTGCTTTTTACGGAATGTCCATTTTCAATAGAAGTTTTTTTTTTTTTTTTTTTGTGCCATACCCAACTGGCGTTTTAAGAACTCACGCACAAATGTTCATACATAAATACATAAATACAGACGAAAAGAAAATATACGAGCGCCATGCCGTGGGTGGGGTAAGCTAGGAAGAAATCGGGCGATAGGACAGAGACTTGGAGATTTGGACGAGAAAGGACAAGCTTTAGGTAAGGAAGTGCGGGACAGAGAGAGACTTTTGAAACACGAAAAAATAACATAAAAGTGAAACATAAGCAAAATACAGAAAAAGGGGTTGCTGCCAACTCTCTGAATTTGTTGTCCAGTATCTGAGAAGCGGGTTCTAAAGATGATATACTTAGTTGAAGGGTATGAGGGGTGCTGTGCTGTACGTAGAAATTTCAACACACCAACGAAATTATTCTAAAGGCATTTGTAATGGACGAATCGGGATATCGGAGAGAGAAAGAAAGAGAGAGAGAGGGAGAGAAAGAGAATTAGAGCCACTGGTCAGAGGACAGAACTGGTACAGATCCTGTTTATTTCGTTCGTTATTGATGGATACTTGTAACTCTTGGAATCAGACGTTCTCTAGCCTACAGGATTGCCTTGTTCTGGGGGCTAAGATAAAATCAATGACAACATTCCATCAGTACCCATCCCCCACTATTTTCATTTTTTTTTAGCTTAGATTTGAATTAGCTTCTGCATAAAGAAGGGTTCCGTAATAGCCTTAAGCCGATTTTTGTTGAATTTGTAATCCATGGACAATGGCCTCAATTCACAGTTTTCTTTGTTATTATGTAGAAGAAAGGGGTTTTATTGCCAATTATTGCGTAATCTCTCTAAACAAAGTCCCTTTCATAATGCACCCCCAATTCTATAGCCCTTTCGAACATTTATAATTCTGGTATTTTTGTCAATTACATTTGAATCCACAGGAGTTCCTGTATAGGAAGCTTAGAATAACAATATCCTGGTAAGGTTAAAGTTGTTGGTATTTGGTGTATATTCTTCACGATACAAGAAGAAGCTCATATAGATATCAACTATACCAAGCGGGCCCACGTGTGGTGTTGGAATATGCTTCACGATCAATTCGCTGAAAAGGTAGCTTGAAATTACTAATAAGTCCCGAGCCAGATATGCCCAAACTAAGATGAAACGATGGGTGCTGTGTGGCTAAGGAGGAGCTTATGCGCGAACTCTGGATACCAAGTGATCTCGGGTGTTAATTATTTTTTTTTTCGTGATAACGCGGATCTCTGTCGTGGGTGGACTGTTCAGAACGTTAACGAAATAAAGGGAAATATTTTTTTTTTTAAAGTTTCTGTAAGAAAGAGGAATTTGTAAGTGTTGCCGAGCTGATTAAAAGCGAACTTCTATCCGGTGACCAATAGCAATCTATTTCAGTATAATACCAGCAGAAGTCTGATTTGCAGGACATTATCAATGATGGCCGGCTACCACAGATAAAAGTTAAAAGCTTGAACTGAATAGAAGGGGTGGACAAGAATCAATGCGAAAAAGTAAAATTTCTTTTTTAAAAGTTAGAGAAAGTCGAATCTTGTCCCATATGTAGAAGCATCTTCTGTTTGCCCCTCGGCGAGCTAATAATAATAATACTAGAACGATTTCGCGACAGCAAAAGAATAAGATCGATAGAAGTAGAGATTACCATTATTAAGATAGTAAAGCATACTGACCCTGCAACAATTCCAAAGAGTTTTACTGGATTTCGACTAGATAGCGAGGTTAAAGCAACGAGCAGTCTAAAAGATCAGCTATGAAAGCTACCTCTAACCAAAACCTTTATATAGCAGATCGAACGATGCTGCTTAACGCCAGACTGCGAGCGTTATAGCTCAAGAGCTTCTAAAATTTGCAATGACATATACGCAAACAAAATTGGAAAACCTCCGGAGATCAATGGATCTTGGTTAACCGAAAGATCATTACCATTCCTGTGGAGCACTCTTTGTACCCAATATCCAAAGGTTCCACATATAGATTGGATATAGATAGTTCTCAAGAAGGAAGACGCAAATCCAACACCGGGAAGGAGACCAACTTCAGACTATACATTATCGCTTCACTAGGACTATAGCGAACGTATATGGAAGGTTTCCCAGAAATAAACTGAACATGAAGATAAAGTTTAAGTTTAGTAGAAAAATCGAATAAGAGTTGGGCTAGAAGAAGAGCCGTTTAATTTTCCATCCTATTTCAGACCAGAGCAGTGGTATACCCATAGTGGTTCTAACGAAAAGGACCAAAGGTGTTGACTTTCAATAGATATCAGAATGTGTGCCTAAGACTGCAATTACTATCGTAGACAGTCAGGACACTATCCAAAATAACATGCACAAATCATTTTCAAAACGACTCAAATAGTATTGAACTAAAACGAGAAATTTTTTTTCCCCTTAAATTCTGAATCATCTTCCCTTTACACGAAATATGCGCCTACATTATGGCAATTATTGCGTACTTACCTTCCGAAAAGGAAGCGAATCTAATTAATTACATCTCCACACTTGTTTATCAGACTACCATCAGAGAGACACTCGAAAACCCTTAATCAACCCACAGCTTGTCGAGGAATGGTGACAAATTAATTTTATCGCCGTACCTCACTATCCGGGGAATCAATGGAGCAAAGTAATGCCCCATCATTACGGTCAGGAGTCATTTATCACCTTCTCACATATAAATAAATATGTCTATGTCCGTGCAGCACATGCAGAGATATAGTGAGTGACCCTTTGACACTACGTCTTGACATCTTTCATTGCCCAGTCCACAGTTCATTAAGTTGACCTGTCTGTACTACACAGCGCACATAATGTATGTAGGACGTATACGGATATTTCTGTACCTATGTAGTCCCATCAAATAAGTACACATGGAAATCGCAGTGAAAAGTTGCAAAACTGGTTAAAAGTTTACTGTCATTTACGCAGGACAGATGAACGGACACCCTTTTGATGTAGTTATATTTCTCTATGTTTATAAGAGGCACTCGATCCCAAGACAGAGCGTGTGGCGGTAGGTTACCTACTACTAACCATTCAATGAAACCTTTTTTCATTCCGAATTTGACCCTTTAGAGGAAATGGTCAAGATATGGGAAAATGGATCGCCCAAAACAAAAAACAAACCAAACCCAAAAGTTCATCCTAGATGCACGCCAAACGACCTTTCTATATAGGTCAGTTTTGATTGCGTGCGTGTGCGTAGGTATATATGATGCCTTGCAATTATACGAAATGTCTGGCACTTTTGGTCGGTTAGGGACTACTATGTTTCTTCTGGTGTAATCCGTCCATAGTAATATTTGAGACCTTGACCCAGAGAAAAAGGATATTACATTAAGATACATAGGAGATATGGTCCTTTTGCCTGCTGTCTCATTCCATTTTTCTACCAAAAAGGCAAAGGCAACTCTCCCTCTGTTGACCCTTTTCTTATAGAAATCGACTATACGCCGCCCTAGAGAATGAGTACGAATAAAACGCGCATACCTATACCTTGGGGTTAAGTGATTGTTTGATTGAGGGATTTGGGACTATACCGGAACTGCTATTTAATAATTTTTTCTCCAGTTCAGCAATTCATCAATGGCACGAGTCTTTTTTTATATGTCTGAGAGAAGATAATTTCACAATCTTTGAAATCAGTGCAGTATTATAAATCTTTTGAGATTTTTATTGTAGATTTAAATTAGGGATTAGCATAGCTGATCTGATGCAGAAGTTGGGTTAGGAACAGGAGCAAAAAGAAGATGGTCATTCATGTACTACTGGGCATCGAAAGTAATATAACTGCAACGAACTGATAAACGCAGCCTTGAAATTGAACCGAGCTAACAATGATGATCCTTGTTTTGGACAAGATTTTGATGATGGAACGTGGGGGCCTACTCCCTAACCATAACGGACGATTTGATGAAGTCCTTAGCAAGATGAACGTAGACAAATACATAACCACACAGGAATGGCTCCTAGGAAAAAAACAGATGAAAAAATTAAGGTCGAATTCCATACCCCACTGAACGGGGTAATCGATTCCATCTCAAGAGGAAACATTGTAAACACATAGGCGCAAACAAATCTAACCTTAAGCAGGTCGTTGGAAAATAAGGCATAAGACCATGGTAAACAGCAGTTCTCGTCAACTAGTTAGGTATTGGTGAGATCTTTTTTAACATATGAAGATAGCAAAAGCAGAGTTCGGCCAAAATGCAAATTAAGTGCATCCTGAGCACACCAACATCCAGGAAGAATGATGAGCATAGAAGAGTTGTAATTATTCCGAAGAAAGCATACATCACATCTAAAGGGCCGAGAGCAATGGATATCATGGTGACACCTGGCATAAAATTGAAAAGAAGGAGAGCTTAAAGAATAGAATCAGTTACACCGATCCAAAGAGTCGCCGTGAACTCCAAAATGAATACAACAGACTACACAGGGGAGTGAAAATCAATGTCCAACACGATAAAAGTAGTTAGATTGATTGATTGATTGAAAATTGAGGTTGGGACCCCTTACAGGGGCTCTGCAACGTAGGCCTTAAAAGGTCCTCCTTGCCAGCTTCGTGCAGCTCGTCCAGGAAGTGTGAGCCAAGGAATCTATAACGCTTTCCCGAGAGGGCTGGACAGTGATAAAGGAAGTGAGTCACTGTCTCTGATTCCTCTCCGCATCACTTACATACAGGGTCAACAACAAGCCCTATCCTGTGTAGGTGACCTATGAGACGAAAGCGCCCAGTAAGAATTGACATCAAGGCTTTCAGAGTTGGCTTGTTTAACCCCAGTAGTGTATTTGTTCCTTTTGTGTTAGGTCTGCCGCACAGCTCCTTTGTAGTTCTACCTCAAGGATGATCTAACCAAAGGCGACTGTGTTGGCGGTCGACCCAGGTCGAAATAAGGTGATTTGGTGCGATCCCAATTGTAGAGGGTGATGCCTCCGAGATTGCACCAAGACGAGCAAGTTCGCCCGCCATTTCATTTCCGCTAATGTCGCTATGATCTGGCACCCAAACCACCAGTACCCTGTTATTCCGAAAAAGGAAGTTCAGGGTGGATTTGCATTCCAATACAAGTTTGTAGTTTCTAAAGGGTTTTGACAAGGCTTTGACAGCTGCCTGGCTGTTCAAGCAGATTGCAATCTCCTTGTCCTCAGTGTCTGAGTTAAGAAGATGCCTTCCTGCTTCAAGTATGACTTTGACTTCCGCCTGGAAAACCGTGACATGTCTATCCAGGTGTATGGAAATTTCCACGTAAGGTTCTTCACAGAAAACGCCGGCTCCGGTGTTTTCTTCCGAACTGGAGCCGTCTGTAAATATGATGGGTTTGTTAATGCCTGAAGAACGGAAGTGATTCCCATCGAGGTGATTCAAAGATGGATTCATGTGAGACTCTTGTACCGGTGTGAATCTAGCTCTGACTGAGATGCAGCCTTAGTGCAACAATTTACGCCCCCTTATTGACATGTATATGAATGGGTTGTACGTTAAGCATGATCTCAAGAGCCCCAGAGCTGGTTGATTTGAGAGCGCCGCTTTAAGTAAGTAGACACAATTTCATAGGTTAACATGGGTTGGATGACGCTTGTGTAGATCCATAGGATCATCCATGGTTTAAGCTCCGCTTCTTCTCTATAGATTTGCGGCACATCGCGAAGGCCCTAAGAGCTTTATTCGCTCTGTCCTCCAGCTGTGACTTCCAGCTTAATTTTCTGTCTAATGTAATACCTAGATATCTTACCCTGTCCTTCAGTTCCAAACGTGTGGAACAGCTAAGGGGCAGGTTTAATCTGGGAATGTTCCTTTTCGTAGTGAAGAGGCATAGACCTGTTTTCAAAGGGTTGACGCGAAGTCCGATATCAGTAGCCCAATCTCTGACCAGTCGGATTGCATTCTGCATCAGTCCACAGAGTTCAGATTCGTAGCTACCGGCGATCAGGATTACCAGGACGTCTGCGTAACATACGGCCTTGTATCCCATCTGGGTGAGTGTAAGAAGAAGGTAATCCATAGTGAGCACCCAGAACAAAGGTGATAGGATACCACCTTGAGGGGTGCCCCTCTGGATTCTTTTTACTCTGCTTACCCCGCCCAGATTACAGACCATGCAGATAAAACGGAAAATGTTAAAATAGTGTAATAGAAAAATGCGGAACAATTCTTGGAAGAGCATTCTGCTAAAAAATATGCAATGAAGAGTCGGGATGAGTGGTGGGTAATAGCTATTGACAGGTGTCTTCAACTTACATAAAAAATTAAATAGTGTAGAAAGTCTAAGACCGCATCGACGTTGAAATAAAGCAAAGGAAATGAATTTTGTTTGGTCACACTGTACGAGGCTATAACAATAACAACAACAACAACCTTGTACGGCAAACTCTCGAGTATGAAAAGTGAAAATTATTTAATAAAAACAATTTTGACAAAAGTAGCATCAACTTGGAAAGATCTTGAAGTATAAGCTAAATGTTATCACACTAAACAAGAGCTGAAGAAAGTCCTACTATTGCTATCCAATGTCCCTATGAAGATGATAAACAGTGACCACTCCCGTGCAGATGATTAAAAACTATTCGCAACATCAAACACTTAACATTAGAGACATGGGCTTCAATAGCACACCACAGCATCCCACCGGAGGACTACTTCAGATAGACACGAGCTCGAGGAAAAACCTGATATTAATGGAAGAAGATCCCAACACTCGTAAAAAGTTGTCTACTACGTCTGGTTTTAAGTAAAATTTCTTAGTATAATTAAAATAACCAAAATATGAAACTAGATTACCAAAAATCCGTATAAAAACAATAATCCAGAAAGCGTCTTTGAACTAAATGGCTTCAAAGAAGAATAAAAGGTCCAGTTATAATGGCTGTGCGTCGGGTTAATTATTATTATTCTACTGGCGATTGTATCGCGTGGATGCCGATTTGGGATACAAATACGTTTGGGTAGGTTATAGCAACAGAATAATAGAGCAAGTCTGTAGATGAGACTACGCCGCAAGTGAAGCATAGCTGATAGAAAGATCCACATATTATCTATCCAAACCAAAACTTTGGCAGCCTCATGGAACGGACAAGGGCCACGTAACCACTATAATACTTCTAGTATAACTGTAAATTTCTGCATTTCAAATTAACTTTTCCCAGCTGGTGAGCATAGCCTGAATTCGTCAATTCGTCAATTTTGAAAAAAATTCATAATTATGCAACAGTTCTAGTCGTATATATTTCCTGCACACCACACGCCCTTTTTTTATTAAATTCAATTAAAAGAAAATCCTTGAAATTGTTTTTGTTTTGTTAATGTTAAAAGAAGACGAAAAAAAAAAAGAAAAGTGGAAAAAAAATTTCCCATGGCCTTTTTAGAAAACGGGGTGGTCTGGTGAGGTTGAGTAGGTATCTGCATCCATTTCCTGCGACGACTGTTTTATTTATTTTTATTCTGTGCTCTTTGAAGATTCCGTTAGTTGGTATATACGGACGACTTAGGCTCCAGGAGACTTAATCCTCCCCTTGTCCCTGAGTACGTAATTAAATATTCCCCTTGAATTGATTTCATTTGAACTCGAATGGCAGTCTACACAAGAATTCCATTTAAGTTCGTGTAACCCTTTTTTCGTGTGTTCAGCTTTGAGCCTTTTTTTCCATTCCAGAGGCCTCGCTGGTCGTTGAAAAACTCTTTTTTCGTCCATCCATACTCTGCCATGCCTGGGCGTAAGGAGGGGGCTTGTGAATACTATGGCCTTGGTGGTGCCCTTTACTTCTTTCAACTCCTGACATTCCTTCGCAACCGAACTTCAATCTTCTTATGTCCTTGTCGATATTCATCTAAAAATATAAAATACAACGAGGCACGACCATCATTCGTTGAAGATGGAAGGCCTATGGAAATTCCTTTCATTTTCGTTCTTTCTTTTTTACTGGAGAGTTTTTTCGTGCTTTTCTTCTCCCACCATAAATTTTGCAACTCTTTTTGGCAAGAGGATGAGGCGGACGAGCGCGGTAGTGGTCTGAGGGGGAGTAATAAAATAGGATATTTTTTTTCGTACTTGTTTTTCTCTTCATTTTTGTTGCCTGCCCCCCTCCCCTACCACCACCCTGAAAATTTTTTTCCCAACTCCTCTGCCCCGGGTCTTTTTAAATCGGCCTGGGCAAGCAAAGTTCACTGCATTGGTCCTGGCGATTTTTTTTTCCTGGTAAAGGGGTTTTTAAGATGACGACAGCAACCAAGCAAGCAGGCAAGCAAGAAAGCAAGGAGTTCAGTAATGGACGGAAACATGTGCTAGTGCTAGTCACTTCCCATGAATGGCTGGATCACAGCACTGTAAACCAGTCGACTAGAAGAGATAATAATTGGGAATTTTCAATGTTCTTCTTTTTCACTTTTGTCTCACAAAGCTCTTTTACTCCGCCTAGGTTGCGGCCGGGCCACGGGACGGACGACGAATGGTCCATTCGAAGGATACGCAAATATCGTTAGATTAATCTCGTAACGTGTAAGAGGGTTGAAATTAACATCGATGAGGAAGAAAAGGGGTGAATTGATGAAGGAAACTTTTTTAGGAGATGAAATTCCAATTAAGCATAATGGGTGCCTCTAATCGGCTTTTATTTTTGATTCAATTATTCAAAAGTCCTTTTAAGGATGGCGAATGGCGAATAGCGAAAAAACGTTCTGTGATAATAAAATGCAGCTATTCGAAAATTAATTGTGTATCGAAAATTTTCACTTTGTCTAATGACTAAACGGATTTTTACGGAGCAAAATATTTTTCTTTCCAAAGATAATTTATTGATTTTTTGATAAGTAAAGGATTAAAGTGTACAGAAGGGGGGAGAGAGAAAGAGAGAGAGAGATAGTTGTATGCAAGAACAGAGATGATTCAAAATTGCATAGCTAATTGAATGATTTTTACCAATAAAAGTCCTGAAAGAAAAATTGCACTGAAATATGTATTTCAAAAATTTATCAATATTTGAAATAACTGAATTCTGTCTGATGGGCGGAACCAACTGACCAATTTTTGAAAATGCTGCTCAACCATGTCTAAAGTACCTGGACATCAATATCCGGCTATTTTTGGGGAAGGAATCTTTTATCGAACACAATTTGTTTACGATCAGCATAATTTTGATCCTGTGTAAATCTACACTGGTTTAGTCCTAATCGCCCTAAATACGAGGATGAAAGAAAAAGTTCCCGGACTCGCTAATTCAAATACATGTGTTAACATATGTATACTTTTTTTTACATGGAGATACTTTTGCGTGCGTTGTTGCCATCTTTCCAAAACCACCTCTATATAAGCATGATCCTTTTTCCTAAACTAAATATGTCACAATAGCATTTCTAGATTCAGCTAAAGAGCCAACAGAGTGACGGTTTGACACTGTAAATCATACCTTCCATTTAAAACAGAAACTTATGGAAAATAGATAAATGAAACAATGCTCTTGAATCACTTATAGATCTCAGAATGTTAAGATAAATGAATCTATAGGTGCGCCACTATGTCTCGAATGCGGTGTGCCTCAAGGTTCGATGTTAGGGCCTATTCTGTTCTTAGTATATATTAATGATTTGTGTAACTTCGAGGATAATGGCGTCAATGGTCATATTATTGCTATTGGTTATGATATGTACGATTGTATTCTTCAAAGCAAAAATCTGGACTAACGCAACATCCCTAGCGAATTATGGCATGGATCTTATTTACACATGGCTAAGTAATCATAAATTGGCATTAAGTACAGATAAAACATTTTGCCTAGCTTTCGGAAATAAACGAAACATATCCGGGAAGAGTTTATGTATAAAAATCAAAAACAATGACCTAAAATTTGCTACAAAAATAAAATACCTTGGGATAGTAACTGATGATAACCTTAAGTGGGATAAGCACCACACTCTTAACATATATAAATACGCTAAGAAGTGATAAATTCTTAACTCTAAGAAGTATTTTAAATATTGAACTTATACGAGTATTTAATGGAATGTAGAACTTCATGGTTGGGGAACTGCATATACTATGCCACTACAAATTCATTATTAAAATATGTTTAAATAAAATCAAGTTCTATTCGACTTCGCAAAGCATTTGCGATTATTAATATAATGACTCCTCACCAGTTGTATGTTTTTGCACTGTGGAAATTTATGTATTTAGCCATATCTAAATTTCCATAAGTGGTCATACTAATTATTCCGCACGTAGGCACCGCACGAACGCCTTGAAAATACCTAGATGTAATAAACATTAGCTAGGAGACACTCGTACATATTGGGCTCTAGATTTTATAACAGTTCAAGAGACATTCATTGAAAATACAAAGCTCAGCTTTATTAAATTTGGAACACTAAAGAATGAAGTAGAGCTTCAGGATAAAAAGCAGGAACTGCAAAGAAGCCGGACATTTCTCGATGGCTTGGTGCAAAGATTGATTATGTTGGCGTAATATATGGAGACCTTATTGACGAGTGTATTAAATAGATGTGAGCTCTCTAACGATAAAGTTGGCAGGCCATATATGTTCGAAGAATATACACTCCGAAAGCTAGTCATCAAGGACAAGTAACTTGAAAGATGTAATGAAAAAGTGGATAATACGGATGTATAATACGTTGATCTTTTAGCAAGAAATAATGTGCGAGGAACCCCTTACTCTCGAAGATATAGAGAATTTTGATATGAAATCAATTCATCGTTAACTCAGTCAATATGAAATTGACGCAATTTACTGCCAAAACCATAGCTCGAGAATTGAGTGGAAAAAACTCTTTTACAAACGAAAAATCTTTTAAATATTTGACGTATACGGCAGGCAGAAACCAAACCGTTCTGATGAGGATACGTTTCCTGCTTATATGAAACGCCTGCTTTTACATAGAGCCCAGCACACTGGTCCAATCACAAGCGGATAACCATTCATTCATTTTATCAAAATCAGCTTTTGTAAAGTTATAACAGTAGCTACTAGAAGCATTAAATGATGAAGTTACAGGATCAAAAAACAAAACTATTTCTATTGCCGGATGATGACTTGTTTCAGGAACCATAGGAGTTAAACAACGCTTAACAAGAGTCCTATTGGGATCGGAAGAAAATACCAGGTCAAGAGATTTTCCAGCGTCATTATTAACGCCGCTAGACTGCATTAGGCCTGAAGAAATAATGTTGTCAATAAAAGATATGGTATGTTGAACAGTCGCCGAGAATGAAGGTAGCAAGCCTTCCTCGTCCAGAGAGTGTTTTCAGTTAATACTAGGCAAGTTAAAGTCACCAAAAAGCAATCATTCGTCGGCAGGCAGCAAAACTTCAATAAGCCTATCAGTACATAAAGCCAGCACGTCAAATATCTCAGCTGATGAGCCTGGCGGGATGCAAACTGTACCAATATATATGTTTTTGTGTGAGAGCACATATAAACTCCAGATCGCCGAATTCAACAAAATCGATTAATGTGAATGAAAGGTTGCGACGAACGGCGCAAAGCACTCCATCTCCAACAGGAGCATCCAAAGACAGACGCGGTCACGGTGAATCACCACGAACTCGGAACCAAAAAGCTCTGCATTTGCAAGCAGACCACGTCAAAACATGAGTTCATCGAGCTTGTAAAAAGGCGAGTCGTCTTGGAGCGAAGACCAGTTACATTGGCATATTGGACGGAGATTTCGCCAACAAGTATTTTGCCTTAGCAGAAAATCCAGAGTGCCCCTTTGGAATAAATTCACGCACAATGGACTTGTGGGGCCATATCTCAGGAGAGAGGACAGCCTGAAACAGATTTTCCGGAACCGGAACCGGAAAGAGCTCGTAGTGCCGATACGTGATGAACTATGTCTAGTAATCTCATCTTCGGTAGTGTCAGGATGTACTCTAAATACGTAGTCACATTTTGGAAGAATGGCTGGTCGCAACGAAACAACGTCTCCAATTACAGTCGGAGTATCATTGGTGGAAGCACTATCCGCAACCGAAGCAAACCGCAATATACAGACATCCGAAACTGAAGCTTTCGTCCCTTCATCAAACACTTTGTCCACAACTGAAGATACCACGATATCGTCGGAACCCGAAGATGAAATCCCGCCAATGGAGGCCACATTTGTATCCAGAGAAATCTCATGTCAAACTAAAGAAAGACTTGAGGCAGTAGGAATGTAATGTGGGCTGTTGCGATGGTTCCTTTGTCTCTGACGACGAATCACCTTCGCTGAGGAAATATTCTCAGAGGAGGGAGGAGTTAAGACATGCGAATCCTGCTGAGCAGATGAAGACTGTTGGGGCTCAGGTTGTAGAGTTTCAGAGCTGTGAGACTCTCTTATAGACAATTTCCCAATATCATTGAATGTAACTGCAAGGTATATTGAAATAAACTACCTTTTCTTAACTATATAATATTATATTGCCGGTCCCTTTTGAATTCTATAAATATTAACAAATTTTGAAATATTTAAGTTTAACGCCTATGCTGAAAATAGAAAAACCGAACTGGTGTTAAATGTGTGCACCACTTGTTTGATATTTTTTATTTATAAGAATGAATCTAATATAGCTGAAAGGATATTCCAGGAATATCGTAAATTGTTCTATAGAATAAAGTAGGAAAAATCGATATGGTGTTAATTATCTTCACTAGTTGACTATTAATTTTATATTTACAAGTATACAAACAGTAAAACTGAATGGATGAATATTGTAACCCCGATCGGAGAAATCCGATTGGATAACATTATAAATTATCCAAATGGTTGGACACTGCTTAACACCGAATCGGTGCTATTTTAACACCGATTTTTGTACTGTGTATACCTACCTACTCTTTTCTACAACTCTTCATGATGTGGAAAGTAAGTAATTGGAAGTATGTAACTATGTAGTCGGCATTGTGGAATGAGATTTTAAATTAAAAATATTTAAACTGTTGGCGGAATCTATTAGGTCAATGAAAGTAAGTTTTCTCTCCGCTGACAAAAATAAACATTTTCTTGTTGTCAACAAAAACGGCAGCTTTCTAAGAGCATCAAAGCCGTTTTTTTTTTTTTTTTTGGAATTAATTAAAATTAAAATTATGTTCCTTTCCATCATCTTCTTTTAAAGACCTCCGGAAACTCCTCATAAATAAATTAAATATTTAAAAACAATTAAAAAATATGAGGACTCTAAAATAAGAAGGACCTACCTCCCCCCAGTATAATATCAAAATATAAAGAGAAGGTGTCAATTCATCTTTATTAAACTTTTCCAAAGTTCATCGTCTGCCTCAGCAATATCGACCGTAATCAGATTTCTATAAGTGCTCCATCTTTACACAAAAAACAGAAAAAAAAATCACTTGAAATCAACTTCCCCTAATAGAGGGCAATTTTTATTATTTTCATCAAAATGTTACATACAAACATGCATACTTATACATATTATGTAGGTACATATATGGGTTAGAGAGGGCCACAGTTCGAACACGAAAATTTAATTCCGTCCAACCCAATATTCAAAGTGAGGCATCGACTTAACCAACTTATCTCAGGCTATTTATGAACGGCCGTAACTTAAACACATCGAAATCCTGCTAAATGCTATTTCGTGTACAAGAACTGATTGATTGACAATCCATTACGAGGCAAACAACTTTACATGTAAGGAATTTTGGCTGCTGCCTGAACTTCTTATCACTCTCTCTCTCTCTCTCTCTCTCTCTATCTATCTATCTATCTCTCCCACTCACTTACTCTCTATAAGTTGCTCAACCCCTTGGCAGCATGGACAGACGTGCCAAAGTGATGATTCCAAGGCGTGGATTATTTATCACGGCCTCAATTTTAATCTAAGCATCTCCGAATCCTTTTCCTGACGCATCTCTTCTCCCCCCCCCCCCCCCCTCACGACAACGACGCTTGGAATGCTTAAAATCCTGATAATGTTGTTCCTTTTCACGATCCAACCAGTTTCCTGGCTGCAAAGAAAAATTCAATTCTGGACTCTCACATCTCAATTTTGTAGATTTCAAGTTAGAGCTAGTACTTGCCTTGGGCGGTAGGCTTGCTACTGCTAATACTGTAATGGAGGCGTCATCATTCCAGAATCACAACGATTTTGGGATAGATAGTCTTTCTTTCTTTAGG
Organism: Dioctria linearis; assembly: GCA_963930735.1. Taxonomy (NCBI): domain Eukaryota; kingdom Metazoa; phylum Arthropoda; class Insecta; order Diptera; family Asilidae; genus Dioctria; species Dioctria linearis. The sequence continues at coordinate 261,703,952 of OZ005742.1, read as the reverse complement.
TACGGGGCAAGGATAGCAATCTTTTGAATATTGGCACCGAAGGGGGTATGCGGCAGGCAAAAGTCCTTTTAAATTTTTTTTTTTTATGTATTCTTGATCATGTCCCCCCAACCCCTCCGTACCCTTATGTAAACAACAGCCTATCTTCCTTATAAGGTTTTCTCCTCTTACTGCCCACCAGGACACAAGATGATGGAAAAGGAAAACGAAAATCAAGAAAAAAAAAAAGTTTCTGTAAATCATGTGCGTTCTCCATGGACCACTAGCACACATAGTTGGACTGGCCATATATCCCCGTTCCGTTCGCTTCGCTGCCCAAGTTCCATGTTTGGCGAAACAAAAATAAATTTTCTGTGCAAGCCTGAGCCCTTTACCGGTTACCAATGCCCCGTATACGCTCCTTTACGCATATTACTATACTGTGCTCATGGTATCTCTGGTATATATCTGCAGCGCACAAGGAGGACTGTGTACACTTCCATTTGATGTTTTTCGCTTGAAAATTGAATCTTCGCATTTTCCCTGTCCATCTGATGTTTTATTCATGCAAGTGTCGGATCTAAACGGAGATGACATCTTCACGACCATTTCCAAGGATTCCATCCTATATTTAATGTGGCCCCTTAGCTCCCCATGTATAGCATATATGCTAACTCTATACACACATTATGTATATGATGGGACTATAGTAGCTGAAGGCTCTCTATCACCACTCGTGCAACCCCTTCCCAACAGCGATCTATAAGGTTTCTATCTTCTATCTATGTTGTTGCTGTTGTTGTTGTTGTTATTATTGTTGTAGTTGGCTGTTGTAGCATTCCAGTTTTGGGTAACTCTCACAGGTTCTTCTATACTTTTAGACGATACACTTTTGGTTGGGTTGTTATATAGTTCTATATCTAGCTAGCATGTCTCTTCCCTTCGAATTCCGAGGAGATAAACATTTTATACATTCGACTCTGGCGGGATGCAATAAAGAAACAGTTACGAGGGGCAGCATACTCTCATATGTGTGAATATTTGACGAAATGTTTGCGTAGCACAAGAAGCCTCCATTTGAATAGTTCCGTGCATGGGAATTCCGAACTCTTTATTCTGTCAATAGTGGGTCGCTTAAACGCCATTTGCAGATTGTTTTCTGTTTGTTTATATTTCCATAACGACACATTGGAGGACTGAGGAATATGGTATGAACTATTAGCGAAATAGACGCACCTCTGGTAATAGGATATTTCAAGTTTAGCCGAAACTTATACTGATGTTATGTGACCTTATACGAAGGATTTTATATTTCACGGGAGACAAATTAAGTCTAGACTGCTAAAAAATTATGGTCTAGTTTTAGCGGCTAAACTGTCGTAATGGCAGATTATAGAAAAAGCAAATTTAAGAGTGTTAATATAAAGAAAGAAGGGACGACAAAAGGAGAGAAAAGGGCGTGAATAACAGAGACCAATCGCCTTATTTAATTGGTTTAACTGAGATATCATAGCTCTCAGAAGTTGAATATTTTCGGTGCAGCGAAATAGAAAATTCCTCTCCGGAATCTGCATCGGATTTTCGCCCAATTAGTATTTTGTGCTTTATATCCAAAGTCTTTGAAAAGCTTATGTACTACAAACAGATAATTGAATATCTCGATCGGGATGATTTTCTGACGCGTTGGCAATCGGGATTCGGACGATTTCACAGCTGTGAGACAGTTGTGTTAAAAGTAACTTCTAACATAAAAAGCGCTCTAGACCGAGACCATCATGGTCCTAGTATTTTTAGATTTCTCTAAGGCTTTTGATAGCGTCAATCACCGCATCCTCCTCGACAAACTAGCGAACTCATTCAATTTTAGCAACTCAGCCGTTGCTTTAATTAACAACTTTCTGACCGGTCGTAAACAGCGCATCAAAACCAACGAAATATTGTCTACTGCACTACCATTAATAAGTGGGGTCCCTCAAGGTTCTATATTGGGGCCTTTGCTTTTCAGTCTGTTTATAAATTACTTGCCTGGACATTCTCCAGGATGTGACTATCCATTTATATGCGGACGATGTCCAATTATATCTCAATAGACCTATTATTGGGCTCTTAGAAGACTGCATTGATCGAATGAACTATGATCTCAATAGAATCAATGTCTGGTCGAGGAATAATCAGTTCGTTTTAAATCCTATCAAGTCTCACTGTAGGCTTACACAACGTTTCGCTGCCTATGCTAAATAAAATCAGTACTCTTGGTATTATTTCAAATACCGAAATGAAGTGTTGCGACTACGTTAACAGCATTATCAGAAAAGTTTATGCAGGGCTTCGGAGTCTCGGAGTCTCTGGCTTTCAGCGAGTATCCTATCTACTGAAAATCGCCTCAGATTAATTAATGCTTTAATTCTGGCCCAATTCACTGTCGCAAATTTCAAATACGCCGAGGATTGGCTTTTCTATAGTAAATTTTTAAAAAAATAACTTTTTACTGTCGCAAATTTTAATTACGCCAGGGATTGCCTTTTCTATAGTAAATTTTTCAAAAAATAACTTTTTACTGTTATATTTCCTAAACTGGATAGGTTCTGTGCCCATAAGATGAAAGTAGCTTTCAACGAATGCATCCGCTTTATTAATGGATTTCGCAGGTTTGACCATGTTTCGCCATTTCGATCTCGAGTGCTTGGCAGTGCACTGTTTCCCTATTTTCGGCGACGTGCTCTAGTTTTCGTATATAATCTAATTAATTGTGATCGACCTATAAATCTTAAATGGAAGGTTTTTATCTTGTCCAAATTACCCGTCTATGAAATAACCTTCCCTTGAATGTCAAAACTGCAGGCACTGTCGGTGCATTTAAGCGGCACATTGAAATACTTATAGTATAATATTTATTACTCCTTTGCTATTATGAATTATATTCATGATCTCCACAACAGAATTTACGGTAAATTTTTAATTTAGCTCTAAAAGGAAACTAAGTTCTTATAGTAGTCCTTTTTTTACGTTTTTTTATAATTTAGAAAAATTGTATCTGTATATTTCTTTCTTCTGTTAGCCTTGAAAACTCGATCTCTAGCACCTTTAAATCTAATGTAACGAAAAAAGATTATTATTAACTCTTGTGTACAGTATTCCTAAATAAATATTTCTATTTCTATTTCTACTATTAATTTCCACCAGAGATTGCAATAATAGTGGTATTGTTACTAAAAACACTCCCAGCTTCACATAAAAACAAGGTTACAAAACATAATTCAAAGAGATCAATACTTTTTTGGACACTTTTACGTATTGTTTGTTACGCGCCACAAAGTGCTACAAGCGACATCTATTGGAAATGGAAACAACTTTAGGTTAGTGACATCCTAGTAAACTTTGGGTTTGGAAAACGGAATATTCAGGAAGGTTCTAGGATAATTTATAGAGTATAAATACGGCGCTACTTACATCCAGGAGGCGAGTCTTATTTCAGAGAGTGAAGTGAACGAAGTAAACGATTGCGATAATTGGAAGTACAGGACTAGCGATAACTATAAAGAGTTGATTTGATAATTGTTTGTGAATTTTGTAAGAGTAAAGAGTAAAGTTAAATAAAGAAAGAAATTTTGAATGATATCTGAAATATTGTGTTTTTAAATAACGAACTAAGGCTACGTTCGTAACACTAAAACATACCGGCTCTTCGAACTATAGTACATTTAAGCAAATTGCTTGACCAAAATATAATAAAAACTAATAATAAAATAGACTAGAATTTAAATCTGTCTGGGGTACCAGAAACCTTTTTGGGTAAACTTGCAAAAACGGCGATGTCTATGTAGATCAATAATTAATGTGGCAAACTATACATACGAACAACTCCACAATTGTTACAGTGATTGGCCTGTGTAGGGGTATCAGGAGAAATATGCATCACTCATATGGTAAACCTAAGAAGTGATACTCTAAAGCTAGAATTTAAAACTGCAAGATGAAAATGCGCAAAAATATCTGATTACGACCTTGTGAAAGAGATCCAAGAGGTCCTTTCCGCAACATTCTCATAATACTTAGATAAATCACAGCCACAGTATACATACAGTAGACCAGCTTAGAACAAACTGAAAAGTGAATTTTAGAATTTTAATTTACAAAAAAAAAACCCCAAAATTTCTCCCATTAGAGGGAACTATTAATTATGATACGGAAGTAAATGGGCGAACAGAAGCTAGTTGCACAATGGTTTGAAGAAGTGGTGTTCGTTCCATGGACAGTGTAACAGGCAAAATAGCTGTAATAATATATTTGTGACAGTTTAACAGTTCAGCCAAGTCGAATGGCATGGGAAGTGGAACAAATTGTTTTTAGCTTTTTTTTCTTGCAGAAATATTTTGCTTGTCATTTTGACCCTTTTCCTCTAGTACAAATTTGTGCATGCTCTAAGTTCTCATTCTTCCACTTTCGATTTACATAACAACCTTAGTATTAAAAATTGACTAGTGTGTTATGTCGATTTCGATGGGACCATTTCAGTGTTGCACTTTTTCTGGCAGCGGAGAACCAGGAGCGCTGAAGTCCATCGAACATATTTCTGTCATATTCCTTGTATTTGTGGGCACACGTAACTGTACACGGAACTGTCAAACGTAATCAAATCTCTTTTTTGATATATAGAAACAAATTTCTTCTTAACTTTATGCCAATTACTCAAAATAATTTTTTTAATTCATTTAACTACAAAATTTCACAAATAATTGCGAGAGTACACTTTGACAGAGCAGATGACAATTCAACTTGAATATGTATTTGTAACACCGACAAAATATCCAGTGCAAAATAGGGGAAGTCAGTGCAAACCTCGTGTTGCACTATAAAAATTGTCCCATCGACCATTTTCAGTGTTGCACTGCTGGAAAAAGTGCAATACTGGTGTTACACTGAAGTCCCATTCGAAATCGACTTTACTTAAAAATTTTGAAAGAGAAAGTATAGAGGCATCCCACTCTTGTAGCAGTTTTGATAGAGCTCTTCTACTGTGTCACAACTCTCTGACACAAAGCGCATTAATTGGGAATTAAACGTGCCCAAATTTAAATCATGACTGAAAAATAATATGCGAGGATAAGATTAAAAAACCAAAGATCAGAATTTATGCTCGCATCGAATATGCTCTTCCAAATGTAAAGGAGAATGACCATTTTAGGCCATAAACACCTACACACATGACAGATATCTTAAACGATGCGTTATGATACTCTGAACATAATTTATTAACAATGTTTATTTCAATTAAGCAGGAAAATCCTTGGGGGAGGGGGATAAAGTTTGATTTAGTACATTTTGGGAAATCTAGTACAAAATCAAATTCCTTGGGACCTGAGAAGAAGTTTGAGTACCCACACTTCCATATCGGGAGGCTTAAATAGCTATCCCCATACTCGCTTTGTTAGTCTTTCCCTCTTTTTTATTCGAACTGAAGTAGGTACTAGATTTTTCGGAATTTCGATCGGCTCTATCTAGATCTCCAATCGGAAAACGGGTTTCACTGTTCGCCTACAAATTGTGGTAATCTGCAATTCGTAGAAGACAATTTTTCTCTGCATACTTTTAGGGTGGAGGGGGGGGGGGTCCAATATCGAATGTTGCATATCAAATTAAAAGTCTCGCCGAGTACTATCGGGTGGTGTACATTTTTCTCGATACAGAAAACTTTCTCGAGAAGTATAACCGCCGGAAAATTTATTTTCATGTACTTGGGTCACACACCCCAGCTACTACATTTTGCATTGTATTTTTGCAGTTTTTTTTTCCATGACCATTAGTGCTCTGTTGTGAACATTTTACTCATGAGAAGTCATTTTCAACCACTCACCAATTCTGCGCAATCACGAGAAGTAGAAAAGTCCACTTTTTCACCCAAGAAAGTCGCTCAAGTTACATCCAATCGCAAAAGCTTCTTCCGCCCCTACCCCCCTTAATTGAAATAAACATTGGTAATAAAATATGTTTAGAGTATCATAATGCACCGTTTAAGACATCTCTTGAGGTGTCGCAACTAAAGTTGTATGAAACAGATGTCGTTACATTCAAGCTGAGACAGGATTGTATAAAAATGCTTAAAAAACTTGGCGAAGCTGCAGAGCCATCTACATTCTGGAATGGAAGAGTATATATTTTCAGGTTAAGGTTAGAGTAGGAGCGACTAGGTTACTAGGACTGTACACACACTGCGACCAGAGTTGATCTATTGTGTTCAGCTATGTTATTTTCCTGTATTGAGACTTTTCCTGCAAATTATTCACTCTTTCCAACATTCAAACAAAAACAAAAACAAAACAAAATAGTTAGTGAAAATTATCACGCTATTTGCTTTATATAAATGTCGAAAGAAGTCCCCGGTCCGAAAATTGATCCAAACGAAAGCCCACAGAACCTAATTATTTATAAAAAGAAGAAAAGATGAAAAATTCATTGGCATGTGCCAAAAGATCATGGCAACATTGGCAACTCTCTTCAGAACTATGTGAAGCTCTCAGAAATAATTTTTTTCAAATTTTGCAAATGGAAAAATTATCCAAATTGCTCGAAACACTTCTGTGAGACAATTAATTTCGTAATTCAACGAAGTTCTTGTTGTGATAATCCACTCGTCTGAATGAAATCCAAATTATAAAGAGGATAGCACAGAGGAGTGGTGGAGCGGAGAGGAGGGAAGATTGTAAAATGGATGGTGGTACAAATTTGCAAATTAAAAAATGCTAATGTCATAATTCCCTCAGTTTCTTAACCATGAAATCAGAGTGAAGATTGTATGCGGAGGAGGAGGAGAACAACAAATTCAGAGAGTGGTAAGTAAGTGGTACACAGAGAATGTAAAATGGACTGTGGACCATAGTAAAAACGCCGCAGACATCAAATTAAAAAATCCGAGCACAAATCAAATTATCTCGCTGAGTATTAAAAATTAAGCGCGGATGTTAAGAAAAACACTGGATGTTGACAAACTTTAGCATAGTAATGGAGGAGCGGCCAGAAGACGATGGTCATAGATTTAGTCGCATCCAATTGGAATCTTCAAGCCCAGGCGGGTAAAGACATCTACTCCCCCCCCCCCCTCCCCGACCTTTTTTTCCTCCTCCTCTTGAATGTAAACATCACGCACACCACAAATATGTCGCAAAGATTATTCCTGGACCTTTTAGCATTCTAAGAAGTTGCCAGCTTGTGTTCGCTTTAAAATGCGTATCACCACCGCATAAGAAGCATCTCTCTATCGACAATAATAGCGCGTAGTGACTTCTTTCTCCCATCCTTTGGGTGGTGGCCGGTGGAGTTGACCGACCGGGAGGCGGCTGAAGGAACAACAAACAGGGCATATAAATGAAGATGAATCTCTGACCCCTCGCGTTAATTGGTAATTCATGATTAATTCAGGAATTTTAAAATTGCCATTTCCATCACAGGATCCAGGCTAATGGATAGGAAGTGTAGGTCGGAGGAGACTTAACCAATGTGTACTGCCTGCTGCGAGTGCTTTTAATATGAAAATCGGAGAGCGAGTGCCGGTTGGATGGGTATATACTTCTGGATGAAGTCGTCTTCTTTCGCGTGAACACAACAAATAGCTCTAGCACTGCCTCAAGTTAGCTGGAAGTTGATATTCAAGTGTATCCATCCATCCATCCATCCATCCATTCATCCACCCACCATCCCCCTTCATGTTAGATATACTAGTGGGTGGGGGTGCATGGAGGAGGCGACAGCGATGGTGGCAGAAGTGGATTTGACTTGCAGAGCACAAAATAAATGTGACGGGCGGGTGTCAAAAACTTGCTTGAGAGAATTTTTAAATAGCTTAACGAAGCTTAAATAATTAATAAATTTTAGTGAGTTTTTGTTGCTGTCCTGTGACTCTTATACATTTTGCACAAAGTGGAATATATACATCCCTAAGCCCCGAAAACTCTCTGCCATCTTAGTGCTATTTTACCATGCAAAGTCAGTTTCAACCACCCTCCCCTTCCCGCAATGCCGGCCTCCACCAACATACTCTCCACTCTCAAGGTATTAATGACAACTTAAGTAAATTTAGGACTGATTTTTGCCAATGATATTTTCTAAAAGAAGCACACTACCACTGAGATATCTGTTGGATAACGAAGAGGGTAGGGGGGCAACCAATTAACACGGTAGATGAACTAAGATGAAATGGCTCAAGATGCCATCAGGTGAGAGTAGTAGAGTCAGCTCAAAGAAGAAAGAATTCCATTCCAGCACATAAATAATCAACGGAGGGGGGGCTGCTTTGATAATGTCATCCATCCCTGGCGATGTTAATGTTTCTTCTGGTCCTCCATTAATATTTCGCCTCCTGCAAATGAACTGTGAGCTTCAATTTAAATAAGAATCCCCTAACATTTCACTGTCCTGATCCTCCTGACACACGGTGATGTAACTGGCACGTTACTTAAGCTAATGAGCAATTAAAAATTTTCCAGAACTGTCGTTTGTACGTCTAAAGATCCTTAGGAATTTTTTTCGTCTTATTATTCTTTCATGATGCTTTTTGCGAATCGATTTCGTACGAAAAAATATTTATGCCCTTAACACAACTTGAACAGCAACAAATTAATTTGAAAGTAGTCAACTTCACTGGATATTATTCATCTACTCTCGTTTAAGACCGCCATAGATTGTGACCTTGAGCGGTCGAGAAAACCACTTTGAGCGTATTACAAATCAAGTTAACTTTGCATTTCACACCATTCCCAGGATTGGAAAAAAGTCAAAATTTTATCTCAATTTATCCTTCAACTCAAGCAGTGATTGCGCTCAATTTTTAAGTTATCGACGTAACGTTTGAGTGAACTCAAATCATGAGTTGTGTCATGTCTTGAGTGAACTGTGTAGTCTTGAACAGATTCAAACCGAATTGAAACCTGCAGTCAATAAAAAGAACTCATCATAGAGCTTTTGTGAACATATTTGACTCAAAATATTAAGTCACTCAACTGGCATGATGGGGTCTACTCAAATTATAAGATCATCCAAAATTATGAGTCTATTACATTTATGAGCCCTCTCAATTTATCCTTTCAAGATTTAAATCAGCTCAAGTAATCAATGACTAGTCAACTCAAGTTTTGAGTGGATGTACAAATTGAGCGAACTCACCAATTCAGTAGAGCGATAAGTTGAAGTTAAAAATAGAATGCGCTCCTTTGGAGCCTTAATCGTTCCACCAAATAAATGTGCTATCAAACATTTGCTGACGATCAAAATGGAAAGAATACGTCTGAGGCTAAAACCGCACCAAGTCGCTAATCAATGACCGTAACAAGTAAATAGAGCGCCATCTACATACATATGTAGATCGTCTCTTCTGGTATCCGTGCTGGAAATTCAAAAGAAATGCCGACCAGGCTGGCCCCCCCCCACCCGATTACACCTGAAAAAAATTGCAGTAGATCTTCTGAATTTTTTCTAAGAAAATGATTCACATCTATTCTACTGCACCTTTTGTAAAAAAACGTAACAACTTCTGGAACGCAAGCCCTAGCTAGCACCTTGGTCTTCGGTAATGGTTGTTGAAGCCTATAGAAAAAACGCGCGGATACCTGTAGAAGAGCGTCGCTTTGCTCGGGGTGTTTGAAACAAGACAGAGCCTATTCTGGTTATCGCGATGGAAGGTTTGTTTTAATTAAAGACAGCTGCCAGAGGGTCTTTGATAAGCCTTCCATGTAAAGACAGCTCCTTAGAACATTATCGGCGCGGCTTGGTAAAACAAACATTTAAAGAAATAATTATAACTCGTAATTGGAGAAATTCAGCGAAATTAGACAACGGCGAACAAGTCATTGTGCATTAAATAAAAACAAAATAATTCTGCAGATTGGGAAAAGTCTCAATCAGTATCCTAAAGAATTTCATTGCTCGGTCTGTTTTGCTTTAAGGTATGTAGATGAATGCACATTTGAATTTAGTACAATTCTAAGTCTAGGGCATGCGTGAATACATTCGGTATTTACACAGCCGATCTTAACAACAGCAAAATCGCTTTTGGTTTAACGATAAGTACAACCAACGAAATAGTCTGCTTGTCGCACTTATCAATTGCATCCATGTCCAGAACTAAAAGACTATCCAAAGAGAAAAATTTGTTTTTGACCAGAACGTTAGAATATTGCCAAGACGCAAAGGTAGCAAATGTGTCTCGTCCCAGGTCAAAACTATCAGGAGCTACTTCAGCAGTTCCTCTATTCCTTCTATATACAATGAAGTGATTGTTGTCTCCCTGAATAAAACTTATATTTAGACTGTTAGATTCACTTCAAATTCTCCTTTTCCACTCACTTTACATCTCCCTTGTGGATATGTACAAGAGTCAATACACAACCATATGAGAGATATGGTAAAGGTAAGGAGATAGCTGCAGGTCCCGATAGTTTCAAGTCCCCGTTAAATTAAAAGCTACGCCACATTCTTAGCTAAAGCTCTGTGAAAACTATTCTACTTGCCTTATTCGACAGGAAAATTTCCAATTGTTTGAAAACTAGCTCATATTAAACCTATTCCCAAGAAAGGAAAGGGTAGCGATCCCTCAAAATATCGACCAATTGCAATCACTTCGATTCTTTAAAAGCTTTTTGAATGTATCATTAACTCCAAGTTAATGAAGTATCTAGAAATTAATCAAACCCACAACGATCGCCAATATGGCTTTTATTTTTCTGACTTTTCATATGGAACGTCGAAGCCTTAGTCTTAATCTTTTGGTGAGTCCAAAATTGTTGCCCTAGATATTTCAAAGGCCTATCATAGTGTCTGGAGTTCAGCCCTTTTAGCCAAACTTAAAGCACTGGGCCTCTCTCGTCCTCTTCTATTATGAATGTAAAGTGTTTTATCTGGTCGGTTAATACGGATTATATTAGATGACGTTACATCTCAATCTCAGCCAATAAATGCCGGGGTGCCTCATGGCTCTGCAATCTCTCCATCTCTCTTCTCAATTTTCATTAATGATCTCCTTTCCCTTACTTTCAATCATATTCATTGTTTTGCCGATGACAGAACCCTTCGTTTCGCTTACACCCTTGGGGACTACAGAGGAAACGACACATCTGTCAAACTAGGTTGCATGATTAGATCCTTAAATAATCACCATGACAGTATTCTCGTTTGGAGCAAACCGAATCGCATCGAAATCAATACATCTAAGTTCCAAACATGTCCCATCTCTTTAACACAAGATCATAATTTTCCCATTTCCGTTTCCTTTGGTGGAGCACTGCTTGACGATACATCGTCTTTATGAATTCTTGACATTAATATTTGCAGTATTTTAAGCTTCTTCTCTGTTGCCAAATAAGCAACGAAATATCTTGGATTTCTGAAAAGGTGTAAGAAATACTTCAACCCATCGATTCTAGCGCTCCTCTACAAGTCCTAAATCAGACCTAGAATGGAATACAATTTGTATATGTATGCCGGGGCTGGTCTTAGAGCCTTAGCTTCGTTGGATATTGTCAAACAGAGAGACTTCAGCTCATTGGCGATGTGGCAAAAACTTGTCATATGGACTTATACGAGCACCGTCGCAATGCTGCTTGCATTTCATTCCTATATTGCTACATGCATGATCAATGTTCTGATGAAATACTCGCACTGCAAGCCGCGCACATCCTTTTATCCTTCAAAATACTTTCAGTCGTGTGCAAATGTGGAACAGTCATCAATCTTCTGTCTTTCCTCCGGCATGCAATCTACGAAAGTTTAAGGGTGACATACATCAGCACCTTCGCCACCCTTCTCACGTTCCCTAATTCCTTTTTTATCACCTTCTGGCAATGCTGTGCTTCGCATCATGGGATATCTCCTGAGCTTGGCTTAATAATATAAAAAACAAAAGCAGTCACATAAAGTACGTTTCCCTAGTTTTATTAACTAAAATGGATGTTTGGGAAGTTTTACAGTTCCACCATTTACAAACCAAAACAAAATGAATAATTTAACATCCCCTTTGACTTTTCGGAGTGGCAAAGAACCTTGAGCAACTTTCTTCGTTGCGTGTGGTAGTCACTTGCTAAACTGTTCGACTCGTATCTTTTAAATGATAAATTTTGTGCATTTGACATTTGCGAGTGGTGGCGAGTGTCCTCAAACGTTTTTTTCAGTTTTCAGCATATACCATTTTGCGCCCCCTTCACCGGAATCCTGGATCCGCCACTGTGCCGACCCGACGACTTTTATATGTTCTTCGATAAGTCTCTCCACATATTTCAAGATAAATAACAAATCCTTTGATACGTAGTGTAAAACCAAATTATACAGAAGGTAGGCAATGATAGTGTTGAGTCACTTAGTAATTGCAAAATTTTAGTCAATGCTATATCTTGTCGCACAGGTGTGGCAACAGTACCACAGTAACATCTTTACCACGAATATTTTTGGACAAGCTCATGTGGCACCAGGTTAGTTTTGACCCCTGTAACTTTAAGAAAAACCACACAGACCTTAAGTGTGGATAGAACACACTTGCATGACACAATAATGAATTAATATCCGAATAGGGACCTTCAGATAGAAAATTATGGCTGCCAAATGAAAAACATCAGCAATTGACGAACTTACAAAATTCGTTAAAACTGCATGTCCAAAGCAAAATTCGTGATAGAAATCAGAGTTTAGTAACTTAGTGTTCCATAAAAGACAAGAAAAACTAACCGTCTTTATGTATAGTGTCGAAGTTAAAAATCTACGAATACATACTTCATGCCAAAATTAAAATCATTGAACACACACAGCATCCCGTTTCAGTCAGAAAATTGACAACTCATTAATCTCATTTAAACTGGATTTTTCTATGCTATGTTCTGTGCTCAAAGCATAGCTCGTCCATTCAATTCCCAAAAATTCTCAAAAGTAGTTATTACTCCAAGAAATCCTGGAGAAAACTTCATTCTCTATGGAGATTATCGCCAAGATAATGCGATACAACGAAAATTCCATCACCTTTCCTTTCCCTTTATTCTCGGGTGCTATAGAACCCTTCTTTTACGATGCGATATGAGTTTACACACGACTTTGTATCTCCTCTGTGGAGTATATCTGTGCTCCAGTGGCCCCCTAGCAGCAGAGGAAATAAACAGGAAAATAAGATTCCAGACCGGCAATAAATTCCCTCGGTCAGTTCGCTGTTAGGAATTCGAAATAAAATTCGGACTTTATACTATCGGGGGGCTTCAAGTCCCCATAGAAATACATTTGAGGTGACTTATCCGCCGAATATCGCCTTAATTTACAAATACAAAGAGACACACCCGAACATCATGCACACAGTCAGTAGTACACAGAGAGGAGGGTGAAAAAGTATGGTGGAGCGGTAAGATATCTAGGTGAGGATTTCATTCTGAGAGTGGCATAGCATAAGAACCCCTTTCACAAAATCTCAAAAGGATTTTCATGAAGGCACTGCTGAGCTTTAAGAGGTATCCGCCAGCTAAAACTTGTATGTACTAAAAGGTACGCGTCCCTATAGCTATCATAGAAGGGGGACGTAGCAACGAAAGGGTGGCAAATTGGACCGATTGTTGGTTCACTTTGAAAAATGGTCCATGGATGGTCGTTCCATTCCTCCGGATTACATATTTGCCATAAAGTAAAAATACTTTGTGTGTACGGCCGTTGATTAGAAATCCGAGTGGGTTTATGCCGGGAATGTGCTCCGCACCTTTGGCAATTTCGTTATTAGATGTTGTCGGAGCTAAACAGAAATTGCCGTTGGCTGTTGTTGCCCAAATGAGAAGTGAATGCGTATACTATAGAGGTACTCTTAGCCGGCCGTCGTCGTTGTCATTGTCGTCGTTGTCGTCGTAGTCGTTGTCGTAGTCGTCGTAGTCGTAGTCGTTGTCGTATATTTTGCCAACACTTTGCAACCTTCAATATCCCTTGGGATCGGGATGCGAAATATGCCTGATATCGAAAGGATTGTTGTTCGTCATCGGAAAAGGTTTCGTAGTTTTTAGGTGTGATAACAGGGCTTTATTGACGACTGAAATCACCTGCGATGGAGCTCTATGTTATGAAATTCCTTCATTTATGACGGAGTTAGCCTGAAAGGGTTATGACTTTGATGGCAAAATTTTATTAGGAAGGATACGAATGTACGTACATATATTCCAGTAGGAGCGATATTCCCTTATTATGTTCTGTTAATAAATTAGCACTTGATGCTTTGGATGAAAATATCAAGTCAAAAAAGATTTGCGCTTATTATCCTTTATGATCTGCCAGTAAGATGACATAATTCTCTCACATTCGGTATTTCATAGATCCAATTTCAAGGAAATTTTGTCATAAAATTTCAATAGAATGCGGGAACGGATTTAATGTGGCTAATTGTTTCATGGCATAAGTTTTTTATATGATTCTAGGAAATAGATTCTTTACAACAACAAGTATTTCTTCTGTGCCATCGAAAGCATCATAGAAATCCTTACTTATCGTATATATTTTTTTTTTTTGTATATTTGGGGCAAGGTCTAGCAAGGATTTACATGATTGCGCAGAATCATTTTTATTCCGGAAATATAATAGCAACGGGACAGGGTTTCCATAACGCGATAGTTTTCTGTATAAAGAATAAGATGACTAAAAACCATCCTCCATCTATAAACGATAATCAGCATAAATGTCAAGAAATGTTTCGATAGCTATTGCCAAGCTACGTCTAAGGCAACCATGATAAGAATTCCTGATTTACCGTTCATGACGACGACCAGCCTTCGGCATAGCGAAATTGAAAGTCGAGCAGAAGTAAACATCTTATCAAAAACATATCAAGTCCAATTCCCAACTGTATAAAGAAGACTAAAGAGCCAAGGATAGAACCCTGTGGTACCCCAGAAAAGAAATAGAGATCCCAAAGGGATCCTTTTAAACTGTTACAGTTTCAACACTGCATGAATTTTTAATAAGAAAAAATATTTCAGATTAGAACGCAAAATTTCGATTCAGCTAAAAATTGATGTGTTAAGTATTGAAGTTCAATAGCAGGTACTAGTACCTATTGACATATGGTCCTTTATCGAATATATCACTGACATCCGATATTTTTAGCAATAGAAAATTAGAAGTATAGTAAGGCGTGTAATGCATGTAGAGAAACAAGTGGAAACATTTTTTTTTTAATCTCGGAAGATGTTATCTAGCTCTAAGGCTATAGATTGAGCGCTATCCATTCATTGCAGATACAACCTAAGCTCCATCTACATACATAAATGAGAATTCACCAGTGATTATACAGTTTTGTTATCCAATTCCAGAGTTAGAGTGATCTGCGCAATACCTTTTTGGATAAAAGCAGACCGTATCGTTTCCGCAGTTCATGAAGATTTCCCACAATTTACGTTAGGGTAATCCTTAGTCAGCGCATTTAAGCTTGACAAATAACATAATAGAATTAAGCTTGTTTTTAAGGAGTCCATTTTAGTCCGTCTTAATCTTTACTTTATGATCCTACTACAATTTCTCGGTGGACATGATAGGGTTAAAAAATTTACTGGTGTTGAATCATCCCAAACAAAACTGTTTTTGTTTCAAGAGAAGAGCTTCAACACATATCAATACCTACATAAAAGGATGACAAGGTCAATGCAAAACCAACGCACTGAATTACGCAAAGTGTGGGAGGAATTCGAAGACTTCCTTTCAAAAACCAACACAATGGAACCGCAAGACGAAGTGTGGTTTCCCACAATATCAGCACGAAGAAAAATTCAATTAGTTCATAGACCCCTGTGCCACTACTTAAAGGATCTACATGTCGAAGGACAACATTCCTGACAAACCCTACAATCAGCAAGAAAAACAAACTTGTTATGGTCGTAGCGTATTGCATAGAGCAATATGCTACACGAGATACTGCAGCGTGTACGCCGGCTGCTGTCAAACGGAATATTTGAACGCACCCAGACCGAGAGAAGTGCGTTTCCTCGAGCTCGGTGTGACATTCGGAAGAGGAAAGAAAAAGAAGAAGAAGAAGAGTTTTTTTTCTAGAGAGGCTAGGAATGGATTCAAAAAGTGTGGTTGGTGGAGATAGACAGAAATTTTTGGGTGAAAAAGAATCAAAAAATTTCAACGGCATCAAAAGAAGTAAAATCGTCTTTTCTTCAGGATAAGGAGAAGAAAAAGCACGGAAGACTTTCAGATCAATCGTAATAAGAGTTCCAGTGAAAGGTTTTCGGTATTAGCCTGAAACAGTCTCAAGAATCTTCCTGCTCCTGGTGTTATAGGCTTCCAGCGAATAACTCCGGGAAGTACTCTAGTCCCAGATAAGACTCATCGGCTACAAAATTGCTTATTAGCCGTCGATGATGAAGTTTTCACCGGGGAAATGACAGATTCGGTCCTCTGATCTTGATTACCTGACCACTGGAAAAAAAAGAAAGAAAAAAACTCCTGAAGGAAGTATCTGGCCTGGTTAAGTAACAGGCTCCGCAAAATATAAGTACAACAAACGACATCAGAAGCTGATCAAATACTCGGCAGAGTTCACCCCGAAACTAACAAACTCTGGTATTATATCATGTGGAGGAAGTGAATGCTAGAAATAACCTAGGGAGCTCATGGCAGCAGAGGCAAGAACAGAATCATATCGGCATCAATTCCAACAAATCTTTCATCATAGTAATGTTGTAACTCTCATGTATATTTAGCTAGTTTGTTTATCATAATTTCTATTCTAGCACCAAGTAGGTACCTCTACACTGTAAAAAATGTGCACAATTTTTGCCACAAAGCTTAGGTATTTTTCCCTAAAATGTAGGGAATATTACTTCAAATGAAACGAATATTCCCAAAAATCTAGGGAATATTCACTACATTTTAGGGAATATTCCCTAGATGTTAGAGAAAAATACCTAAGCTTTGTGACAACAATTGTGTGCATTTTTTACAGAGTAGACTCTCTATGTATCATAAGAGCATAACTATTAGGCTAGGAATCTCGCGCAGTTCAGTGTTTGAAGCAGGGAATCTGCGAAGAATGAATTTGGTCACATTGAAAATTTAATATTCTATCTTAACTTTTGTAAGGTGCCATCTGCGTTAGATGAAGCGCTTCACCGGGCCGGGATTAACCACGTAAGTAACAAGTTCTTTTATTATCTAACATTGTAGAGGTATAAGAAAAGTCTATCTCATCGCCAAATGGGAATTGTCATTACATCATCGAATTAGTCAAGCAAAACACCCTTTGTGGGATGTCGAAATAATCAAATAAAAGTTTTAAGGTCTGGTACACAGCAACTAGATATGGAATGATAGATCTAATCACCCTTTGTGATTGGCACAGATTCTGCTATAAAAGTGACATTGTCTCTGATGGTTCTGATTCTTCCGGACTGAATGTGTGCCGGCTTTTGTTTGATGAGTCGGCACGATGAAATTTTTTTTGATTATGGCTGACAGCAGTGGCAGGTTTTTCGTGGAACCTCCCCACACTCTCCGCCAATGAGCCGAGGCGAGCTGGCGTGCCGCCCTGCAGTCAACGCTGATCCGTCCAGTGGCTCATGCTGGCAGTCTGGACTTTACGTCCAAGCCAGTCACTCAACATAGTTCCATAACAAACTCCACACCAGCATGAATTGCTGGACGACTTAAATTACAACACATCTAACAATCTCACTCTGTTTTGATGTCAAATTTTTTCTTGTCGGGAGAGCGTAAGGTCAACACGCCGCGGCTTTTTGGTAACAACAGTTCAATTCGCACCGGCAACTTTGACTACAAAATTTCCAGATATTATTATTAATTTTACCACATATATATTTAGTAAAATTAAATACTAAATCTGACAATTCTGTTGAAATGTACCACGCATGCAGATTGCGCATCACGCACTCATCCAGATACGCTTTTGGCGACCCCACCTTACGTGAAGAACAGTCAGTCACATCAACATTGAAACTAGTTTTATTTCGAATTAAGTTCTTATGAATTCACAACAAGGTCTACAAAAAACAAAACCGCCCCAGGAGTCCTATTTACCTCCAATTGGAACCATTATAGCCAGATCTCCAATCTACACAAGAAAACTTAGATAAATATTTGAATTGTTTGTTATACCCTAGAAGCTAGCAAAAAAATCGTGTCAAGCTAATCGCGCATGTGCGGAAACTTTCTGCTAAGGGGACATTTATTGCTTTAATAAAATTTAAGGGCAGCTAGAGAGAAACTTTTAAGCTAAGTAACGATAATTATGAAATTTTTGTGAACAAAAAAACCAAATTTTTGTCTGAATAAAAATAATAAGGTTTTCCTTATTTCAAGGTGATCCAAGAGCTAACAAAATCCATAGGGTGACTCAAAAGATGTACTCATTTATTCCCACCAGAATTCATGAATATTGGCGAAATTTTTATATAGCCATAACTCTTAAAGGAGCATTCCTAAGAGAGTGGGGCATTATGGCTTACATTGAACGATTTTTTCATCAACTCACCTCAAGGCACCTTGATCTGAAACACCCTGTATATACTTTTTTTACGGCGATAATATTATGACTATACTTAATTTTCTTCCAAAACTTCCATTGACATTTTCGAGAACTTTTAAGTTGATATCTACACGTTTTTGCTGAAATACCTGTATCTATCAATCCCTTGATATTGCCATAAAATGCACGTAGTTCAAAACATTCTGTGAAATAGAAATGTTCTTTCCTTTAGAAATCTTTAGCCTTAGTAACATCAAGATGGTCATCGGTTCTAAACCCTGTGGCTGACAGCTATTGTGTTCGAGTTTCCCAATCTAATGGGCGGTGATATGAAGGTCTACATACTATTTGGGTATTGATTTATAATTAAAATACGAACCGCACGCGTAAGTTGAAAAAATCAGCCAACTGGTCACCATTACCATTGCTGCTTGAACTGATGATTGTTTTGTTTGACATCACTAATTAGGCGATGGGTGAATTCGCTCACCAGTAGCATGCTATCGTGCATGTTCACTTAATCAAGGAGTTCTTAATCGGGCGATCACAAAAGGTTACTCTTGGGGACTTTAATCACTCAAATTTCCTTCCTCTGTCTTCTGGAGTACCACAAGGCTCCATTCTTGGTCCTCTACTCTTCAGTCTATATATTAACGATCTGGATCAAGATGTCAACATCCACATTTATTGCTGGAAAGCAAGTGAGTGAGATTTTTGTGGGAAAGTGAGTGAGATATTACTACTGGGTATACGGTACTCGAAACGGCCATTTGTGTTTGATTTGAATAGCTCCTCCGCCCTAAACTACTATTTATACAGAAAAATGGTATTCTGATAATCTTAAGCTTGTTTTCTTATCTTTCGAGTCGAAATAAATTTGTTATACCTTTCCTAACAAAATTATATAAAAAAATGTATCTGAACCAAATGCCTACGATTCCTCAAACAAAAACTTTCAGCTGAGTAATCATTGTATATGACGCTGTGCCGTCATGGCATGCCGTGGGCTGATGATATCTAATGTAGCTGCCTACAGATTCAGACTCTGGCTGTATATACACACATGCAATTATTACTCAGCTGAGAGGTAGTGAACGTAAAATGGTAAGGTTACTTTGTAATCAAAACTATTTTATTATTTTGTTAAGTAAGGTATATAACTAGTGTAGCTTTGTGAAGGTAAGGCACCAAGCTATAAATTACTGGAAGACTATTTTCCTGTATGGATAGTAGTTTAGGCTCTATAGCAAATATAAAGTCACATCAAAAATATTCACCACAAATGTAGTGGATTATTTTATTTGACAGTGTACATCTCATCCCATTTGTTTTCTAGAATAACTAAATGGTGGGTGAGTGAGATCGAAGTGAGTGACTTCTCTCATACAGTCATAAGTGAGTGAGACAGCAGAATAGGGGCCCTGGTCTTATCGAAGACTCTGCGGCTCGGATGATTGACGACTTACATAATATATACACCTGGTCGATTTACAATGAACTTGAACGTAATCCAGGCAAATCACAGTGTATCGCCTTTTCCTTCGGCACTCTTGACTCTTCATCCTTTCCTCCTATTCTTTTGAATGGATCTTCAATCCCCTATGTGGATAAAGTCCGTAACCTTGGGGTTACCCTTAACTCCAATATGAAGTGCTGTGATCTCTTCAACTCAAACCTATCTGAGATCTACGCCACCCTCCGTCGTCTATGGTTGTCCACTAAAATGCTCACCCCTAAAATGTGCTGTCATCTTTTCAAGTCCCTAATATTACAGCATTTCACACACGGTTTACTTGTTTTCCCGAAGCTAGATTCGCACTGTTCCAGAAAATTACATGTTGCATTTAACGATTGTGTAAGATGGAGAAATAAGAATTTTAAGAACTTTTATTTTTAATGATTCTAAATCAAATTTATAAATACAAGAAGAAAAAACAACCGCCTCGTCCGGGATTTGAAACCGGGACCTTCCGCTTGCCGGGCGACTGCTCTTACCACTGAGCTAACGAGACAGATGATTTTCCCTCTTGCATTTATCAAATTTGTAACTAGCCTACTAAGCCACGTTTTGCTTTCAGCTGGCATTAACCAGTAACGATGAAAGCGCACAAATAAATTGTAAATTCAATTTTATTTATTTTTCCCGCGGACGGGAATCGAACCTACACTTGTTAGAATCGGTCAATGATGGAGAAATAAGAATTTTAAGAACTTTTATTTTTAATGATTCTAAATCAAATTTATAAATACAAGAAGAAAAAACAACCGCCTCGTCCGGGATTTGAAACCGGGACCTTCCGCTTGCCGGGCGACTGCTCTTACCACTGAGCTAACGAGACAGATGATTTTCCCTCTTGCATTTATCAAATTTGTAACTAGCCTACTAAGCCACGTTTTGCTTTCAGCTGGCATTAACCAGTAACGATGAAAGCGCACAAATAAAATAAAAGTTCTTAAAATTCTTATTTCTCCATCATTGACCGATTCTAACAAGTGTAGGTTCGATTCCCGTCCGCGGGAAAAATAAATAAAATTGAATTTACAATTTATTTGTGCGCTTTCATCGTTACTGGTTAATGCCAGCTGAAAGCAAAACGTGGCTTAGTAGGCTAGTTACAAATTTGATAAATGCAAGAGGGAAAATCATCTGTCTCGTTAGCTCAGTGGTAAGAGCAGTCGCCCGGCAAGCGGAAGGTCCCGGTTTCAAATCCCGGACGAGGCGGTTGTTTTTTCTTCTTGTATTTATAAATTTGATTTAGAATCATTAAAAATAAAAGTTCTTAAAATTCTTATTTCTCCATCATTGACCGATTCTAACAAGTGTAGGTTCGATTCCCGTCCGCGGGAAAAATAAATAAGATTGTGTAAGGTTTGTTTTCGGCTTACGAAGATTCGATCATGTTTCTCACCTGAATTTTGCACTGCTAGGTTGCTCTATTGAAGTTTATCTAAAGCATAGAGCATTATTTTTCCTTTTCAACCTATTGCACAACTCTCAGCCCGCTTACTTGATGACCATGTTTCAACCCTTGAGCTCTGCCAGAGGCTATAAACTACAAATACCTCGTTTTCAGACCTCTGTACTTGATGGATCCTACATTGTTCAAATCAATCGAATGTGGAATTCATTACCACACAATATCCAGAAGGCAAACTCGATCGGCACTTTCAGGCGTCTTATGGTAAATTTTTTGACGTAAGTAGTTTTGCTGTTGTGACCCTCACGCGCAGATTGTATCTTTGTTATCGAAGTTATCTAATTTGGTTTTATCTTATTTTATTCTCATTTGCTATAATTGTTTTCGTAATTAATTTTTGTATCTTAATCTTACTTATTTATCCATAATTTATTTGTTATTATTGTTTATATTTTTTTCCCCCATCTATTATCATTGTTGTAGTATTAACATTTAATTTAGTTTACTTATTTCTATTCAATTGTATTACTGTATTTCCACTCTAATTGGTGCTAAGAAAAAGATATGTAAATCTTGTAGTATCGCTCCCAAATAAATAAATATTCTATTCTATCTTGTTCCGCTATGTCCCATAACCTTGATCTTGTATCTGTTCATTTATTTGATGAGTTCATGCAGTTTCCAATTTGCTGGTAAAACTCTGACATTCTATTTGTGAAATCTTGTCCGTATTAGAAATGCCAAAGTCCTCAATTTTGATATAGACCAATCAATCTTCAGAATACAAACTGTGAACACTATTTTTAGAAACAGTAGACCCTTCGGTATTTATCCCAACTACTCACACTATGCAACCTCTCGTGTCGATCAGTCAATCAAATTAACTACAGTTCAGGCATGAGGATAACTCCATGTACAAATACATCCTTTCGCCCTTTGATACCAGTCCATTAACAGGGCATGATAAAAATTCGATTTTAAACTTCTCAATGCATAGAAAGACTATCAAATCCAGCCTCCATAATATGATGGACAAAGTTCGACAAAGAGTTCTCGACAGTGGTAGAAAACTAAATCGTGTTCAAACTCAATTGGTGTACGTATTTGATTGAAAGCGATCCGAAGTTTAAGTATGTTGGAAAAACTGAAGTCGCTTTCCCTTTACTTTCAAAATGTAAGGGGGGTTCGGACAAAAACCTCTGTCGTGGCTTGCTTCGATATAGTTGTTTTCACTGAAACTTGGCTGCATCATGGTATTCGCGATGCTGAAATTCTTGACAATTCTTATCAAACTTTTAGAAGGGATAGACATACTGTTTCGGAAGCTCATGGCGGTGGCCTATATCTCGCCTGTAAAAATAAGTTCAATTGCAGCAAAATTGAACTTCCTTGTTTCTCCAACACCCTCGATATTGAGCTCATAGCTCTTAAGCTATCTCTCCTAAAATATGACTTATACATAATTTGTTGCTATATTCCTCCAGACTCCATAAATATTGTAGATGACAAAGGTCAGAATATTTACGACCTACTTATTTTAACATCTAATTTTATCCATGGTAAGATGGAACCTATGGACGAATTACTACTTATTGGTGATTTTAACTTACCCAATATTCAATGGGTACTTAATGAAGATGACGAGGACTATCTTCCACTTAATAACTAGACAACAAGAATCACGTATCCCTGACACTATTTCATCTCTTGGTCTCAGCCAAATCAGTAATGTTAAGAATGACATGGGGAGGCAGTTAGACCTGGTATTTTCTACTGACGCGGGGAACTTATTAGTTGAACATAGCTCAGTTATAATGTCTAATCTTGACCCTTCTACTAATTACATATTGCCATGAAACCGAAAATCTCGATAATTGTGACGAAACACAATACTTTTTCAATTCTAGAAAAGCTGACTTTTCGGAACTTTCTAGTAGACTTACCTCTACTGATTTCAACACATTACTGTCTTGCAATAGTGTTGATGAAGATGTTTCCAAGTTTTACATAATTCTTTTGGATTTATTCTCATGTTCCCGTGAGCGTCAGCGGATCTCTAAAATATCACCGCCATGGTTCAATAAAGAGCTGAAACGGCTTAAAAATAAAAAGAAAAAACTGTAGAAAAGATGTTTGCGGGACAAGGATATTATAAGTCACAACAACTTCCTCACATCATATAATGAGTTCAACGAACTTCTTCGTCACTCTATGATGAGTATATTCAAAGTATGCGTGCGAAATTATTTAGTGACCCACGTAACTTTTTTAGGTTTATTAATATGAAAAAAAAAAAAACCGACTGAAAATTGCAATATGTTTGCTTAATTTTTTGAAAATGCATTTTCCTCTTCAAATTTCCAACCTCGTAATAGCAACTTTAGTTATATGAACGACTCTCATAACGTTTCATTCACTATCCCTACAATTACTTCGGGCAGGTCTACAACCACCAACTTATTAGAATTCATCTCGGATACTAATGACGGGTTTGCAAAAGGCTTCCAGACAGATTGTATTTATACTGACTTTAGTAAAGCCTTCGACAAGTTATCTTACTCCGTGATACTCTTTAAAATGGAAAGCTATGTGTGTGTCCCAAGATTTCTAAAATGGACGGAGTCATATTTAGATAACAGAACATACCAAATCTATTTCCGCCATTCCATCTCTAGAGTCTTGAAAGCTTCGTCCGGCGTACCTCAAGGGAGTCACCTGGGCCCGTTGCTCTTTAATCTATCTATTGACGACATTGTATCTGTTGTGAACTGCAAAGTCTTGATTTATGCTGACGATATTAAACTTTTCGCTCAGATTAAATCTTTTAACGATTGTGAACATGTACAAGATGACCTCCATAAATATAACGACTGGTGTAAAAGCAATAATTTGGTACTCAATATCGACAAATGTGAGGTTATGACTTTCCACAGGAATCAGAAACCAATCACTTATGATTATGAATTCTCGAATTCCTCGATTCGCCGTGTTAGTTCTGTCTGTGATTTGGGTGTCAAATGTGACCAAAGATTGAATTTCGTCTCCCATATAAACTTCATGGTATCAAAAAGTAGTTCTATGCTGGACTTTATAAAACTTTGGTCTCGAGAGTTCTCGAATCCCACCATTACATTGTATTTGTACACTTGCTTTGTGGGACCCCTTCTTGAATACGCTAGCCAGGTCTGGTCTCCATTTTACGGTATACACATCGACCGTATCGAGTCTGTTCAGCGGAACTTCTTACGATTTGCTCTCAGGCATCTACCCTGGAATAATTCATTAATTCTTCCACCCTATGAGGATCGCTTGAAGCTTTTAAATATGCACTCGCTTTTGAAACGTCGCGTCGTATGGTTGCCGATGTAACGTTTGTGCATCAACTCTTAAACGGGAATATTGATTCTCTTTACTTAACAAAATCTCGTTCCGTGATAGTAGGCACAATTTGAGAAGGCTACCTCTATTGCATGTCAAATCCTCAAGGTCTAACTTTGGCAAGTATGAAGTTATTAATCGCATGTGCATTGCTGTTAATAATTTGGCTGAGCATTTTGTTGTTGACGACTTTAAGCATGTCTTAAAAAAAGTCTATATAATATTTAATCAATTTTGATTAATGTTTTGTGCATGTAATTTCATCTGGTGTTTGGTCTATGTTTAGTGTAACATACTAATACTAACACCGACTAAGTGATGAAACGCATGTATTGTTTACCGTTTATTTATTAAAGTGTGTCCATGCAGCAAGCTTATGTTAAGCTGGTTCTGATAGTCATTATTTTTGAAATTGCATTCATAATTTTTAAGACAAGGATGTTTGTTCATGCCTTAGATGGGTTATAAAAATGCTTACACTCACCAAGTTTATATTAAATTCATAACTCACCACAGAGATTTTGTAATGATTTAAAATTTCGGTTATAGTTTACTAGAAATGCAATTAAAATTACAATACACCGCGACATTTATGACGACACCACTCCCGGTGAGATTGGAACGATCGCATCGAAAGCTGTTTCAATCAATTGAAAACCGATGTAAACTTTTACTCGCTATAAGAACGTAAATGGAAATGTTTAATGCCAGCGATGATTATGAGCCTATTATTGCTGGATCTTTTGGAGAGAAATTCATCTTATACCATAAAAATAGCCTAATTACGAATTAGACATAAAAAATGCCATAAAATGGACATGACACGTTCCTTGAAAAACCTAAAATACTCACAACTTTTCTTACAAACAGACTATCACTGTTCATATCCTCTAGTGCTTATCCTGCAAATAGTATACTAACTAGATATCTAGTTCCCATAAAATAAAAAAAAAAACGTATATAAATCCTGAGCGAAAAAAATAGGTCTTACAAATTGCCATTTAATTTTAAGCATTGTATTTTATTTCTTACCAGTTCGTTTCTATATAAAAATACGAAAAGCCCATTACAATGGAGTTGGAAAGATTTTTCGAGGCATTTCAGTATAAATCTGCACAAAGCTTCTCTGCAAAATTGAATTTAATTTTGAGACGAGAAAGGAGAAAAAAAAATAAAATAATAAATCGCCGCAATAAGCTTCTTTCCTTGAAATTCCAATTTAATATGAAATGGTGCTGCGGACAAACCCTTTCACTTTAGAAAGAAGCAGTTTACATAAAACCACCCGTCCATCTACCCTCTTCTCCCCCCCCCCCCCAAATATCACTCCGGCTTCATCTTAAATGCCATTCCACCACCCTCGTCTCACTCATGGGGCATTACAGTTTCATGCGAAATAACAAATGGCCTCTTCTTCGCAGAGTCCAGTTGCTGTCCGAATATTGCGCGTACGCATCTACATAATAAATCCATAAAACATATACACGTATGCATAATTCAATAAACGATAAATTTCCCTTCATATCACCCCCCCTGATCTACGATTCGCCTTGTGAACGGATGTAAACTACCTTCCCCCTGTATATTCGCCTCTTTATCATCTTCGAACGATGTGGTCCAGCATCAGTTTCTCTACGCATATATATAAAATTTAGTCAGAGTCCATCTCACACGCATACTCATGCGTGCCGGAATTAAAAAATGAAAAAAGTGCATGGGAGAAAATAAAAAATTAGGCAAAACTGGACGTCTACTTTACATGTGTTCACCAGGCGCTCCACTCGCCTACACAACTGGGCATCTTTGCATGCATATATGTGTGTATAAAGAACAGAAAAGCAATTCGAATAAATCTAGAACTTTTTTTTACCAACCACCCACAACATCTCTGGGCGGCACACGTGTAGGTATACGAAAGAGTGTAACTCAAGGAAATGTCCATCCTTTCAAAGTCCACGAGAACAGGACGTCAGGATCTAATTTAAATCTGTTTGTGTCGACTGGACGACCCGCCGTAGTAGCTGGGTAGTCGGTAGTCGGTGCTCCGCTATTAAAAAATCCTTGCGTGCGCCCCTGTCCGTTTATTCTGCGCCAGGCTGATTTTAACAACGTCCACTTGCTACCACATCTAAACTTGATGCTTAATTTCTACTTGCTTTGCTGCTGCTACTGCTGCTGCTACTACCAACCCTACCCTACCATTTCGAGATGCTTGAACTACTTTCAAAACCACCCCCAAGCCTGGTGTAAAGATAATTTCTCAACCTGATCTCACCCCTTTTATTGTACGTGAAAATTTGCTCCCTTCGCTCGCCTGCGTGTATTTGTTCTTCTCGTTTTCTGGCACTTTTTTGTGTTCGTTGACGTTCAAAATTCTTCACCCCTTTCACTGGACCACATTCACCCACTTCTTTGTTTGCATACGGACGCGGGGACATTGTCCAAGTTTTAAGAAAGAAATTTTCCAGTGACGTAGTTAATTTGTAGAATTGGAGAGATTTTTAATGGATTTTTTGTGAGCGTATCTTTTTAAAGTTTACTGCAAGTTAGTGTGGCACTGCTGTACTAGTTAGAAACTTGCATTTTCTTAACCCATAGTTGAAAGGGATAAGCCAATTAGGGAAACAATTTAAGAACACAAAAATGAAGACCACATGAGAAAACAATCCCAGTCCATTGGGATAATGGCGACAAACAAATTTGTACAGAAAGAAAGTGAAGTTCGGATATAAATTCAGTTCAAAAAGCGCAACCTGCACAGATTCCACTAAAAACCTCACAAAAAGAAAAGCTCTCACGGGAAGAGACGAAGTCCGGCGTACGTTAGCGTAGGGTAAAAGGAGGAAAATCTCGGTTAGATTATTTGAGGCCACTGAAGGAATTCACGCAATGAGCCAAGCTTCAGATATTATTGCTAAGGGCTGGCTTAGACGGTAAAGCTTTTGCACACCTCGCACCAAAATGGAATAATAAGAGAGATGTGAGGGGTAACAACGCGCACTTTTCTTACCTATCCAATTGCGTGCTCCAGACGTGCAAAAGCTTACCCGTCTAAACCAGCCTTAAATAATTGGGGGGGGGGGGGGGGGGGGGGTAACTATATTGTGTATTCTTGGGGGAGATTGTAAATGCAAACAATTGCAAATACTTCACTAAAATCAATCAATGCGACGAGATATGACTTCATCAATGTTAACCCCGGCAAGACTCTTCTGGTATCTTTTACTAGGAAAAGCCTGATAGACCCTAATCTCTTAGGGAAAACCTTGACCTTCAGTAACCAAGCAAAATGTCTAGGTTAATGCTGGATTCTAAGTTTTATTAACGCAGATCATGTCATGCGATCTGGGAACTAAAACCAAGGACCATGTTCTGGATCTACATGGCCGTCATAAAACTCATGTTTACTTATGGGGCTTACATGGTGGCATAGAGTCAAGCTCAGTGTGGTTAAGGCCAAATTGAGCAGTATACAGAGAATGACTTATCTAAGCATTACGGGTGTAATGCACACTCTACCGTCTCAGGAACTCTGAGTGTTGGGCTAGGGTTACACCTAGGTTTGAGCTACTAACCTGTGCTCACAAAAATCTAAGAAGAGTCTTTAGAAATAAAATCATCTTTATATTCGCCGATATTCAAACAGCAATTAGAACAACTTCATCTTCCAAGATGAAATCAAAGCTCATGTGGGACATTAAGAGACTTTTCCAGCATCGAGATAACTAATGAACGTGCAGGTTGGCCCTATGTAAAGCAATGGAGAGCATTCGCAAACGAGTATCGGAATGCCACTGCATGGGACAGAGCCATTTCAATTGTTTCATGGGGATTCCGTCCATGGAAGGAACGAGGGTAGACTCTTAACTGATCTGATTACTGGCTAATCTTCACCATTGGCATGGACCCTGATCTCACCTGTGAGTGCAAGGCGATAGATAAACGTCGAATGTCAACCTTTTATCGTCTTAATGTGTTGAAAAGCAGATGGTGGCTTACTTCGTCGAATGATTCAGAAAAATCTAGTAGCACCAGGAACTGTTCAGTATGGTTTTGATCAATATCAAGTACAAAATTTTCTCAAGGATCTTGTTATGAAATGGTAATGTGCTAATAGGCTGACATATCGTAACATACGATGTAGGGGTTTTAGGTAATAGTATGGAATCATTTGGATTGAACTAAAGCAAATTAAAAATTGGATGGAGAGTGCAATTACATGAGACCAATAGGTTTAAAAATTACCACACATGGAAAAATTTAACTTTTGTCCGAAACAGTTAGTCTATTGTAAAAAAAATTTCGTGCCCATTGCAATTTTCGTCTAAATAAAAAATCTGAACTCAGACTTATTTTTTATGGTCAAGAAAGTGTAACCACACACAGAAAAAATCTTAGAAATGAATTTCTATACTTGCTATGACATCAGACCACATGGCAGTGAGACTCTCATCAGTCTAAGTATTAAATATTGTGCGAAAAGATCGAGATGCCCGGAATTTACCGATTATTCTTAGTGGAGGCTGAGACAACTTACATCTAAATGTGCAAAACCTCACAAAAACTCAGTCCAACTAAACCGAGCTAATGGCCCTCTAATAGAAAGCTCCACACATTCTCTCTCTCTCTTGCTGTATTATGCCACATAAATTCTTCGCAATGATAGCTTTCTTTGGTTGAATAAAAAGTCAAAGAGCTTTCAAAAGCGTTCCGTGATTATATTGAGTTTTGCACATATAGTTGTTCAGTTGTCTCAGGTGGAGGACTACTTACTCTGATAAACAGCAAAACTGATTCGGGTAACAGATTTGGAATAAACGTGATGGCTCAGGCTTGCGATATTGCTGAGTATGGAGAGTTATATTTTTTTGACAATTGCTATCTGTCTGTGTGGCTACTATGATTCGTATGAAATAGGTCTATGCTAGACAAATAAAGCTTCATAAACTGAATAGCCCCGCAGAATAGTTATCCCTATGATGAGGACGCCATCTGGCGATACCTAAAAAAGGCGAATCTTCATGCATTATGGTTTCTGTCTTAGATATTGTTCGGGTTGAAAATTTTACTAATGATGAAAGCTTTTACATGTCATATTAGCTGTGTTTTTTGCTCATCTGGTCCCGGTCAAGGTCTGTTAATTAATATTAATTTACAAGAACAACTTAATTCTCATATTTATCGCGCTCATGGTCAAAGATCTAAAATATAGTAAACAAATATTCTCATAGAGTAGGTTGTTAGGGTCAGATTGTCAGATTGAAAAGAACAAAAATCTTATTTTATTTTGATATTTTAATCGCAGGTGTGCCAACATTTGAAACTATACAGATCATTGACAAATACGTTTTTTTTTTTGCAAATGCTGGTAACCCTAACCGTGAACCAGGTGAAAAAAAAAACACAGCGTTCAAATGTTATCTGTCTCCAATAGAGTTTATTCCAGTCGTTGTTGCTATTGATATAGGGTGGGAGGATTATAGGAGTGGAGAGGGGTAATAGGATTCTAGTTAGAAAAAAACGCAAGGCACAGTGACAAAAATAGATATGTCGCATAGTCGCAATACTAAAATTAGCTTACGACGAACCTGCTAGGAAAACTACATTACAACATCATTACCGCCCTATGTGCCCAAAGGAGGTATTAGCAAATAACGTAGGTATAATGATGATGCGCCTATACTTATCCTAGAGATTCTTAACTTTTTTACAATTATGTAAATTCAACTTGACTACGCCCCTGGAAAATGTCCAGGAGTTGAAGATTTTCTTCAACAAATACTAGAAGTACGTGACCCGTTTTTTTACTTTCACTTCAGCTGTTAAACAGGAGCGTTATCACTAGCCAGCATCCAGCCTCCTACCCCCCCCCCCCCCTCTTCCTCGTCCTTTTAAAATATACAAGGAAGGTTTTTTTTCTGCATTCGAACACGATGAAAGAACGTTTTTTTCACGAATACATACCTTGAGCAGGATACTTGGATACCCCGTTCACTATGCCAAAAGAAGTGTTACTCACCAGCAGATAGCCATCCTCTTTCCTTTCGTTTCATTTTGTTTTTTTTTTTCGTTTTTTTATTTTTTTTTTTTTTTTGCGGGGGTGAAGGAGCCAAAGTATTTGCATCTACTACAAGAGACCACCGACAACGTCGACTTCTTTTGTGCCCTTTTCCTATGAATGAGTTTTCCACTTTCCCAAGCACACAATCAATCGCACACACATACCCACCCAAACATATACAAGAAAATGTTCGTTGGCGAATTTTAAGGCTCTGGTCACTGAATACATTAAGCGATATCTGTGGAAAAAATAAATAAAAAAAAAAAACGACGGACGAAAAAGATGAGGACAAAAAATACCAGTAGAAGGGGTCATCTGCGATGTTTTTTAAGAGAGGAACAAAGCAAATCGATGTGAAAAAGACGACTGGTGGATGGAGAGAGAGCAGAGCGGTGGAGTGGGATAAAGGTGGGGTGGGGTGGAGTATGATGGGGTAGCAGGAGCAATCTGATAAGAATGAGTTGAATCACCCCTTTATGTTCTTCGCTGTAACGTACAAACATAATTATTTTGACTTCGACTTTCTACTGGAGCTATACGACTAAGGGTGGTTGGTATATATCTGCAGGGTGGAATGGTGGTTGGATTTAGTTTGTTTTTTTTTTCTGTGTGTACTTTTTGGCTAAAAGACAACTTTATGACACTTGGGACTTGAAGTTTTTTTAAAGCAGTTGGTCAAAATAGCCGTCGGTCGTAATGACGAGATATTGCAACTTAAAATCTACGACAAGTCATAAAGCTTATCATCGTAAGAGCTGTTTTGCACTTTTAGGAGCTCAAATTAAGTTTGACAGGTTGAAGAATTTTTTATAAAAATTCTTTTTTACAACCCGTTTATGATTTATGGTAGGAAAAATAATCTTATCCCACACATAAAATAGGTCTCGGCGGAATTTTTAGGAGAACGTACATTAAAGCGAAAAGGGTAAAGTTTGCAGCATAACACAGAAAATTTTGTCTAGATGCTTAGCTAGACTGTGTCCAGAGCTAAGTTGCGTTAACGTCTGAATTATAAATTTATTATTAGCTAGTAAACTATCGGAAATTTAAAACAAACACATTTTCGACACTAACAAGTTCTGAACTAAGCTTAAGGCCCTTGAATGCATTTTTAACAAGACTAGGAGATCTTGAAAGATCTTGAAAGTGTCATCATCATCAGCATCATCATCACATATATGTATGTCACGATTTTCAGTACAAACAAACAAGTTATTAAGAAATGTACAAAAAAGTAGGGGACCCAGAATATAGCCTTATGGAACTCCTTATGGAAGATATTGAAAACCAATTGAGTTTGTGGTCTAAAATGTGTCTGACTTATGACAGTCAGTACGTTTACATGAATTCTTGAGTACTTGACTTGAAGACCACCTAAAACTCAATTAGGGTTTTTGGTTGAATTAATTCCAATTACTTGACTTGAAATTTTCTTCAAATTTGGTGACATTTTTCCTTTGACAACTCTGCATTAGGTTCAATACATAGGTAAGGATTTTTGGTTAAATATCTTGAGAAAAGTGCTAAAACTCACAATCTAAATCATCAACAATTATCTTCTTCTTGCTCTCTATGCCGTTTTCATACTAGCAGAAATGAAAAATGTTCAAGTACTGAAGTTCCGTTGCGTTTACATAAAGTTTTTCAAGTAAATCGAACAAAATTTTGTTATTTACTTGACTCAAGTACACTTGAGGTCAATGTGCGTTTACATGATATTTTGATTACATGATCTCTATTTGAAGTATACTTTAAGTATTCATGTAAACGTACTGATTGTTAGGGCAGATTAATACTGGAGGTCTTAGGTTTTTGTTTATAATGC
The DNA here is from genome assembly GCA_963930735.1 of Dioctria linearis. Classification (NCBI taxonomy): domain Eukaryota; kingdom Metazoa; phylum Arthropoda; class Insecta; order Diptera; family Asilidae; genus Dioctria; species Dioctria linearis. The sequence continues at coordinate 261,671,313 of OZ005742.1, read as the reverse complement.
TGCATCTTGGCTTGTAAAATAACCAGTCAAAAAGTATTTAAATTTTGTATGCTTCTAACTTTTTGTACTCCAGAACAGAAGTGCCTCAAAGCACAAATTATCGAAATCCTGGTAGCCGTAATGACGATGCTTGCTAAAATGTATATAAAAGTCTAGGCCGAAATAGTAAAGCTTTATTCTAATATAAACAGCGAGGAATCTAGATGCAAGACATTATCAAATCGACGCAAATCGATGTTCATGCAGTCATTAACACCTACACGTTAAATTTTTTGAACCAACTTTGAATCAATTTTATCATCACCATAGAAATTGATACTAAAACTCTAAATTATCTTAGAAGAATCATTAATAAATAAATTGAAAAGTAGTAGGGGCCAAGGATAGAACTCTAAGGTACTCCAACAGACGATTAATTTAACACTGATATAAGTCAAATTATGACCGCGTAGTAAGCTTATATATAGAAACTCCATCTGTCAGCCAGCGCAAATGCTAATTGCTATGGAGAAACAAAAACACAATAAAATGTTTATGTTTTTGAGGCCAGCCCGTCCCTTTAACTCGTAAACGAATTTGTCTGTCTGTATATTTCTTTATTACTATTTTCGACACTCTCGTCCCACTTTTCGTCATCATAGCGAGCTGAAATTTGACACACAGGTTTATGTCGCGTGACAATTGAATCTATTAAAATTTGAACCGGAAATTTCCATAGAAAACCCGAAAAATCGGGAAAAATCATTTGAAAATTTGGTACAGATTTGATTAGTGATAAATCCGTTTCAGGAAAAATGCAGAGTTTTTCGATTTTTCCGAAAAAAATTTCCAGAATTTTCCGAATTTTCCGGAAAATTTTCCGGTAAAAAAGTTTTCTAAATTATGCAGGATCAAGTTCCCTATCAACTGGCATCATTACTTTCTCTCCGACAATGGTGAAAACTTGCAGAAAAAATCGAGGAAAATTCATGTAAAAGGCGGAGTTTTTCCGACCAAAGAAGCGTTTGAGCGTTTTGCAACCTAAGACAAAGTTGTAGAGCGAGATGAGTTGCAAAAAGTTGCTTTTGTGGAAAACTCCATGGAAAAGCCGGAAAATCATCCGACAAATTTTCATCGATATGATTAGTGATAAATCTGTTTCAGGAAAAATGCAGAATTTTCAAATTTTTCTGGATAATTTTCCGAAAATTTCCGGAATTTTCCGACAAAAAAAGCTATGCGGAATCATTTTTTTCCGTCCTACTGGCATCAATACTTTCTCTTCAACAATCATGAAAACTTGCATGAAAAACGAGGGAAATTCATGTAAATTTAAAAAAAAATCATAGTAATAGGAAAAGTCAGTGGAAAACATGGAAAATCGGGAAAATTCAGTAAATCAGTGTCTTTTCAGCCGTCATAAAATTGTTTTAAAATATCTCCATGCAGCACGTAATAACAATTTAGTTAACGTGAAAAAGGCAGAATATAAAATAAGTAAAAAACGAGTTTTCAAAAAAAACTGAAGCCAAGTCGCATGAAAAAATTGAAAATAAACTTTTCTTCACACACAGAGGTGGACTCAGGTTTTATTCGCTGACAATCACCGATATATTTCAGGATGATCAATCAGAGGTAATAAGTGATTTGATTCATGAAGAGAAAGAATATTCAAGAGAAATGTCCCAATCAAAAAATCTGAGTCCACCTCTGTGTGTAAAGAAAAGTTTATTTTCTAGTTTTTCATGCGGCTTGGCCTCAGTTTTGTTTGAAAACTCGTTTCTTACTTATTTTATTTATCCTATTAAGAACCGATTTCAGTATTTTCAATTAAAATCGGCTCACAACTGTATTTTATGGGGGGGGGGGGGGGGCGGAAGCTATTATATCCATCAAGTGTTCTTGAAATTGCCACACTTTGGATTGGTAAAAAAAAATGGTAACAGGCCGATCATCTCTTGGAGCTGTTATATTATCGCAATTTTTGTGATAAGAACAAATCTAGTATTTCTCCAGGCGCTAAGGGAATCCCCATCCGAATTATCCTATTTAAAGTAAGTGGAAAGTCTCGATCATGCGAATCGGCTTAGTTGTTTTGTAATTAAATGATTTAGGGGAATAAGCTTAGCCAGGAAGTGTTGCAAGTATTAGGTTATTTTTTTTCTCTGAAGTTAATTTGTATGAAAATTTGTTGCCATGTATAGAATTTCGTATAAATTCCATACTTTCAGTAGTCAAACTCTAACCAAGGCCCAACAAACTTGCTACGGATTGTTTTACTGGTTGGAAAATTAGTCATCGGTTGGTCTACTATCTCTGGGGCTAAGAGGTCTCATTGATCGCGAGGCTCTGGGTCTAGGGCTAACTGGCCCGTGCGTAAAAATGGCACTGCTTACAGAACAAGAAGAATGAAGGTATTTTAAGTGAATTTGTAAAATGAAATTATTGCACTGGACTACCTCATCATAATATTCACGCTTAGAAAGGCTTTAGAGAGGAGACCAAAAATGCTCAGCAAGAAAACAGTAAGAATAAATACTGAAAAATTAAGAACAAAGGTAAGATCTGCTGTTGACGATTGCGATAGTCTAAATTTTGATAAGCTTATCGAAATAATACAAAAAGCGAAACAAGAAGCAACTGTTATCAAACTCGTTAGAACTCGAGAAAATAACAGGATCACATTAGAGATAATAAGCAAAATAAAACAAAGAAATAAATTATATAAGAAAATAAAAGGGGGCTCAAATAATTCACAACTGATACAAAACTATAAAAGGATTAAGAACGACATCACCTGGAATATAAGAAAAGCAAAAATGAGTTATGTGGAACAAAAAATGGAAAAAGCGGGAAGCGACTCAAAAATGACGTGGAAAGCAATCAACGAGACATTAAGAAATAGTAAATCGGATGACAGAAAAGGCAGTATATAGAAGAATTAAAAATTGAGGATAACATCGTTAAAGACAAAAAACAAATTGCCAACTATATGAACAAACACATTGTGAATGTGGGCCCCTCACTAGTAAAAAAATTGGAGGACAACTGCAGGTTTCCTTGTGAACCAACTAAAAATGTAACAAGGTCAAACTATGTATTTATCAGACCTGTGAATGATGCTGATGTTGAAGGGGTACTATCTCAGTTGAGAGAGGACACAGCACCAGGAATAGACGGAATAAGAGTAAAAGACGTAAAGAATATCAAAGATATAAATTACTGAATCTTTAACGAGAATAATAAATAATTGTATCGAAAAGGCGGAGTTTCCAGCCTGGTTGAAATCTACATGCATAGTACCAATCTTCAAAGAAGGAGATAGAAGAGACCCAAAAAACTACCGACCCATAGCGCTCCTCAATGTGTTCAGTAAAATATATGAGAGACTACTTCATAATCAGCTTACAGCATTTATTCAAAGTAATGGTGGATTTGATAAAAAGCAATATGGATTCCAAAAGCAAACCAGTTACTAAGTAATTATCTACAACCAAGGCAAGGCAGTGTTGTACGAAAGTGGGAAACAGCTATAGCGAGAATGAAGCGATGAGTACTGGAGTCCCGCAAGGATCAATTCTAGGTCCGCTCCTTTACTCTCTGTACATCCAAAATTTAATGGAGGCTGGACTGGCCGCCGAATACTACATATATGCTGATGATACCCTACTCCTGTATAGTGGGAAGGATGGCGATGACTTAGAGAGGGTAATAAATGAGGACTTAATACGGTACACAAGATGGCTATATGGAAATAAACTTACAATAAATACATCGAAAACAAGCTTCATGGTTTTCAAACAGAGAGGAAAGCAAAAGCTGGACATTGGACTGCAAGTGGAACGAGAACCCATTAAAGGAGTAGACTCAATAAAATATCTGGGAATGATAATGGACGATAAACTGACTTGGAGACGAAAATCTTAATCTACAATGCATTTATACTACCAATAATTACTTACAATATAATTAACTGGTCACAATGTAGCAATCACTTATTAAACTGCATTCATAGGGTATTAAACAAAGCAGTAAAGTCCATATTTAATTTACATAGGCTCACACCAACGCATGAGCTGTATGAATCGACAAATTTTCTGAGCTTAAAACAACTAATTTATGTGGAAAAAGCTAAAATGAAACACATAACTACGGCACACGATTACGCCAACATCTACGTGTATCGTACGCTAGAACAGACAGAAAACTCTAAAACACACAGCTGTGGTACCCATATACAATGAATAACCAGAGGAAATAAAAAATACAGAGCAAGTGCACAAGTTCAAGAAATTAATAAGAAATTTGCACATGAGAATGTTGCAATAGTTCCTATGATGTGTAAACTGATTACTATGTAACAATGATAACTAGTGACTAAAACGAAAAGAATTGTTGAATAGGAGAAGTGCTCTTCACTAATACCAGCCCTTGGCTGTCTGTGAAGATGCCCAAATAGTTCTTATAAGAAAAAACAAAAATAGTCAGACTACAGAAATGGAGAGAGTGGTGGAAAGGAGGATAGCTCTGTAATTACAAATAATTTACCAGCTCAACAGGCGAAGTCGTAAAGTAATAAAGTATATTGATACTTAAGCACTAGTGCAAATACTATTACTTGAGCTTAACAATTTTTTAAGTAAAAATTCGACTATAAAATATTCAAATACAAAATAATTTCGAAATTTTTTTATATATCAATCTTTCCTTAATGAAACAAGGTGGTTTTCAAATGTGGCATTGGCATCAGATAATGATTGCCTTCATGATAGATTTTCAGGAGACAGAAATAAAGTACTTGAAAAAGTAATTGAAGTGAATCAAACTACTTTAATTAAAAACATATAAAAAACATTACGCAAGGGCTGAAACTAAATTTTTTTTCATAAGTCCTAAGCCTCAATTTATTAAAAGAGGCGAACTCGAGCATGGAATTAAGTACATACTAAAGTACTTATAAGGTACTTAGTATATACAAATACCAGGACTTGAATTGGTACTGAAAAAATTGTATGTAAGCTTGGGTGCTGCTAACCGGTACTTGTAATTTTACAATTCTGTTAACGAAATTTCATGACCCAACTCACGGAGGTAAGTCACTAGTGAAGGATTGAAAATATTGGAAATTATGTGATCTATGCATGCACATAAATTAAAATTCTCATCTTCAGACAAAAATTCTCCAAAATATATTCTAGTTGGAGATCATGAACAAGGCAATAATGCAAATCTGCAAATTCGACAATACGTCGACCTAAACTGTCCTTGAAAAGAAGTCGATACCCAAAAATATAGTAGTTACCTACATTAGGTGTACATTAGTTCGCCTTTATTCAGATGTGATGTCGATAGCACAACTGTAAATATTTGTTACACAAATGCATTCCTTTTCCTTCTATTACAATTATCCAGATTTGAATCCATGACTCTATGCTTTATGAATTTTATAGTTATGCACGAAACGAAAAAATGGATTAACTTGGAGCGAATCTTTTTCTTCCATTCAACAATAACGAGGTGAGGAGAAAATAGCAGCAATATTGATGTCATGCCACTTTTATTCTAATTAGAAAACAGTAAACGAGAAAGTTTTTGTTACCTAAACTGGACACTTGTCAATTCAACCTATTCTACTTTCACACCAAGAATCAACTGAAAGAATTGAATTCGATTCGATCTATGGTAGAATTTCTACACAATCTCCACCACTTTTCTAAGCCAAATAGAAAAGAAATCAGTTTGTAACCCGCAAGAATCTGTATAACGTAAAATAATCAAATTTCATTCAATATAAATTCTTACAATTTCCGTTGCTACCTTTCGCGGTTATAAATTTGATGAGCACATGAACCACAAAGCTCTCTTCTCCACTTTTAATCCAATTTTACACCAAAAAGTACCCAAATCTCACCAAAATATGTCAGAAATTTTTTCACATGACGGGATTGAACCCATTCTCATATCCGTTATCACATTTTATGTCATTTTGAAATATTTAAAGAGCCCCCCCCCCTCCCATTCCGCCTCGCAATACCACTCTTTTGGGTGAATATTTTTAGATGAAATCTTTAAAAAAAAAAAAAAAAACAAAAAAAAGGTTCGACCCCAAAATTTAAAGCTGAAAACAAATTTTTGGATTTACTCATTTGCTTACAGACACTACAGATATATGCAAGAGGTGAGGTGAGTCCGTCTAAGGAATCGAGAGTTAATAAAAAGGTGAAATAAAAAAAAAACAGTCGTAAGGCGTAAGGAAACGTAGGTACAACACAGCCAGTTGGGAGTTTTCTCATCCAGATCAAGATCCACAGAAATATTCCAATTTCAAATAAACAATTTACTTTGAAAATATTTGGACAAGGGCTCAAATAAATATTTCTTGGATTTTAATTTAATCGTGGTGTCCTCTTACTGGTGCAAAATCCCAACCATTTCGGGCAACAACTATAAATCTGATGAGAGCCCTAGGTGAAGGGTATACATGTATAAGAAGAGGAGCTATATGTAGATATGGAAACCAATAACAACTGGAAACCGAACGTAATTCAAAATAGGATTGGGGGGGCGGAGGGAGAACCTTCTCATATACACTTCGAAGCATCCAAAACGCTTAAGGGTTATAAATTCTTTGTATCTATAATGTTTGAAGTATATCTGAGCTCTACTAGCCTTAAGAGATGAGCTTACTTGTCTCTTGCTCGGTATATTAGTGTTCACAGTGGAACTACTATTCTTGTAGGGATCCTCTTCTTCCTCGCCCACCTCCTGTGACCCGTCCGTTAGTTCATACACTTTAACTAAAGCTTCTCATCACCCTCCTCCCAATCCACCTACCTTCTGAAATTCTTCTACTGAGAACTGTGCAGAAAATACGAAAACGGCTCTATAGACATAAAATATACATGCGAGCAAACTGAAATTTACATACGCTTTTGTAGTCCTGAGTTATATATAGGTAGGTATGCCTACTATATCCGTATATATGCGCATATATACATACATATATCTCTAAAGCCATATCTACCGAAATACATTGGAGTCTCATACCACTGACCTGGTCATTCTAACCCTCTTTCTCGGGTGAAGTAACGTGTGTACATTCCCATTTGTGCCCACACAAACAATCTTCAACACATATCGAGTTAAGTAGAGCTATCCTGGGCGTATAGGACTTTCCCTGTATACAGAAAAGGAGCATAACCAAATTTCGTTTTTCATTCATTCTCCTCCACCTAAACCCCATGGCAAGAATGGATTCTTCAACAACTGCCATCCGCCGCGCCCGCCGCCACCCATAAGTTTTAGTGAAACCGACCACTCTGTCATCCTTTCTTCTGCGTCGACTAAACCACTGGCCTATTCTGCACGGAATATCTCGGATAGATCTAAGTTTTGCATATATTACAACAAGGCCACCTCTATCCCTTCTCCTAATCCCAACGACCAGGATTCTACACTGCCTTGCCTACATTAGAAAGCTCATTTTACAATTTCACCGTACAGTTTCTCTCATTTCCTCCCCTATACGCCCCCCCCATCCTGCACCCACTTACCCTAACCAGGTTTGGATTTTCATTTTTCCCCCCGACTTTCACTATCATTCCAAGTTTACAACATCCACCCCGTCCCGTCTCACTCTGCAACCCGCCCTCTTTAATGGAACTGAGAATTTCTGGAGGAAAGTACTGCTGGTGGTCCAGCCGCCTTTAAACATCCCCGTGGTCCTGCTGCTTGTTGTTGTTGTTGTTGTAAGTAAATATGGACACATATGTAGATTTATCACAAGCCTCTCACAGGGTGGTGATCCTTCGTTAGTGGTGTAACTACTTATATACATAAATATCTTACTGTACGGAGATATTTATGTATGTATAGAGTACAGAAAACAGAGAGCACTATGAGGGGACCGTGTCCACTTATTTGGGGGCGGCACACATTCTCGCTTACAAACGTACATAAAGACGCTCATAAATAACACGTACACGGTCACAGTATATGCAAACCTTATAAGCCTCCCAGATAGGAAATGGATTGCTGAGGTATAAGGTAGGGTAGAAAACTCGATATGGGGGGCCTACTGAATTCTGATGATGGGGACCGGACTCCCAAACAAATTTTGGAATGGTTGAGTTGCCCGAGGGGTAGGGGATGGAAGATGCCGTATGAGCTTCTTGCGTGTTATACACTGATAGGACTTGTTTCGTTTGGCTTTACAATTTCGTCCAAGTCCAAGTATAATGTTCATTGTACAGCTGACCATTGGGTCTTCAATGGAAATGTGCAGTAACTTGTGGTGCGGATGGCCGGGATCGAGATGAGGTAAAAAATTAAAAGTAAACATTTCATTTCTATGGTTGGTTGGTTGGATATGGTATAGCTCTGCGTCGAATAATGTACGGGATATGTTTTTTTTTCGTAGAGGAAATACAGCAAACAACAGTCTTCCGATGTATGAGTAACAACAACCTGGACATTGACCTAGATGAAAAGCTTACGACGACAGTTATACCTGTCCATGAATGTTGGGATAATTTCATATTTTCAAGAAACATCTAGACACCATAAAATCTTCTTCAGACATAAACGTGGCAATTAAAAGTGATGAACGTTTCATGATTGTTTTGTATGTATAGATCCAAAGCGGTGCTAACGTACAAATTAAGGTAGTTTGGGATTGAGTCTTTCACGCAATAGCTCAAAAGATAAACGATGAAAAACTTCGTCGTATGTCTGTAAACGGAAAGCTGTATGTACATAACCTATCTTTGCCAAAACTACTACTTTCGAATAATATACACTCACTGCGGTATCTTAGGATGCCAAGTTTTTCCCGACCATTTTCCTTTTTAAGACAAGAGAAAGGAAAAATTCATCCTAGACTTACAGGTTCAAAACAAAATCTTCATATTTGGCCCAAAAATCTCGGAAAAGCTATATAGAGGCGGCAAAAGAAGTAATTTTATTAGGAAGCCTTTTATAGCAGCTTCTTCGATGAACTTAAATTAACTTTACTCTAGAAAAGGGCTTTGAAACTCCCACGGTTAATTGGATAAATTCTATGCTTAGAACCAGGGAAATAAGAGCAACACTATAGCAGACCTGTAAAATTCCAAGTACAAGTACCAGTACAGTACCAGTACCTGAACTTGAAATATTTTAAGTACAAGTCCCGGTACTGGTACTTTAAAATTTTTCAAGTACAATTCCAGGTACTGGTACTGTTAATAGTACTTAAGTACCAATGTACTTAAGTACTTTACAGGTCTGCACTATAGTTAACTGCTCAGTCAATATCACAAGGCTCGGCTCGAACTTGTTCTAAAAAGAATATGTTGGCTTATAATCGTCGTGAAAAAAAATCGGTGGTAAAGTGTTTTCGGTCGACTTCTTTGCCAATGCTGACGTCAATTTCATTATCCCCTTTTTGTCCGAAAATCTGCTTTAGAATCTCAGAAAAAAGTTGCCATAACTTTAAATTCAGTACTTCTGCTCTTATTCTCATTAAAGATTTTTTATCACGTGTCGTCACCAACGCGTTAAGGTAAATACTAATATCTCAAACTCACTCACCATATTATACGGCGTACCACAAGGTTCTATTCTAGGCCCATTGTTATTTAACCTATTCATCAATGATCTACCTAAAGTAGGTCGTGACGTCAAAGTGCATATGTATGCTGACGATGTACAAATCTATTTGATCAGGCCCATTGGACTTATTGAAGACTACCTTGCACGCATAAACGATGATTTAGACAGAATAGGCTTGCAGGCTAAGAAAAATCGCTTGATACTGAATCCAAGAAAGTCGCAGTGTATTGCTTTTTACAACAACGTTTTTGATAGAAATAGTATTCCTCCGGTCGTTTTGGATGGTACCAATTTAGTGATGCAAAGTAAAGTTACAAACCTTGGTGCTACTTTAAACCAAGACATGAAGTGCTGTTAGAATGTAAACACATTGATTAGAAAAGTCTACTTCGGCCTTCGCAAACTTTGGCTCTATGCGAGTATCATAACAACACCTGCTCGTCTTAAGCTTGTAAAGATGCTACTTATGGTCATACTTTACACATTGTAGTACGATTTACCCTAAGCTTGATTCTTTTTGTGCCCGTAAAGTGGAGGTTGGAGGTCATTGATATTCTTCTTTAATCTTTTAAAGTCAGGAAAACCAGAATATCTCAGAGAACTCTTCAGTTTCGCAACATCTGAACGCAATAGGAATATAATAACTCCTCGTTTTTTATAAGACGATTATGGGAAATTCTTATCTTGTCCAGATCTCACGCCTATGGAATAATCTTCCTATGAATATCCCAGCTCCCAGCTCCTTGATCGCATTCAAGAGGATCATTAGTTTACAAATAATATAGTTGTTGATATTCGTTCCATTAAATTTTTGCCATATTTTTCTAATTATCTTCTTAGCAGCTGAAAGTAAATTCTAGTTTTGACCTTTCTTTTTGATCTATTTTTCTTTCTTTTTTTTCTGTTTTCTTCTGAATTCGCATAGTTTAGTATCTTTAATTTTTTTCTTTAATTTTTTTCGCCTTAAATTATGTATTTAGAACCGTATGTACTACTCATTGTACAAAAAAAGATGTCTAATCTTGTGTACGACTGGAATAAATGTTATGTTAACTTTCCCCATCGATCTTTAAACTTTTAATTTTCTTGGTCGCTATCATCCTCTTGATAACCACTCCTAGGATTGAATATTGTAGTCTGAATTGCATATACAGATAAATCCTCGTCCTATCCCTCCGTTACAATTTTTCTGAAATCCTATATTCAAAATAAGCAAGATGCAACGCTTTTGATATTTAGTAAGAAGAAATCTTCAACAGACTTCCACGATTGGCAAGAATTGCTTGAACTGATCCAAACGAATAGCGACTCTTCGACCATGTTTTACAATTTCTTGTAGACTATGGCTATCACGCCATCTTTGATTGATGTCTACAGTCTTCCACAGCAAGCATATGAACTCAAATGCTCTCGTTTTCTTCCTTAAATCTTTTAATTCACTTAAAAAATATTTACTTGCTGCTCCTCCAGTTCAATATTCGTACGGATTTTTAATTATTATCACAGAAAACTGGCAACGCTCAATAAACAAAAATACCAACACTCGAAAAATAACTCGAATTTCAGCCCGTCCCTTTAACTCGTACACGAATTTGTCTGTCTATTTATATATTTCTGTTTTACTACTTTCGACACTTTGTAGACCTACTTTTCGTCATCACAGCGAGCTGAAATTTGGCACACAAGTTCATGTCGCGTGACAATTGAATCTATCATAATTTGCATCGGAAATTTCCATGCAAAACCCGGAAAATCGGGAAAAATCATTTGAAAATTTGGTACAAATTTGATTAGTGATAAATCCGTTTCAGGAAAAATGCAGTTTTCCGATTTCTCCGAAAAAAAATTTCAGAATTTTCCTATTTTTCCGGAAAATTTTCCGGTAAAAAAGTTTTCTAAATTATGCAGGATCAAGTTCCCTAACAACTGGCATCATTACTTTCTCTCCGACAATCGTGAAAACTTGCAGAAAAAATCGAGGAAAATTCATGTAAAACGCTTCTCCGGAGTTTTTCCGACCAAGGAAGCGTTTGAGCGTTTTGCAACCTAAGACAAAGTTGTAGAGCGAAATGAGTTGCATAAAGTTGCTTTTGTGGAAAATTCCATGGAAAACCCGGAAAAGCGGAAAAATCATCGGAAAATTTTTCATTGATATGATTAGTGATAAATCTGTTTCAGGAAAAATGCAGAATTTTCCAATTTTTCTGGAAAATTTTCCGGAATTTTTCGACTTTTCCGGAAAATTTTCCGACAAACAAATTTTTTTAAGCTATGCGGAATCATTTTTTTCCGTCCTCCTGGCATCAATACTTTCTCTTTAACACAATCTCCGATATATTTCAGTATGATCAATCAGAGGTAATAAGTGATTTGATTCATGAAGAGAAAGAATATTCAAGAGAAATGTCCCAATCAAAAAATCTGAGTCCACCCACTTCTGTGTGTGAAGAAAAGTTTATTTTCTACTTTTTCATGCGGCTTGGCCTCAGTTTTGTTTGAAAACTCGTTTTTTTTACTTATTTTATACATCACTATTTTAGCAAGCTCTGCAAGTTACTTTTCGATCCACTTACGTACATATATCAAGGTCTTATAACCCTCCCATGAAGAACTACAGAAATTGGTAAGAAAAGCACAAGTTTCCGACAATAACCATTCCTTGTTGCCAAATTTTTGGTTTGGACTGAATTTCAAATCACCACAAGATTCAACTCGAAGTGATGAGGTATCCAACTAAACTCCATTTTATCATGACTAAAGCTCAATTTTTTAGAGTTCGAAGTGATTATTTCAACGTGGACAAACTCCATCTAGAGTCCTAATTCCTCTAACTCTCTCAAGTCCTTGCTCATACCATCTCTAAGAAACTTCACGGCCAGTAAAAATAAGTGCGTGCCTTGGTCTCATGTATTAAGGATTTATAGGATGCAGAAAAGTATGTCCGTAGACTCGTAAAGGTGTCTTGTCTACATTTGTTCCAACATAGGAGGTAGATCTTCTACTTGGTTTTTACACAAGAAATTTAAAAAAATTTTGAAGTATTCTGACATAAAACATGAAAACATAATAAAATTAGAAGGCAAGGACAAGCTACAATTGCTTGAGATACAAGACGATGATTGGACACCGTTTGAAAAAAAAATTAAGCAATAAATCACTCAAGTTTTCTTCAAAGTTAAAAATAAAGGTGAGATGCTTTCGAGAATGGATGTTGCAGGCAAAGAAGCGTAGATAACAAAAATCAGCTTCCGTTTAGTTTATCACAGCCAAACCACCTTCCGATCCCGACCTCCTTCAGAATACTTGGACCGGGCGGGATGGGTGATGAGGAACAAATCGAAGCTGATTAAAACATTTTCGAATGCCGAGTATCCATTTGCATATCGATTAGCATTTAAATGGTCGTTAGATTGGTGAAAATAACTTACTGGCGCATATTTAATGGCCAAAACAGCCCCAAAACAGATCTTGTGATAATAAACACCGAAAAATGGTAAATTAGTCAACTTTGGGTTGTTTATTGATTGCTCAGGCAGAAAGCATTCGCCGCCAGTTTCGCTATGGAAAATCATCGGAAAAACCGGAATATCTGTGTGGGAAAGTAGCGCACAGAGGTCCGCGGGTAGCTGACACGGCAGCCTACCAGTCTTATATATATATGTACCAGATGGGGGAGGGGGGATGCTCTGCTGACCAAATAAACGCGATTTATTAACAGAATTTTCTACTTAATTCGGGAAGTTTTTTTTTTTTTTATTTCTCTAGATTTAGTTTTTCTGACAACGTTCAACTTTTTAACATGAACAAATTTCCTAATTTCCATGAATAATGTGGACATTTTCACCAGGACCAAGACCATGGAAAGAATTGAGAAGAGATCCTTGGGAAAAGTTTTCATTCGGAAATTGTCGCAATCAGTTTAAGTTGTGAAGTGAACTTTTCTTCTGATTTCTATAGAATTTAAATTTCGTGCACGTAGTAGAGTACTTTGAAGGAGGCAGGCGTAATGGGGCCCTTCAATTTTCTGTTAACGAAAAACTCAAACAAAACCTCTGACTTGAAGGAAAACGTGTATAGTAAGTAATACACCCCCTATATCCCCGTCCTCGAGACAGTTTTTTTTTAGATTCACATACTCCCACTATCTTGGTCAAAGCTAAATTTTATAGTATCTAACGATGACGACGACGAAGTTGGACCGAATTCTATAGACAGTCATTGTTGTCATTCTTCATTTTAAGTTCAGCTGACCAAGGAAAAGTAAAATCTTGGGTGGTGGATAAGATAAGTGATCAAATTTATTGTGCTCAGCATTTAATATGAGAGTTTTATTTGAGGCAAACCTCCTGTGAAATAACAAATTGCCGCATAATTCCATGAGTCTTTGTCGAGCCACAGTAATTTTATGAATTTGTTTGTATTCAAAAAGTAAACCGAAGCTCTATTCAAATTTTAATCTTCACTTCAAATGTGCAGACAAAAAAAAAGCATACCTAGTACCTAAAAATCCATAGATTTCCATTCTATTGGTTTAAGGCATATCTCCCTGAAACTTTTTATCTGACGTATTTTCATGCCCCTGAAAAATCTCAGGACCACAGTCTTGAGAATTCCTTGAGTTACCCAACTCTGTTGAAGATTTTCGGGTAATGTTTGCTAGCTGGATTTTGACTTCCAGTTATCGGTCATTGACGACATTCGATACAGCCTTAGTTAGGCAAATTAAGGAAAATCTTGGTTCTTGGTCATCGGCTGCATCAAAGAATTCTGAACTTATTCCTTTCATCATCGCATCGGGGCGAGCCGAAGCGAGACGAGGCTAGGCAGTTGAGCGAGGCGCGGTGAAAATGCATCTCGAGGTGTAGTGTCCACAACAAAGTGTTCAGTTTCTTGGTAAATCGCGAAGTAAGAATATAAATTATGTCATCAGATTGGGAAGATAAAATTTTTTGTTTGTCAAGCTTATCTCCTACTATAACAACATCAAATATTCCTTAAATTTACTTTTTAACGATATAAAATTAATCACTTTTTGTTTGCATAGCTCTTTCAGCAGTTTTGATTGTGATCTTCAGGCAATACCGTTAACAGACATGAGTGCAGAGACAGTTGCAGAAGCGCTTTGTCGAGTTTGGATATCTCGCTTTGGTATCCAAAGAACAATCATTACGGATCAAGGCTCACAATTCGAGTCAGAACTGTTTTGAATGGAATCGAACTACCGCCTAACACGCTCAGTCCAATGGCTTCCTAGAAAGATGGCATCGAACATTAAAAGCCTCAATCATGGCTCAACACGATAAATCTTGGTGCAAAACGCTACCTTTTGTCTTGTTAGGGCTTCGAACTGTATTCAGGGAAGAATTTCAAGCAACTCCAGCAGAATTGGTATACCTGCGGAGAGAACATACGTCTTCCTGGAGATTTTCTTCAAAATTCTCAGTATCAACCCCAAAACGAGTTCATCATCTCACTTCGTAATATTCTTTCTGATATCAGACCTGTTCCGGTATCGAACCATTCTTGTCCAGCCACCTTTATATTCAAGGACCTGGATAAGTGTTCTCATGTTTTTCTGAGGACAGGTTCAGTTGGAGCTTCTTTGCAACCTCCCTACGAAGGTCCGTACGAAGTTGTTAAACGAAGCAAAAACGTCTTAACTACTAAAATAAAAAATAAGGAGATTAATGTTTCCATTTTGGAGAATCAGACCTAATTGATCAGGATCAAGATCGCTCCGCACACATTCATTCTTCAAGGAATCTACCTGGACCAGAAAACCCAGTTCGGTCAGTACCTGAAAGGTCTTCTCACTTAACCCAACCAACAGGTCATCCCGGAGAAGGTTCCCAGCCAGAGCGGGAATATCCCGATGTTCGACCAAACACAAACACGAACACTGAGGCTCGTTTACAGCCTTCGTGCAATGAGTCACAACGACGAATCACAACGCCGCCAAGTAATATAATAAATCGCTGAAACTATTTGTTTCGTTGGTGGGGGAGTAATGTGGGGGCGGCATACGCGCCGAGCCCTCGGTATCATCGCCACAATCTTACTTATGGGATCACTTACAATTTGGGAAATTCTATCATCCACATATATAGATTCTTCTAGCTATCAAAATTAGCGCGCTAACCTCGCGAAAAAAGGAAAAATTTCGTTCTCGAGCGAGATACCTAGAGGTGTCTTGCCACATCGCGCTTTGCCACAGCGTTGTTATGAACACTCTCATAGTACAGCGTGCAATCATTTTATTTCTTCAACTCTTGATATAGCCTAGGATCGCCTCGCCTCGTTGTGAAAGACTTATGAAGTCTGGTGCCACGTAAAATAGATACCCCTGCCTCTGTGTTTGTCTATTAACCTACTATCCTTATGTAGAACAGCATACTTGGCTCCGTCGTCAACTTGGTACTCAAAAAAGAAATCACCTGCAACTCCGAATGAATCGAATGACACCACCATGAGTTCACACGAAGAACCTGCAGTATTTAGTTGACTTATCTACCTCTGTCCAACCACTTTCAGTACTGTCTTCGGTTCTTGTTGGTTTCACTTTAAAAGACATAAAACCTGCATTGAAACATTTTCATCTCGAGAACTCAGCTTGATACTTCGGAGGACGACGGCAATATTTTATTAATCATATCGCGTTGCATGTCATGGTGTAATTCCTCACAAAAAATGATTAATGCGCTGCGTACGCGAAATAGCTGTTTTCTATTGTCTTCCTTCAAAAAGAGATGTGTTCAAGATCCTTAATTAAGTTAACCAACGTTTCGAAGGCTGCAGGTCTTTACGGTTTCTTTACCTCCGCGCAAACTAAAACTTGTCTTATTCGACAGGAGAGTTTCCAACTACTTGGAGACTATATAGATGTATTCATCTGAACATCTCCCTATAAATGCCGGGGTGCCACAGGGCTCTGTTATATCTCCATCTCTCTTCTTAATTTTCATGTAGGATCTGCTTTCTTTTACTTTCAATCCTATCTATAGTTGTGCCGATGACAGTATAACCCTTGATTTCGCTTACTCCTTTGAGGGAATGCCGAATGTTCAAACGAGATTTCATGATTAGATTATTGAATACTCTCGCTTGGGGCAAAGCAAATCGCATCGAATTCAATGCTTCAAGTCCCATCTCATCTTTTTAAAACAAGATCTCCACTTACCCACTCCCATTTCTTTTGATGAAGTATCAATTTCTGATACACCGTCACTATTTCCAGTAAGTTAAGCTGGGCAATTAGTGGTCTATTGCCAAAGAAGCATCGAAATGTCTTCGGTTTCTAAAAAGGTGTAAGAAATATTTAAGCGCGTCAAATCTAGCGCTCCTCTACAAGTTCAATATGAAACCTAGAATGGAATATATGTAAATCACACATCTAGGCCGGAGCTGATTACACTTCCTTATAGCTTAGATAATATCCAAAAGAGAACCTTCAAGCTCATTGGTAATGTGTCAATAACTTGTCATATGGATTCGATCGAACTCCGCCGAAATGTCCGTATGTCTATTGCTCCTTTATCGCTACATGCATGGTCAATGTTCTGATGAAATATCTTGTCTGATCCCTTGTAGATTAATTTTGGCATGCAATATTGGCGCTGCTAGCCGCGCTCATCCTTCCACCCTTCAAAACACTTTCGGCCGTACAATAAAATTCCGTGATACTTTGTTATCCCGATTTTTGTCGAATTGAGTAAATACATTTAGGTAGGTATACGGAAGGGCTAACTCAATTCAAGTTACTAAAAAAAACATGATAGTCTTCAAATGAACTGTACACACGTAGCAAAAACAAATGCAGTTTGTATGGAATACGACAATAGCTCAGCCCCATAATAACGTCCAATTGACCAATGTCCTTGTCCTTCCCAGGTATTTATAATTTCATATAAAATTAGAAATAGTAAGATAAGCTGTGGTGGCTCTAAGTCATTTCATATCATAGCTGCAGCATAAAAATTCATTTTTTTTAAAACATTCTGCTCAACAAACATTCACCAATTTTGCCTGGTATGATTTTTTTTTTCAGTCCATCCATCTATACCTGATTAGAGTCAGTTTAATCCCTCCTCACACTCAGCGCCATCCTTAAGGCAATGATTAATTTGGGGCGAGCCCTATACAAACATACATACACACCCTAACCAAACTTTTTCTTTACGTAATTTTTTTTTTTTAACGAACTCTCTATTTTCGCAAACATAAACAAAGTTTTCCAAGGATTACAAAATTTTCGCGTTTTTTCTTTGTTTTTGCTTTTTGCTAAGAAAAAAAAGTCATTTTTCTTTAAATATATTTTCAAAAGGAAGAAGAAAAAAAAACGGGGAAAAAATTCACTTCACTTCTATTCCCACACCAGTCGCTTCCCATCCTGGGCTGGCGGCCCCAATACGATAAAAAACCAAGCAAACCAAGAAGCATAGTCGTCCCCCTGTATATATGGATGGCGCTTTACATAATGAACCCTTCTGCTTTTTCATTGGTACCGAAGTGGGTGTACGAATTGATGAGACTATACCTCTCGAACTTAATTAGAAGCACACCCGATTCCAAAGTAGAGTACAAAACTCATTTTGGGGGCACACCGGAGGCTGCCCTCACAAGTTCAAGGGTTGGTCTTAGTTTCTCGCCTCAAAATCCCTTGCCGTTCGGAAAATTCGCAGTTGCTGTAAATTGAGGTTTTGGTACAAAAGCTACGACGACGAGCTATACCGATCCCGATGATGCCCGCACCCAAACTGGTCGATGTAATTAGTGAGTCGTTGGTGCGATAGCTCCTGTGTGGAATAAGGCGCAAAAGGCACGTTGACGAGATGATGCTGATGGGATGTATGGAAATATCGCAACCAAGGAATTTTAACTGTACACAGTAGGTATATATGCTCCCACCATCGCTAAAATAAGTAAACATTACAAGAGGAAAATAAGCCAGCATATAAGGACTACCAGATATCCATGATGACTAGGACGGCGACGACGACGACGACGACGACGACTACGACAACAACGGGCAGCGGCAAAGACTATAGAGAACAGAATTGCCTTGCTATATGGAAGAAGCAACCTCTTATTTATGACCACTTCATGAGCCCTGGACTGTTTAGCTCCCAGACGTATACAAGGAGCGCCTCTGATACCGGGTAATGTACACCTTAAGCATGCATGATAATACATCCACTAAATTATCCTGAAAGCCGTTAGTAACAGATGGGACTCATTGCCGCCACGGCTCGCCTCCTTAACTTTGCTATTACCGGGCTATGGTCTTTGGGCAAACTTACTTCTCTTTTGCTACTCCCAGACACCGATATATTTCGTTTAATGGCGGATGGTTAATTGCTTTTCATTACAAGCTTTGAATGTCCAAGGATGTCCATTAATTCCCTTGAAAAAGATTTCATTTAGCTTAAGCTGGGTCGTTTTGAAATGAACTGGAAATTTCTTTGATTTAAAACTGTTCAAATTCAAAAACTGTATTCAGGTGAATTTATAGGGTTTGAAAATGGGATTTTATTTAGGAATATTTTCAATTTTGAATATCTTTTTCAGATTTTAAACTAGGTAGGTACTTACTACATTCATTTGGATTAATACCAAGGATGTTTACCTTAAAAAGATGAACTAGAGAGAAATATTAATTCCTTCTACAGGTTGAAGAAAGCAAAAATCAACAATTTAGTCGTGTTACGATACAGATGGTTTACGAATTCTTTTCTCATATTTTAGATGGCTTAAATCTCTCATAGATCCTGATAAAATCGAGTGTAAATTCATCAAAATATTTTTCTCTTTACAAAAGTCATCCGTGATTTTATTAAGTTTTGGATTCTGGCTATTTCAAAGAAGCCATCGATTGCTTCCTCATCTAATTAGGTACCGTCCCTATTAGCATATTGGGCTTTCTAGCCAAAGCTCTCGAAAGGATCATCTATATGCAGAACCTGGTTTTTGTTCAAAGAAATAGTTATGATGACACGTTGCCAATAACTTGAGGAAAATTCACTACGCTCGTACTACTAAGCTTCTCGAAAGTCTCGGATAAAATTAAAATCCTAAAAATTGCTTTCAAAAGCATCCAATAACTTCCTTTCCTATCCCCAACTTTTACAAGCATCAGGTGATTCCGCATCTGAAGTTCACAATAGATTGATTATATTCAAATTTCGCACGTGCTTTCTGGGGTTTCTCAGGGATCTATATTGGGTTCATTGCTTTTTGCCAGAGTATCACTAATGACTTCTGCAGTTATATAGTAGCTGACCAGTCCGCTTAATTGGGAATTGATTGATGCGACGAACCATAGCAAAATTTCTGATCTTTAATGATTGAATCCAATTATAATGACTAATATTGGGCATTAACTTATACAGAATCAGAGCTAGGCAAGTACCAAAGAAAAAGTACTTAAGTACAAGTACAAGTACAGAAGACCTCAGTACTTCAGCGTAAGTATAAGTACCGAATGTATAAAAAGGATTTGTAACTAAGTACAAAGTCTATAGAAAGTACTGAGTACTTTTTGAAGTACTTTTTGAAGTACTTTTTGAAGTACTTTTTGAAGTACTTTTTTTTAATCTTGTACGTTGGCAGTAATATAATGAAGTTAATAAATACCTTCTGAAAACTAATTATAATATGTATAGTAACCAGTGGCTACCATTTATAGTTTTTTATAGTTTTCAGCGGTAGAGTAGAACTTTCACCTCTCATTGCTACACTCATAAAAACTATTTGAGGTCCCGCCCAAGCACCCATTATCGCCTCCAATAATGCATAACAATTCAAAGGAAAAAATTCCAGTAAATTTCTAAGAAAAAATTGAAGCCTTGCCTACATCAGGTCGAGGCATCGTTGATTTTATATTGAAGCGAGGCATTGCTTGCTTACCCTTGGTTATGTCCACTGACGAATATAATACGGACTACTTACTTTTCTATTTCACGTGGGCACAATTGCTTGCGTCAAAAAGAGTTCTTACGTGCGTCGGTGCCAACATTAAAAAAAATCATTGTGGTGGGAAGTTGAAAAAGTGAGCACGCAGCTCGAAAAGTGATTTTAATAAAACATTTAAAATTTCTTTGGTATAACAGTTTTTATCGCAGTAATATCCCGAAATGATTAATTTAAAATCATGTATTTCGACGAATCCACTAATTTATTTGTTTTTTTTTCAGTTCTCTCTCAGTTGGTACTTGGTGCTTAGGACGAAAGTCAGCAATATAGAAGTCAGCCCACTTTCTGCAGTATATTTCTATGAACGCAGTCAGTCCATATTATATACATGTCAGTGGTTATGTCATCAAGTCGAGGCATCGTCGATTTTATATTCGAGCGAGACGTTACTGTTTTTGTTATACTTACCTAGTCTTATTTGTATGTTATTAGTTTATCTAAGGTTCTGCCTTAATGCGTGAGTCCTGAATGAGTTCTTTGCGTACTTTAAAACTCAACAAAAAAGCAGTTACGCTAGAGATTGTGTTTTCTTTTCTACGAAGAGTTAGATATATGTAGAGGTACTTAATAGACTCAGAAATACTTAAATAAAAATTTTGGTGCTTAAGTACAAGACTAAGTCTTAAGTACAAGTAAATCGAAGCAAGTACTTATGTTCAAGTACTAAGTAGGGGCATTTCAAAAGTATTGAGTAATAAGTCTTAAGTAACAAAAATGCACTTTAAGTAGTACTTAAGTCTTTTTTTACTTAAGTATTGCCCAGCTCTGTACAGAATGACTATTCCCACCGTGCTTTTAAGTTGACAATCTGTAACCTATGCGCTGGAAGTAATCAAAAGTCTCAATTCTGATATGCAATGTTTTGGTCATATTGCTTCTGCTGTGAGGTAAGCTCTCTGATGTTCATTTTCTCTACCGAAGTCTCAGGCGTCAGATCCGGATAACAGATGTTCGCTAGACCGTGACCCGTAGTTTGGGTTATTAGTGTAATGAAGAGCTATTTTTTTACATCACTCACATGATAACGCCACTTGTACTATAACTGATAGATCTACTACATTAGAAAAAAGAACCTCGATTAAAAACCTAAAATCCAAGGTGTTATCTGACACATGTCATTTGAATACGTGGCAGAGTTATGCAATTTCAAACGAAAACTCTCAAAAATTGAAACGTTAATTAATGATATTTTAGACGATATTAAGAACTCATCAATATATTCCGTATCCATTGCAGACACCCGTATGCGGGTGACCACTGATAGTGTTTGCAACAACTTCCCCTGAATCCATCCAACTCCTGAGAAAGAATCAAACAAAAGGCTTAGGGTGACAAAAGCAGTTATAAAGTCGATGTTGAAGTTACTCGACGCGGATTCGTATAGACAAACCCATTCCATAAGCTCTACAATGATGATTAGCTGAAGATGATTGACGCAAGGCCATATACAAGGCTAAGAAGTTATACATATAAGCACCCAGAGAATAGTGTTAAATTTGACTTTCTTACCTGCTCTATAAGATTTGGCTAGCTGCCCGTTCTGTATGCTGAATAGATAGAATAAAAAATAATTTTTGGTTTTTCTATTTTACGGGAAAATGCCAAGAAGTAGTCATGAGGTTGTAGATAGTGTGTGTGTTTACCGCCTGTATAGGGCTGATCGTCTGTTTGGGGCAGGGGTTGGTGTGGGTGCATATGTTAGACATGGCGTTCATGTCCGCGTTGCATCTGCTTCTGATGGTCATTGTGCTGAGGTGGAGTATATTTTCCTTGAGTTAACGTTGCTTATTGAAAAAGTTTTCATAGCGTGTGTGTGTATAAAAGCCACCTAGAGTGTCTTGCTTATCATCATTCTATGATTCACTTATGTTTTTTTCAAGTCAATAATATACCTCCATTTTTATCCTGGGTGACCTGAATATCGACCTTTTGACGGAAAATTACCAAAAACGCGCTTTCTTAAGTCATATGCATGGTACGGGTCTAACTGTGATTAATTCTGATCCCACTAGATATCATCCCGGTGGTAGCTCCTTATTAGATGTTATTGTTACCAACCAGGCTGATATCCTTTTGGAACAGAAACGACTTGCCTTGCCGGGAATCACCAACCATGAAGCAATTTGTGCTAAGTTTAGTTTTAATGTCCCGCGTGCATCTTTGCTTATTTCCTATCGTGACTTTAACAATATTGACATTCCCAACGTTTTAGATAGAGTTACTGCGATTAACTGGGGGACCCTGTATGAAGCAAGCGATGTGAATGTTCAGGTTGAATTTTTTTTGGATGAATAAAGCAATTAAGATCCTTATTCGTGAGAGAAATTATGCCTATAAGCTTTGGAGAGCTATATAGAACCGAGATTTTACTTCAGAACTCTAGGAAGCTCCGTAATAAAACAACTAAAGCCATTCGTGATGCTAAAGTAAACCTTTGTTCTCGTAAGCTTGATCCATCTTTACCGCCTAAAACGCTTTGGAAGAATATCAAGCATTTTGGTTTGGGTAAATCTGAGACTTTTTGTGACATCGACCCTGATGAACTCAATAACTATTTTGTTGAAGCCTACTATAGTTGTGAATCTAGAAATGGAGCGAATGGCTCCTCTCATAACATCAATGGCGACTTTAATTTTGCAGGCTTCTCTTTTTGCTGTGTCTCCCCAACGGATGTGATTCTAGCTTTTAAGTCAATTAAATCTGATTCGCTAGGTGTAGATGATATTGATCCTAGTTTTCTCCGTATAATCTTACCATTTGTTTTATTATGGTTGACCCACATCACTAATACCTGCATTACAACATCTATATTCCCTTCTGGGTGGAAGTACGCAAAGGTTATTCCGATTAATAAAAAGCTGAAGCCTCAGGGCAAGCAAGATTTTCACTCGTTAAGTATTCTTCCTTATTGATCTCGTATTCTTGAAAGACTACTCTGTGATCCATTGAAGACCTTTGTAGCAGATCAATCACTATTATATGATCTTCAGTCGGGGTTTCGCAATGGTCACAGTACAATATCGTCACTCCTCGAGCTTACGGACAACATCAGGTGCAACTTGGATAATCGTCTGGCGACTTTGTTGGTGCTTCTTGATATTACTACGGCTTTCGACAGTTTTAACTTTAATATTCTGTGCAATAAACTAGAAGATAATTTTAATTTTAGTAGTTCTGCAGTAAAACTTATGTACTCTTATCGAAACAACTTTTTGATATCTGCCATCAATTCATTGCATTCCAACTATAGACATATCTCTTCAGGTGTCCCTCAAGGCTCAATTTTGGGCCCACTCCTTTTTCTATTGTACTTAAATGACCTTGCTAATGTACCGCGGAATGCAAGTATTCAAATGTATGCTGATGATGTTCAACACTGTCTATCCACTTCTGTCGATGATATTTCACATGGTATCTCCAGTATGAATGCTGATCTCGCTAGAGTCTTAAATTGGTCGAATGTTAATAAATCCCAGGCTATCGTATTTTATGTTAATCATATCAATATAAATGGATTGAATCCTTTACTTCTAGGTAACAACGTTATTCCTTACTCTGACTCAGTTAATAATTTAGGTGTGATTTTTAGTTCAACTCTATCTTGGGATAGACACATAACAAGGGTGGTAGGAAGAATTTATGGTACACTCAGGAAATTGTGGACTTACGCGTACTTTACCCCTCCAGATACCCGCCGCTGATTAGTAATAACCTTGCTCCTACCTATAATTTTATATGGCTGTCAAATATGGTGTTGTCTAGATAGTGTTAGTTGTAAAAAGCTGAACGTTGCATATAATACGTGTGCGCGGTATATTTTTAACATAAATCGCTTTAGTCACATCTCGGAGTTTGCTCGTAGCATCTTGGGTTGTACTCTGGATTTAAATTATCATATCTCTGTAACTGTTTTTAAAATAATTAAAAACCAATTACCTGGTTATTTAATCAGGAGGATCCAACTACTCCGATCTGTACGCAACTTTCAGCTTATTGTTTTTTTGTTTATGGTGTCAAGATTTGGAATTAACTGCCCATTGATATAAAGAGATTGACAACAATCAGTAGCTTTAAAACAGCTGCCATAAATTATTTTTCTTGTATATGCTAGGTTTTTGGCACAACTCACTGCATCAACACGATTCCCTTCTTTATTTTACTTATTATTTTTTTTCTTCTTTTTTTTATTATTAACCTTGCTAAATGATATTACATTTGTAGCTTTTGACTTGGCTTTCTGTTTTACTTTTTTTTTTTCTTTTCTGTATCTCTTCCTTAGATTATAGTTAGACATAGTATAACTTTTGAATTCCTTATAGAGAGTAATTACATGGTAAAGAGCACCTGCTAATATGTAATGAATGTTAATAAAGCATTTGTATTTGTATTTGTACTGGCATAGTGAAAATATTCAAGAAACTGTAGCAGACAGATTGTAGGGTCTTAATGGATGGCCTTGTGTTCCAAAGGGGAGTGAAGAAGGAAAACAAAATGTTTCTGGAGAGATACTTAGAGCTCTTGAGAACTCTGTATATACAGAAAGTAGACATAACACCTAGGCTAAGGGGTAATTTCTATCAGCCTAACGTTCTTTATTATCTTAAAACCATGGAAATCATAAAATCAAAAAAATCTTAATGAGGATCCCTCAAATCTGAAATAGTTTGCTTACCGCGAGAAGGACATAAACGTTATTAAACTTAACAAAAGAAAGCTGTTGACATTGTAAGCTCAGCAATCATCAACATAACCTAAAATGTACCTATGCAGACAATATCTCGGACAAAGTTCAACATTAATGCATGAGACCCAGGCAATAGCGCCATGTAAACTTGAGATGAATAATTCGACCACACTCCAAAGACACCTTTGACAGTTTTCCTGCGCAAAGATAATGCTGCTCTTAGGAAAGGTAGAGCCTGCTAGAGAAATTATAAGATCAACGGAGCATATTAAGCCTCTCATAGCTAATCTAATCTAAGTGATATGCGCCATTAAAAACAATAAATTCGAACCAATTCAATAAAAAAAAAAGATAGTTTTCCGCGGTATCTCAGTAAAAATGGGTCACTTGCAAGATCTCCAGCAGTTCGGCGCACATATAATTACCCCGGCCTAGAGAAATTTACGATAATCCTATTAAACCTGACAATATAAGTCGAAAGGTGAGAGCCTCTTGAGACTATACAGCTCGTGTGGAAAGTGGAATGACTTCTTTATTTAGCAGCAGCGAGCGACTTGAACTGAACGCCTTCAAATGCAAGCAAAACAAGGCATAGAAAGAAAAAAAACTCAACATCCGAAGTAGTCGCTAATGCGAAGACACACCGATCGCAGACGTAATTTATGCGCCTTTTGTGCTAATAAATTGCGCCTATTAAAGATATCTCAAATCAGAGAAGCTTTTTTCTCCGAAGTTCAATTCTTTTTTGAAATGTGCCGGCGACGCGACATAGCGCGATCGACTCTGCGCAGCTACATACTTTCCATCCAACTCCCGATCTTCTCCTCACCTTTTCTAGGTTAAGCGCAAGATTTTTGGTTTTTTTGGTTTTTTTTCTCTCTTTTATTCTTTAAAAGTTAGAACGCTCAACAAATCCCCCAATTTCCATACACATAAATTTAAAAGCGATAAAAATTATTCGTCGTTGAGCATTTTGTCACAAATAAAAAATATTTGTGATAAAAAAAGCAAGTAAAAAAAAAAAATGTTGTAATAAATAAAAAATGAGGGAAAGAGTAGAAAACGACAGCGGCAAATGGCAGTTCTCACCTTTGTTTGTTTGTTTGTTTGTTTATTTATTTGAACGCAGGGCGAGTGAAATCGCTTCAGACGCTCCTCCAGCTTATCACTAACTATCGCACAATTGAGCTGAAAGCTAAGGCCGCCGCTTTTATTTAAGATCCTCATAAAGAAATTATTTTGACATTTCGAATGCAAAGATTTGGATGGTTTATGAAATTACCTAATTAAATCTGATCGCACCAATTTGAATTTTTTAAATTGAGAACTCAACTTGATGTTGATTTAATTAAAAAATTTACCTGGTGACGGGGAGTGGGCGGCAAAGCGGGATAAAACTCTAAAGAAACAAATTTGATGGTGGAGGAGACGACTAGAGACTAGAGACTAAGACTAGACCAGTGTGCTGCAAAAATTCATTTTCCGGTTTTTGATGAATTCATGCACACTTTCAGATTGGATTAATGAAATTAAATGCGGACTGCGGCTGACGACGACCGACGCGGCAGCACCAGGATTTCTGTGCTTTTTTTTTTTTTTTTAATTTTGTGCTTATCTTGGAAATAAAGCGTGGGAAAATTTTCGAAATATTTAATTCTTTTAACTTTGACTGGCTTTAATAGCGTCGAAATTGTATATTTTAGCAATATAACGTCAAAAGACTACTTAAAATGTCTGTGTTTTTTTTTAGTTCGGTATTCTAGCGACAGGGTGTCTCATATTGGTTAAAAAAAATAAGAATCGTTGAAAGGCTAATTGTAGCATAAAATTAGTGAATCCCTTTAGGAAGAGATCGAATAGCTGCTGAAAGCTCCAGTACTCGTTGTGTTCATTATAATAGTTGACACGTCATATGAAATATTATTTATTATTATTTATTTATTTGCTCTACATAATTAAGCCCAATGGTCTTATAACTATATGTAGCATAGGTGTAAAGACTGTTTAAACAAAAAATAGCTTAATCTAACTTAGATATACTCTACAACTAATAATATAATATAAAAAACAATAAGTAAGTAAAATTATAAAGAGAAAATAAAAAATAAATTTAAACTTAACTACTAGGCAACGACATATATGGATACATTAAAAAGAAAATAAATTTTAAAGAAAGAAAGAAAAAATAAAACTTATATTTAAGAGTAAAGGAAATAACAAATTTAAGAAGAAAAATACAAAAACAATCAGCTAGTACGAAAATATTCAAATAATACACTCTTGAGCCTCATACCAACGCCTCTTTCTCTTCGCAACATCAAAGGTAAGCTATTCCAATTTCTGACAGTCCGAGCAAAATACTGCTTCTCAGTGACCGAGAAGTTAGCACCAGACACAGATAGACTTACACTACGTGAATATTGGTAGAAAAGCGCTTTTTCAAATAAGTAAGAAGATGGTCTGCCAGCAGAGATAATACCTTAAGAAAAAGCAAATCTTTAAACAGAAGATATGATTGCAGGGGACATCCAAGTCTTAGCAAAGTCAGAAACATGATCAAAACGCCTTAAATTATTAGCCAGCATCATCCTAGTGGAAAGTGGAGTATAGGAGGCCGAGACAGAGGGCTTACGCAGAGATCCATACACCTTACAGATAACATTAGATACCTGATTAGACCAAGAAAGTGTATTGTTGATAATGATTCCTAGATTCAATACTTTTTCGCGATAAGGTAAGATGATACTATTGAGCACAATACGACGAGGCATTGACGAAGTATCCAGTCTATACCTACAGATTAAAATTGCATTAGATTTGATAGGATTCAAATGAAGCTTATTCGGTATACACCACTCGTGTATTGAGCAAAGGTCGTTGTAAAGGCGATCGACAGCATCTTCAATTAAGTCAACTGGACTTGATATGTAAATTTGTAAGTCATCAGCATATAGGTGATATTGAGCATTGATAATAAAGGGTTTTCCAATAAGAGGTGTTATTTTAATTAGCCCGCTATTTCGGTAGATGTCACTTTTGGAGCTGTCATTTTTTGACATTTGACAAGTAGAAACTACGCCATTAATAAAAATGGAACGATACACGATTCAACACCGCATTGAAATTATTAAAATTGAAAAATGAAAATGATCCGGAATTCCATCGAAAACTCATCTTGAGTGATGAAGCCCATTTCCACCTCGATGGCTTCGTCAACAAGCAAAATTGTCGCATCTGGGGCTCGGAAAACCCAAGAGTTATTGTTGAAAAGCCTCTCTATCCTCAACGTGTGACTGTTTGGTGCGGTTTATGGTCCCAAGGGGTCATTGGACCTTACTTTTTCGAAAATGAGGCTGGAGCAACAGTTACGGTGAATGGATTGCGCTATCGACAGATGATTAATGATTTTTTATGGCCGGAATTGGATGGTATTGATCTGGACAACGTTTACTTTCAACAAGACGGCGCTACGTGCCATACAAGCAACGAAACCATTGATCTTTTACGGGAAAAGTTTCCGAACCGTGTTATCTCTCGAAGAGGTGATCACAATTGGCCACCGAGATCGTGTGACTTGCGACTTCTTCCTTTCGGGCCACGTGAAAGAGAAGGTCTACGCCAACAGCGCAGCGTCGATTCAAGACCTCAAAGATGGAATTCGTGAGGCTATCGAGGACATAGGGCAGCCACTTTGCGATTTGGTTATGGAAAATTTCATGAAAAGGATATGGTCCTGTAGGCGTGGTCGTGGTGGTCATTTGGCTGATGTTATTTTCTATTATTAACGGCATACCTTCCTCTTTATAATGAAATAAAGATCAGATCATTTATCTCAAAAAATGGCATTTTTCTTTGAATATCAAAATAACACCTCTTATTGGAAAACCCTTTAGCAGAATAGCAATAGCGAAAATAATAGTGGACCTAGTATCGAGCCTTGAGGTACCCCACAAGTGTTTGGTAAAAAGGTTGAGGAATTTCCATTATAAGTGACCTCCTGAATGCGACCAAAATGATATGACTGAATGAGATTGGATGCCGAACTTGAAAAACGAAAATTATTTATTAATTTGTTGATAAGCAAAGAGTGATCTATAGAATCAAATGCCTTTGAAAAATCCAATAGAACGAGAACAGTTATCATGTCACTATCTAATGACAAACGAAAGTCACTCATCAGTGATCTTCAGTAAAGCAATTGTACAGCTGTGTTTGGACCGGAAACTAGACTGAAACTTATTCAAATAGTTATGAAGTTCAAAATAATCCACAATTTGCAAACGAAGGAGTTTTTTTTCGAGAACCTTGGACAAAAATGGTAGTATCGCAAAAAGTCGGTATTCGGTGGAGCTGGATTGAGACTTTTTTGGGATGGGAATAACCTTAGCCAACTTCCAGAAGGAGGGAAAATAGGAACGAAAATAACATTTTTTAGAATATACATTAAAGATGGCAAATTATTGGTATAAGCATATTTTACAAACTTAGGATGTATGTCACCAATGCCTAATGAGTTTGATTTTATTGACAAAACAGCTTTAAACACTTCCTCCTGCGTGACGCAAGCAAAAGAAAATGTATTATTGGTAGCTGCCGTGTGGCTATATCTCACAACGGAAGGTGCAGATGATGGAACCGAACTACAGGTGACAAAGTTTAAATTTAATTCATTAGGGTCAACGTAAGTCGTACATTCCGAAGTTCGCCCAACTCCAATCACTCTCAAATTGCGCCAAAGCTCCTTTGAAGGGGTAGCTTCGTGTTGAATTTCGATCTAAAGTAGTACTTCTTAGATTTTCGTATTTCGCTAGTCACAAAATTTCGTAGATTACGAAAATTGTACCAAGTTTCAGAAGTTCTAAATCGCTTCCATCTACGATACGCATTATTGCGTATTGAAATCCATATATGAATCCGTGCGGTGAACCATTGGCTACCCGAAATTAGAATACTTTTCGTTCTAAGAGGAGCATTTATGTCTCAAAAAGATATTGCAATAAGTACATGAAGTAATTAATCTGTTTGTCAACACTTCTCATAGAATAGATCATTTCCCAATCACAGGCATAAGCATCACTAAATAGGGCATCAATGTAAATAGCTTTAAAATCTCAGAAGTTGAAGGTAGAGATATGAGGATCGCGCGATGGTCCAAAGTCATACGTTAGGAATGTAAGGTCAAAGTTGGAAAATGCCGGAAAAGATATTTGATCATTAAAGAGAACCATTTCATTGCTTGCAGTCAAAAACATATCTATTAAGGTCACGGAAGTATCTGTAAAATGAGTAGGGTAAAGCCTATTTACAATAGATAAGATATGGGGCGGCTTGTAGACAACACCAACAATACACTTCTCAGAGCCATTGCAGATTTCCACAAAAATAAACTCTACCTCAGCATTATTTGCTGATTGCAAAACCAGACGTGCATGGATAGAACTATGAATGTGCAATGCTACACCCCCGCACGAGAAGCCCGATCATTTCTATACACATTATAGTTAGTCAGGTCAGGAAGAGATATTATTTGGTCGCTGACGCTTTAACCATGTTTCCGATAAGCATATCACATCTAAAGATAGACCGCAGAAAATTTGTCGGAACTCATCGATCTTAAGCAAGATTCTCTGGGCATTAAAATGACAAATTCTTAAACCATCATGTCTATTACAGAAAATATTAAGCATAACTCGAGAATTGTTCAAACTGTCAGATATACCGGAATTAGCAGGTTGCATATCAGGTTGCCATACATCATTTCAGTTCCTATTAGAGGATTAATAGAACCTTGTTCAAAAAGTTCATCATTCTTCATTTTCGTTGATAACGACCCCTAAGTCCTCCAGAATTTAAATCCTCTCATTTCATGTACATAGAATTTGCTGAAACTCCAGCACAAACCTAGGTTAAAGAGAAACTTTCGATTCAATTGCTACGCCTAATCTAATAGAAAAAAATAAATTAAGTTAAGTTAGACTAGGGACTATACATAGATCATAAGACCTGCACTAACCTCACATAGGACTTTGAACAACATTCCGTGAAACTTTCCCGAGAATCGTCTATTGATGAATGACACCCTAATGTTAAGAGAGGAACCTGTAACCAAACTAAAACCACAGCGGTTTATAATTAAAGAATTCATAAGTTCCTTAGTCTATTAATTCTTCTTCCAACCATACCGAGGGATTCATAAAACAAATGACTTCCTTCTTCCTACAAACAAAAGTTTACAGAAATCGCTGTGCGGAACACATAAACGCTTAGTATCCTTGAAAAAAAGTTAATCCCTAGCAATAACCGCTGTTATATTCCTTACGTCACACGACTTTCTTATCAGTAAGATAGCAGCCATTTTGAACTTATCCAAGTAGGTAGGTTACCCCATCTATGATTGACAAGATGAATGACATTAAAATCCATTTCCCTTTTACCTACAGTTACAGAGATTTTCTCACCAAATCTGTCAGTCAGCCTCCTGTGGCCCGCTTACTTGAACCTTCTTCTCTGACAAATCCATCAGCCACCTCATTACCAGATACCACCCTGTGTCTTGAGACTTTGTATATATGTATAAAACATCTGTTTTCCACAGATTTCTCCTATGTATTTGAACTGACCGCCATTTTATTGTGTAAGAGCTCAACTGAAGTTGCTATGGACACCTTTCTAATGCACTCGTCTACATTAACGCCCCCACTTTAGTTTGCAGTCTACTATTATACCCTAGACAGACTGTCTCCATAATGACTACATTTTTAATAAAATGGAGTCAAATATGCAATGTGTCACACGAATGAAGTCCATCAAGGAACCATTTGCAACATTTCGCTTCATTTTCAAATGAACCAAATTTTACTCCATTTAGTGAAATTGCAGTAAAAGTGCCACCTACCGTCATTAAAATGAGCCATCAGCTGATCATGAATGAAATTAAATTTCTTTGCAGCTTTCATCTCTTTTTGGTCTCTTGCAGCAAAGACAAAAATTGTCTTCTACTAAATGCTTTGCAACTTCAGTAAATACTCGAAAATTTTCTTGATGAGCTGTCAATAACATTCCAAATGAAATAAATTTCAAATTAAGTCATTATGGACACAGTCTGTCTAGGCAAAATATCTGAGCTTTATATCCTAATCTGTCAATTGCACTGCGCCCAGAATAAGAATTTGAAGATTGCCAAGTACTCCTTTCAATGTGAAAATGACTAACTCGGTCTTTGTGAGATTAACTATTTGGCCACAGTCCCAAAGAAGTCCTCCAAACAAACCTTGAAACAGCAGAATCTTCAATATTTCTTCTCTGGGGCCTCATTAGCAAAAAAATATTGAAACTTTTACGAAAAATCTCTTTTAATCCAGAATTGTTGGTATTTTTATCATATCGTAAAAAAAAATTGTATTTCGAACATGTTTTAAAAAGAATTGCACATTTTCGAAAAATGGAATGCTGTAGGTACTTATAAAAATGCTCTGTGGAAGTCGATGGAAATGTCTCCTCCTGGGCAAAGATCATAGCGTAACGGTAGTTATATAACACCCAAAATTAATGCCATCCTAACCTGTCATTTTACACATACTCAATTATTATTAACATTTCAAACCGGACACCACATGCAGCAGCAACAATAAATTCTCCTCCTTCCACTACAAAACAGTTTCTCTTCTCTCTTTATCATTTCTTCGAAAGCTTTTTCAGATTATTTCAGCAGATTTAGCAAAGAGGTCAATTGCTGATTTCTAATCTAAAGTAGTTAAGTCAAATGTGCCTGCAACAGGCAAACGGAATTAATAGAAGATAAGTAGATAGCTATAGTCTCCGGTAACAAAATCCCTTGAACACATAACGTCAATTAATGAATTACCAGATCCGAGATTACTTCAATTCCACACTAAAAAAAAAAACCAAGCGCTAGCTAGTTGGGCTCCAACAGGGCTGATATACCTATTCACCAGGCTGATTGGTAATGTCAAGTGGCAGGGACAGCGGGACACAAGCGATACAAAAGAGAATCTGTCATCGGCGGTAAAAATATCAATAACCTCTCGTTCTGGGGAGAGATGAAATAAAAAACAAACAAACAAACAAAATGCGTTCCCTCATCTGATCTTGGTCCAAGTATAATCTGACGGGCGCAGATTTCAAGAAGGAAGAGGTTGGTTGGACGGGACGATTTCAAACCAACGAATACCTGTCGAAGTATATTATTCCCATTCCCTTCGGATATCTATATGTACCGCGAGCTTCTGTTCAAAGGAGAACCATGAAGACGACGACGGTTGTGTTCATCACGTCTGGCATGATAGCCAGGACGGGAATCGGTATCCCATTACACACTTTAAGCAGTCTCTCACTTAACGTGGCTTATCTTAATCCAATTTCAAGTTCAAATGATTGTCGAGAAGCGAGGCCTTCATAATGTTCCAACGTGTAAGCATGCAACCGAAAAACTGAAAACATAGCACAGCAGCTATTCACGGGAGCCCGAAAAAATCTACTTCTTCTATAAGTTGGCCCAAGTTTTTGAAAATCGGGAGGCGAATGAGTATTCAAAAATCAATTGGACAGGACGTGCCAGAGGACGAACGATCCACAGTGCACAGTAAATATACAATCCATAATAAAGTATGAACCACGCACGGTGGCGAATAAGAAAGACAAACGGGGCTCGGATGACCAGGACGTTCGGCAGCAATACATATCTCCGCCACCAATTGAGGCGCTTTTTTTTTTTGTTTTTTTTTATCTAATTAATGGTGACACCAGTGTAAATGCTAATTTTATGGAAATATAGAAAATTTATTGGTCTACTCGTGTTTACATGTCTGCCGAAGTGTGGAGGTCTCGGATGAAGTAATTATAGCCCTTACAGCTTCGCCCCCCTCCCCCTATCACTGCTCGCGACACACTAGGCAAAACGAATCAGTAAATATTGTGAGACAAATAAATTTTGGAAAATTGTAAATAAACTGCGGCTTTGAGATTTGGACTTAAGTCAGGTCCGGTCCGTATCTCAGTTTTGTCCGGTTTGTGTTGTCCATTTACCCCGGTTTTATCTTAAACGATGTCTCCGGCATTCGAATTAATATCAAAAATGACTTTTATTAGTGCACACAGGAATTTCGCGATGCCCCAGATGAACCAGTTTTAATTGTGTAGCGAAAATTTTAATGAGGTTTTTTTTAATGGCTTCAAATAAAAACCTTCAAACTGTCGAATTTTTTGGACAAAAGCACGCGTGTGCTTTTTTTTTTGTCTTTTTTTATGCACTTTGCAAAATTTAATATGAAGCAGCTAATGAGGATTTTTGGATAGTATAAAAGTAGTTTTGGTTGTGCATTTAGAAAGGTGTGATGATCTGAGTGAATACTGCAATCTAACAACTTGTGGTGCTTCTTCTGTACGGATGGCCGAGGATGAAAGTTGAAAAGGACATGCATGCGATGATGTACGTCGAGAATTACGTTTCGACCATCGATTATACGGATGAGCGTACTTAACATTGGATTAAATGTGGAATTGGTTTGAATTAGGCTCTGCGGTGGTCTTTACGAATGGCACCTCCATTGACATTGGAAATTTTCGCTATTTTGTGACAGAAAAATAAGTTTCAAATTCGCTGTATCCTCAGATAGCCAAGTCTTTCTAATAGCCTGTACAGACCACATCCCGCCTATTCACATAGGTGTTATCAACTCATTGACTAATTCTCTTGATAAAGAGAGAATCAACAGCTGGATGGAGCTTGTAATATCTACTAAATAACACTTCCTTGACGAGCCAAAGTCTACAAATCTGATAAACCTTGCCTGCACTCGGGAGGAGGTTCACTATTCTATCTAAAGTGGGTGTCACTGATTACCGCTTGAAAGGAATAACTGAAACGATTAAAAGCTACCGCGCACATTTGTGCAGGCCGATAGGCAGGTATAGGTTGGACATTTTTGGATTGGATCTTCTATTTGAAGATCAATTAAAAAAAAAAAAAGTATCAAGACTCGTTTACTTTGTTAAAAAGGCAGCCGTACTTAGGACTTTGCTCAAGTATGGAGGCTACCACCAGTTACTATTTCTATTAAACTCATCATCACCGGCGCTATAGCGATTCGCTTTTCTATAGAGCACATGGCCACCAATTCTCAATCTGTGGGTGCCGAAGATCCCTTTTCATATCTTTCATTCATTCCATTTAAATCCTCAGACGGCTGAATTGATCACTCCAGGGAAAGTTACGAAGAGCAAACCTAAGGAATTTTCAGTGAACAGCCTCAATCCGAGTAATATGCACCGCGTAAAAAGGAGCCCAAATAGGACAAACGTATACTACAAAATAGGTCTGACAAAGGAAAAGCAGAGAGATCAACTTAAAGATCGTCGATATAGCGTTACAGCCTTGGTCACGATAGAGTCAATATGATCCTCGAAAGAGAACCGAGAGTTTTGTCAAGTCTAATCAATAAATTTCCATCTACAGAATAATCTAAATACAGGAGACACGTTTTTCTATAAAAGGATATACTAGGACACTTACTAATATTCAAAGGTAAAAGATTAGTGGAACACCAATCGTGAAAGAGAGCACAGTCATTTTCATTCGAAATTATACGAAAAATTTTGCCATCATCAGCATAACAGTAATATAAATAGTTAATAGGAGTGGGCCGAGATGGGTACCTTGCGGAACGCCATAAGTATTCGTAAATGCAGTTGAAAAACCTTCCCGAAAGAGAACGCGCTTTGTACAGTCAGACAAGTATAACCATAACCATGGAACGATTAGAGGATGAAAGCCAAGATTGGTGAGCTTGATAGGGTGATAATTTTGCCAATTGAAACTAGATTGCAACGTGGAAATGATATGAATTAAAAATGCTCAATTTGTATCCATCCTGTTCTGATATAACTTCCAAAGAGTTTTGGAATCGGTGAAATGTTATTAGCTGCTGCTCACAGCTGATGTGAGCTTTAAAATCATCTGGACTGAGATCTAATATAATTTCGACAGATTTGCTGTAAGCTTCTACCAGATACTCATAAAAGGATACTTTACAATCGTCACAATACTCCTCCGTAGGTGCGTTCACGTGATATAAGAACATCTACCACTTATGAACAAATACGTAGAGTTTTTAACAAGAGATGTCGTCAGAAAACTTACTACAGAGATAACTGATTTGTGGCGGCTATATCTTCTAACTGGCAGCAAAAAAGAGCATGACAAGATTCGTAATTCTAAATCTCAGCTGGAAAACAGTGTCCCTATTAGCACTCTCATTCCAAATGTGTTTCGTATTATTTCTCTCGGCGGAAGACTATCGTTCGAACAGCACCCGCTGACAAAATCTTGAACATGTTAAAATTGGAACCCCTAATCGTGGTAACAGTTATGCTTTTCAAGGTGGTCCTTCTCTTAGCCGTAACCAATTTGGGAGATTGTATTGGATCTGTATTAGATTCATCTATACAAAAACAATATATTTTGCTCTCTATATTGCCTCCCGCCCACAAACTGAATAATTATTAAACGAATTTTACCAGACTATTGTTAAAGATAAACTCTTTGGCATTCCATGGAATCCCCACACAACCCTACTAGGATATAACTAGTATTTGCAAATATTCCAGACGAAAATGAATTAATATTTTTCTTCGAAAACTACAAAATTTCTTTGAAAAAGTTTTCATAGTTCGACATTCATGGAAGAAAATTTCAGGAAGGTTAAGCAGATAAAAGTTCCTGTTTCAAAAATACCACACACAACTCCCCTCCCGTGAAAGTAAGAATATCAGAACGAAGATAATTCCGAATTTCGAAACTTCAGAATTTTCGAAAATCATAAGTTTCATTTTTCTTTGATATATTTACTTGCATGGAATCGGAGTTGCGTGTTGATGATGAAGCACCGCAATTAAGTCACAGTCAGATAGATCTCCTAAACTGTCATCAATATCTAAACGCTATGCCAGAAAGCATCCCATCATTACAACGATCAAATCTAACGTTGGAGGCTATCGATATCCAAAACGAATACAGGTATCTCAAGTTACTGATCTATTTTCACCAAGACCAATGATCAAGGAGAAGTAAGTATGCCAAAAATATGTAGGTGTCAACAATATCGTCCATGATAGTTAGGCAGCACTTTAAGTATATCCTACTCTCCTTGACAGCTTCAGTAACCAACTCATATAAGTGAGATAAATGTCGACTTCTTTGGCTTGGTGTTTGTAGAGAGAGTTGATGAGAGTTTAGTCCTCCTAACCATGAAATTATGCCTAAAAGATAGACGTTGACGACTTTCGCTTTTCGTGGAAAGACACGATTTTTGAGTATGGAATGTGAAAAACTATTTCCATATGGAAGCTGTCAGATATAAACCAACCAGCACTTCTCTGAAACTTTGTGTTCAGTATTTGAAAACATGTTCCGTTCTAAAGAGTTAATTAAAAAATTCTTTTAAATCACTTGGTGCATTTTTGATCTGTCCACCTTCTTGGTGGCATTGGATACAGGCGATATGAGAACAAAGTAAAACATGAGCCCTAGATATTTGGATTATTATAGGATTGGAAAACAGGTGGATTACACGATTAGGTCCAAAGTCAGAATTAACGCACTTAAAAATTCGAAATGGAAAACTCTTCAATTGAAGAAACATGAACAACCTTGGACTGCGCTTCAAAGCGATTACCTCTGAAGAATTTTCTGAGTTTTTTTTTCTCAGCCTATCGTGTCCGACTGCTGGAGATTCTAAATCCAAATTGTAATCATTTATTGCACGAACCCAATAGATACCGAAAGACCCATGTAGTAATTTACGTTAATGATAATTTCGACTTCTGATTGAATTCTGGATTCTAATCTAGCTAACATTGGTATGAATTTAGTTGACAATCATGTCAATACATATAGCAGTGTTGGGCGTAATCAACTACATTTGTAATCAGATTAATAAGCATGATTACATATCAATCATGATTACATCAATCATGATTACCCATCAATCATTATTCATGATTACATCGAGTAATCTTAGGAAAATGTAACTGTAATCATGATTACATGATTACATTTATTTTGATCACAAATTAAACTTATCAAGAGATTTCTAAGAAAACAAACAATCTGTGATCGTAAGTAAGAATTTTTATTGTAGAAAACTCCAAGGTACTGTTGATTTAAGTATTAATTTGTGTCAGTATAAAGAATGTAAGTGGTTCGATTGATAGAGACACGCAAATATCTGATCATCGGCTTAAATTCAAGGATCTTGATTAAGTATGTGGGAAAAAATGTAGCGAAAAAGATTAGATTTCTGGGGCGTATTAGAAAGTCGTTGAGCACGAAAAATGCGAATAATGCCTTTTAACGCTTTGATTTTGCCACCACACTTTTCATATTACTCCAAATTGTTATATGCTAGTTCGAATGAATCCAAGGGCAGATTGCAACTGTTGTAGAATAAGACAAAGTGAGTTATTCTGAAATGCAGCATATATACACCAGTTAGAAGCATGCTCGGAGCGCTGCAATGGGTAAATATTATTGACATGACAGCAAAAGTGAGGATGACAGATTAGATTTACTAACTACTACCTAACAAAACGATACAGTATATATATATCAGAAGATTCTAACTCTACCTCCCTTTCTTAATTACTAATAATTGGTAAACGCAATCCACAGATATCAGATATTCCATTACCATCCCACTACAGATATGTGCTTACAAACATTAGCTTATGTGCCAACCGATTTCGGAATAGAAATACAACAATGTTTGTTTTTTTTTAACTACAATTTTAAAACTCTTGCAAATTTATAATCAAAAAATGTAACCATGTAATCATGATTACGTTTACGATTGATCAATCATTAATCGCCAAAAATGATTACTTTTCCGATTAATATTATCAATCTGTAATCATGATTACAGATTGTAATCGTAATCATTAATCATCAATCAGATTGCATTTGCCCAACACTGACATATAGGTATATCCTGTAATCTCCTCTCGACCCGACACTGTCTTGAATACAGAAGATCTAGCACTGAAAGAATGCCCATCCTCCATCCATCCCAATTACTTTTATTCTTAGAAATTTATGTAGATGTAATTGACGAATTCAATCAAATTAAATCATATATCATTGGACACCACAATGATGTGCCAGTAAAATATTATAAATTTGCCTGATATCCTTATCACGCTCGTGTCAAATGGACTACTGATGCTCTCGCATTTTCCTGATCATTGGTAGCTGGAGACTGATCGCTTCCATTCGTAAATTGGCCTCATCGCCAAATCTATCAAATTACCTACAATTCTAATGCGGGCTGCAATCTACCAGAGATTGTAATTGCACTCGACCAGCACTGCCCCAAATAAAAGTGATTGCAGAGATTATAAGCGATAAAGGCAATAATGTGATTTATGTGCTTTTTGACTTCAGCAACTAGGAAGGCTTATGATTAAGTTCCCCATACATTATTGATATCAAAACTTCGTACCTATACACTATAGTTTTCCTTCTACTACTTGTGAGATCATTAGAAGCTAACTTAAGTCGTAGATTTTTCATTGGTTAAATCTAATTACCTTTACAGCTTAATTAAACCATCTCTGACTGGTGTTCCTCAAGGTGCTATTCTAGTGCCACTCCTATTCTCGTTCTACATCAATTATTTCACTTTTACAAAGTGCACTTTACGCCACTAATTTTATCCAGACTTATGCATGTTATCAGTCTTCAGGATTTTATTGCAATCATCATTGAGACTCTTGAGGAGATTCCTATTATTTTGTGTCAATGTTAATTGTTTCATCTAATTTTACCAATCATAATTAGAAAACCGAAAATTAACGTTTAACTGTATTAGGTTTAGGTTAAATTGAAGTTAACAATTATGTTTTTTAATATTTTACTAGATTTTCGTACCTTTTTTAAATAGGTACTAAATTGGAAACAATTTTAAAACAGATTTTCTTGTACACTCTTTTTGAAGGTAGTCAAGAAGTTCATTTCCAATGCACCACACATGAACATTACGAAAAAAAAACTAGGTTGAAGTCAACGGAACTGGTTAATTGTGAAATTAAATAAATTCTGTAAATTTTTCTTGTTTTTATAATTAATCGTCTTTTTAGTCTTTTGGTAATGACATTTCTTCAACTGGACGCGAATCGGTACACTTTTACGAATGATAATTAAATTATTGATTAGGCGCACTAGACCATTCATATGAAAAGTTAATTAATAAAGAACGTAAACAGATTAATTAACCTGCCTCTACCCTAAACCAAATTAAAAAAAAAATCCAAAAATAAATTGATGCTGGTAACATTGTGGAAATAAAATGAAAACGTACTAGAGCTTTGGTCAAAGAAAACGTTGGACGCAAAGCATATTAATCGCCAGCTGCCTCCAACACTAAGAAAATACCTTCGTTGAACATATTCAAAACGCGTATAAAGTACACACAAATGCACACCACGAACACCATATTCCCCGCCGCAAAATATTCGCATTCTTTAGCCGGCATGCGGCACTGAAATTTACAGCACACACCAAATCATAAGTTGTGTACGCTACACGCTCGTATGTTTACTATTCTGTCAATGTATGCAAGCAAAACATTCGGTCAGTTTTTGAAGTTTCGTTAATTTAGAAATGCCGCTTCTTTACGTTACATTTCACATCACCACACATCACACTCCTCGTACCCCTCTTCAATCTTTACGAAAGTTTGGTTTTATGTTGCCTGCTTGCTTGCTTACATTTTGATTTGAAGTCTGCGTTGAGATGTTTTGTGTAAATTTGTTTTGCTAAGTTCTTATTGGAAATTTCTCTATAACTCAACAAAAATTTTAATTCAATAATAGTAGACTCAGTAAATTATAAAAAAAAAATACTCCCAAATGTCAAGTGGAAACTGAAAACTTTTTATAACTTTTGTGCGGACGTACATAACCTCAAAAATGTCAAGAAATCCATTAACTCCCAACGAGCGTAAACAAATTTTGAATTTACGTAAAAGTGGAACTGCTGTAGCTAAAATAGCGCGAAGTTTACATAGAGGAAAAGTAACAATTGCTAATTTCTTGAAAACTTCTGACGATGATATACAAAAGACAGCAAATTCTACAAAGTACAAAGTATTGAAACCGACGCCGAAGAAGGAGAATAACACTTTCATTCGTGTGGATTACCAAAAGCCTGCTCTAGAGGTAAAAATTAATAATTTCATATTCTCTGATCTACCAAATGCAATTTGATTTTTGTTAATTACAGAAAACTTCAGGTAAAAATGTCACAACAGATGACGATGAGAGTCACACAAAAGTCTCACTAGAGCATCGTTCAGTTATTAAGTTTTTAACAAAACAAGGACAAAAGTACAGGGAAATTTATTCATCAATGAAGAAAGTCTACGGGGAATCTGCGTCACCAAGTTTACAATCCATCACATTTTGGTCATCTCAATTTAAGAACGGTCGAGTTACAATTTTAAGTGAACCCAAAAGTAAGGATAAGGATGATTCTACGAGTAAACTTAAATTGGTTAAAGTTAAAATCGAAAAGAAGATGAAGGAGAATGTTTGGGCAAAAACAAAACGAATATCAAAATCGAAGAGTGTCACGAAACTCTCTGTACCACCGAGCACCTGTAAAGTTAACGTTAAACGACTTCCAATGAATAATGTGAAAAAGGCGGCAAGTGCCAGTAAAATTCCTAACAAAATTTCCAGCAAACGTTTTGATACTAAAAAGAAGCTCATCACAATCAAATTACCGACATTGAAGAAGCTCGAGGCTATCAACAACAAATGATGATGGAAGAAGACTGAGGCTGTAATTTTTTGTGTATTTCGTCTTGGACTTGAAGCTCCTATTTCGACAGGAAAATGGAAATTTTAAATGACTTTTTAAAGAAAATATATAAAATATTTTGAAAATCTCAGTTTTAATGGTGAATCAAAGCTTATCCTTATTTCATACTTAGGAAATGTTTGTTTCTAGTGGAGAAATATGATAGTCCTCCATTTAGGTGGCGCAAATCATTTCAGTTCAGAACTCTTCATAGAGCCGGTGAGAACCATAGTGGCGTACAATACCAAATCTTAACCATCATTGAGTAGTCAAAATTTACAGTTACAGCTGTTGATGGCAGTGTTTCATTGTCATTTTCAACAAAAGATGTCGTAGTTTTTATGGGCCGAGGTGCAAAACATCAATTTACTCTAAGCTATGCAAACTGGACTTACGCAACTCTACTATTAAAAATGTATTAGATGAAGGCTTTTCAAGATTAGCCTTCAAATGCGAAGGACTGCAAGGTTCGTGTGTTTGCAGGAATTATGTCTATGGCTGAGAAGATTCTTCTCAACATTGTTGTGCTGGTATACATTTAACAGGAGATTTACCCTTTCCATTCTCATAGCAATGGAAGGTGTCCTCTTTAGGTGCAAATCTAGCTTAGAATCCAGCATAGCCTCTATCTCTAGGGCTAAGATTGAGTAGATACGCATGGCATCAAGACGATTCATTGCAATTTTTGTAAGATTTAACTTTGCCGGTTTTTTGTTTGATTTTTTGTCCATCATTCCTACGCGTGTGTAGCATTATGTAACAATTGCTCTTATGATCGAGGTATCACCACAGAATTGCTATTGTCTTAAGGTCTTAAGTCTACAAGTTCTTAAAAACAAAAGTCGCTGTAGCTTTCCTTTTTAGTGTTCCTTATAGGTAGCTGAAAATTTCAATTGAGTCTCTTAGATAGGCTGATAGTAGGTAGGTATTTGACCTCTACTTGATATTTCAATACAGCTTCCTTTAAGCACAGGCAAGAAATTCCCAGATCTCGACGGCTGTAAATTTACTGGAAGTTTGTATGCATGGAGGCCGACAACGTGGTCCACTAACAATTTTTATGAGCGCAGACACGTAGATGAGCAATAAGCATTCATTTCTCCTTAGAAATTTACAGAAAATATTTCGGCGGAATTTTTATTCAGATACAATACTTTCATGTATGCCGTTATCGGCGTCCAATAATGCATAAAAATTCTAACGAACTTTCCAATAAAGTAGCAAAGTTGCTGCGTACAAGTTATGACGTACCTATCGACCGAGTCATCAGGATATGTATTGACAGCCAAGCTGCAATATAAAAAGCCTTGGACTCGAGAACGATTAGATCGCGCCTAGTGGAATGGTGTCGCTGTGAGCTCAGGAAACTATAGGTGCTAGCTAACCACAGAGCTCATTGGGTGCCTGGCCACAGTGACATATCTAGAAATGATATAGCGGATGCCTGGCCAGAAAGTGTTCCCGCTATGAATATATGTCTAGCAGAGGAACCCTAAGTCGGCCCCTAGAATCAGTGAACAGAATTCTAGATGTATAGGCTTGCAACCTTGCCAAATCGTAGATCGGGAGATTGACTTCACGCGCTATTTCAAGACAGCTTTGGTCCGAAATTTGTCCTATTAAGACTGAATCTCTGCTGAGGAGGAACCGGAATGATGTGCGTAATTTTTCTGCAGTTATTAGGGGACACTGCCTCTTTGGCAAACATGCAGAGCGTATGCAAGCTCCATACAATAACTTTTGCAGAAGCTGTATGGACGAGGAAGAAGTTGGGAGCGTGCAGCACCTGCTGCGCGAATTCCCTAACCTTGTTTAACGTACCTAGGAGGAATACGCTTAGTAGCTACTTTTTCTACGAACTGGGGGGAATTAGCAGACAAAGAGTTGGGGAGACCTGGTAGGTTCATTAACTCTTGTGGCTGGTTTCATCACACTCCCTAGCTCATAGATATCTTTTCCAGGCAGGGTTCCAATAAAGTGGCTTCACAATGAACCATAGATGGTCTAAGTGTGACTGATCGTACATGCTTGTTATGATGGCCGCCATTCTAACCTAACTTAACCTACACTGTGTCAAAGCAACCAAATTAAATTTATTTGGAATTTGGTGTAAGTAGGTATCCAGCGGGATCTAATTAGATGCATCGGAAGGACCCCTTAAAGGAGGTGACGCAACATTCGTTTCTATTGCTTGAAGCACCTTATAATGACTTATGCAGAAGCTGTATGGACGAGGAAGAGCTTGAGAGCGTTCACTACCTGCTGTGTGAATGTCCTAACCTTGCTAGGCGTAGGAGGAATGGGCTCGCAGCTACGTCTTCGGCGAACCGGCGGAGCTGGGGGACCTGGTTAGGTTCATTAACACTTGTGGCTAGTTTCAGCACACCCCCTAAATCTGAGATATCATTCTCAGGTAAGTCCGATTAAGATGACTGGTTACAGCAGCTGACCTCATAGAATCTCGAGGACATTCATTTACTCTATCTTAATTGTGGGCCTTAACTG
This sequence comes from Dioctria linearis, assembly GCA_963930735.1. Taxonomy (NCBI): domain Eukaryota; kingdom Metazoa; phylum Arthropoda; class Insecta; order Diptera; family Asilidae; genus Dioctria; species Dioctria linearis. The sequence goes on along the minus strand of OZ005742.1, from coordinate 261,626,713 downwards.
AGCTAGCTATAGGTACAAGTAGATGTAATTATATTTCTCCTATTTTATGTGTGAACCACTCAGATTACGCTAAATGAGTTCTAGACAATTTCCACAACCGTACTAAAAATTGTAGGAACAACTGAAAACTTGGCCGCTCAAAGTACTGATGATAAGAATACCTTATCGCCTGCCACTATCAGAAGCCCAAATTCATCTTCATTTTTGCTTATACAAATGAATGCCATCTAAGCAGGGAATGAAGAAAGCTAGCCTTTTTTTATAAAAATTATTCAAGTCAAAGTTTAAACGGCGACAATTGCACTGCTTTTGAAACAAACGATGCGAAATGTTTTTTTTTTTCGCATTCTCAAACAGCCGCAACAAAAAACAAACAAAGATAGGTACAACAACGAGCAATGGTTCAATATGGCTACCTTGTGGCATATCATTTTTAATTATGTCGGAAGGATTTCCACGACGTATAAGACCATAATCATTTCAAAAAGGCAGAAGGAAACTGAGTTAGGTACATAGAGACAACTTTTGTGCTTCGAGCTTTCTCTGGGGCATTACTGGATTCAGTGAAAATGCAATAATTTGAAAATCTTAACAAATTCATGATGGTGGTCAACTTACCTTTAATGATTGGAATGGAAGTGGAGAAAGAGGAACGTCAGACACTAAGGCTGGCTGTGAAAACCGTCGAAATAAAACAGAATTTTGCAATTATTGCCTGTTTTATTAAAGGATTATTCACAGAGATCTTCCAGAATTTCGGAAAGATAACATAACGAATGCATTAATGCGAAGTTTCAGCATTTTTTACCGTACGAAATGTGTTACGAAAATTCCGAAAAGTCCATTTTAGGTAAGCATCTTCAAAACAGACGTTTCAATGTCTACACAATTGTTCACCTAGATCTAGTTCCGGTATGAAGATTGACAAATACAACTAGACCTAGCACAGTAGAGACTGGCAGAGTTTTTGTAACACCTCAAAACTGCAACGTCTCTTTATGTCTTTGAGCATCCTTAAATCCTTTAGGGGAAGGACATGGGGCAGATTGAGGAATTCTGGAAATGAAACTACAATTTAAGGTAGGCTTTATCAGTTGTTATCAGCAGTTGAATGTATCGATTGGTCTCAAACCAGTAGAATTTTGATCAAATATGTCTTAAGCTGGATACTAGTAGACGACGACATAAGGGCTACATGGTCTGAAGACTGCAGTTTTCCAAAAATCCATATGATATATAGCCTCCCTCTCTAGTGACATCATGGGGTGGTACTGATATTATTATGCTCCATGAATACTCTAATCTTGTCATGAGATTAAGAGACCCAAAACCTTAGGGAATATAGAAAAGTTCATTAGCTATAGCTGTAAAGTCTCATTTCATGCACTTCAAAAAAAGAATCACCAGTCTAGATAGGGTCATATTAGGTGGTATCAAAATCCCCGTTTCGATAGTCCAAGTGTTTCCGACTGTAAGATAACTGGATAGGCGCCACACTCTACACTAATCCAAGCTAAACTTTTTAGTGCAGATGTTCACTAGATATGTGTTCGATTGCCTGGAATTCTCACAGGTTCTCGAAAAATACCGAGACCTAATTACCTTAGAATACTTGAGTTAGATTTGTGGGACCGGTTTCGTAAGGTTAATTGATGGGGTGACTCTGACTATCGCTAATCGTCTTTCCATTAGCATTGACGTTTTCGATATTCGAATAGCTTGGGGACATGTGCATGACTAAATTCGTTGCCTAAACTTCCACTTTTGCATTTTGTCTGAAGTCCTAAGCAAGCGCATTTCTCTTACGCGCATCTGTGTCCGTCTAATCTAAATCTATCCAAAATTGTTTCGAATTAGTTTTTTTTTTTTTATTACATTTACAGCTGTGTGCATAAAGTTTAATTTCGATCCTTTAAAAGGCGTGAACCGTTGTTAAATAATCTGCGGGTATGAAAAATGATTTTATGCAAAAATTCCCTATAATTAAGCAAATCCGGTTTAGCGCAATTTTGGAAATCACTCAGAAGAACTTTCCACGCCGATATTTTGCCATAGAATTTCCAAGGAAAGTTTTATTACCTGTGCTGCATGGCAGGCACCATAAATTTTCTGTCTTTCTTATGGTTTACGGTTACACGACTACTGCAAATCAAAAATTGTACCTGGCCGACTGGATGGCGACTAATTTCGATTCCCGGAAAACAGCGGCAAAGGTCAAATTATCTTCAGACAACGGATAAGGATTAGTTTTGAATTTTATTGCAGGCATTTTCTTAGCAACAAGATTTTAAATGAGGTATAGGCAAGGTAAGGTAGGTACATACCTTGCCTGTGCATAGGAAATCTCTTGTAGTTGCGTTTTCACTTTCGTTGAATCAAATTTTATTGTTGTCTTGGACTCGGTATTATATTCTGGATGGACTGGCGGCGGCTGTAACGGATTTTTAGTTCACATGAGAACTTAAGTCCGGATTTTGCGCTGTTTTATGATAAATTTCGAGTTAAAATCAATTTTGAATTCTGATTTTGGCTTGCATCAATTCAACTTAATTTCTATTCTTGGTAATTTGAGAGGGTTCAGATTTTTTTTTTTGTTTTTAGTAGGAATTCGAAAAATGTATGCAATCGTAACTGTGTTTCAAATAGCTTGAATTAAGTGTACAAATTTATAGGAACAGGACAGATCGAGAAATGTTTATGCGGTGGACAGCTTATTGGTACCACTGCCGACTTCGAGAAGAAATAATTTCATCCACCTTACCTACTTAAACTATGTAGGTACCTTGGATTACAAAATTAGGTAGGTAGGTTCGAACAGCACAGAATTTCAGTTTTGAACTCTTGATAACATCATTTTCGTTCGCTGGAACTTTTCTCGTGCACACTGACCTATACCTAGTTTTGCATTCATTGAAAATGCAGGGTTAGCAACTAGGTAAATGCCATCGTAATTCTTTTGACATACTTATTCAGGATACATAACTGCGGATGGGAAAACAGTTCTTCAATTTCCTAGTTCACGACAAATTGGTGAGCTTGAAATCGAAAAAAAGGAAAGTTTCCAAAAATGCACTTTTGATATAAAATTTTTGTTAAATTTTAAATGGAAATTTTTTGGTAATTTCCAAAAACAAAAAAAAAACTGAAAATTTTGGAATTCAAAAGTGCTATAAGTCCGTAACGAGGAGAAATACTGAGGGAATTGTAAGTTTTGTGGAACGAATTGGTTCTCTGTTGAATGACGTCGTGGGTAATCTACTCTAGAAGTACAAAGGTGTTCAATATAAGATGATCCAAAAATATTCTTTACCACCCTGTATCTAAGAAAACTAATTCGAAAGAATTTGTTTCTTTTTACATTTTTTCAAATACTTCTCTTCACCAACATTCTAATATCTGGCATGGGCACAGGTTTTATGACATTTTGATATTAGCTATTTTGTCATTCTCAATGTAGAGCAGACCTGTAAAGTATTTAAGTACTAGTACTAGTACCAGGACCTGGACTTAATTGTTTTAAGTACAAGTACCGATACAGGTACTTAAAAAATTCTCAAGTACAAGTCCTGATACTGGTCCCTACTTAAAAATTTTGGAAGTACAAGTCTAGCTACTGGTACTGGTATTTATAAGTCCCATATATAAGCTTAAATGGGTCACTCCGTGTGATATGTTGAAAAAATTGTTTTTTCCTTTTTTTTTTCTTAAATTGATTCCTAGACATGTGTAAAGTGATTTTCCAATATTCAAAGTCGTTGGAAAATTACAGTAGTGAGAAGACCAGGTGTTCGGACCGCGACACTGGGCCTCTTGTTACGCTTCGGCTTTTCACCTGAGACCTTTAAGTACACATGTACTCTCATATATAAATGTATAGAGAGAGATTTTCCCAAACTTACTTTCAAATGTAACGGTTAGTTTAGTCTGGGGTTGACACCGAAGACCGTAACAACAACTTTTAAATGCGTTTTTCTAACTGGTCTCTACGATATCTTCTCAAAAACGGGTTGACCGATTGCTTTGAAATTTTAACGGTAGACTCGGCACATGTATGTATAGTCATGAGTGAGCAGTTTTTTTTTCGTAATTTTCAAAATTATGTCAATTATTCAATTTCCAATATATTCGAATGATCCTAGTTTATTCGATAGCCACAACTTCATAGACTGAGGAGGAAACAGCCTGTATACGCCTTATAATAATAGAAGCTTAGAAGCAGGGACAGAGCTGAAGTACTTCGCGTTATGGCGGTATTTGTAGTAAGTGCGTACTTTGGTACTTAGAGGGTACTTAAGCTTATTTATGATACTTATAAGTACCTACCAGTACCTGGACTTGTACTTCAACAGTTTTTAAATATCAGTATCGGGACTTGTACTTTAAAGACTTCAAGTCCTGGTACTGGTACCTGTCTGGTTGAGTCAGGATGGAATTTCTATTTCTAACGGTTTTGATTATGCTAGGGGGTAACAAAAGTCGAAATTTCGAATTTTAACTTTTTTGTATTTAAAAATATTTTTTTCAAATTCACCTTAAGATACCCCCAAAGCTTTTAGTTTTAAATGGCTTATGACGCTTCCGTTTCTGCACATTTGTCGTACCATTTTTAATGCATAAATATCCGCTGCAATTATGGTTTTCTTCTACAGAAAAAAATTGTCAAGTTTGTTCTGAGATTTTCGTTTTATAAATTTAAAATTTTCAGTCCCATACTCCTTATCCCGTATTGTTTTTATTTAATACCTCCAGCCGGTACGAAGATATCTCAAATAGGTGAAAATTTCGAAAATGTCAACTATGCAAAAATATAATATTGAATTTTTATAAAGTAGGGAGGACCTACCTAAACTCAGTCATGAATTGGAGTGTATTGCGATAGCCGACACCCTGCCCTAACCGAACCTAACCTAACATGACACTTTAATATTAATTTGGAAGTTCCCAAAGGGTTAATCAGGGCTTTGACAGGCTTTATCAGCATCTCCGAGCAAATGGACAACTGCTTGTTCTCTGCATCTCAGATTTGAGAAGATAAACCTTCCCGCTTCGATGTCTATGGCCTTGATTTCCGCCTGAAAGACATCATCATCATTATGAATTAATACTGCTTGTACCATTTAAACTTTTTTTGGGTCAATTTGACCCCCAGTATGTGCAGGAAGGATTAAATTTACTTCGAATGCATTAGAATTCCTTAAGTAAGACCATAGATGGCACAAGAACTAGAGGTTACATTGCATACTAGGCAGACTATACAGATTGTGAAGTGGGTAGTGCATTCTGGAATGGATGGACCTTAACATGTTTTAGAGCGTGCCGAAAGCAAGTGTTTTTATAATAGCAGTTTTGTATACATTTGATGGACTTGCTCAACACTTCAGATACGATAAAAGATGAATCACTCGACGTATACATCATTTCAAATGTTGTGGTCTATCCCGGAATGGACCACCTAACCTTATAAATTTTGTATTTTTTTCTGTTCTGCATGCGACATCTAGTTCTAGTGCCATCTATGGTAAGACGCAGCTCCAACCTGGGAGTCCCAGGCTCCCGGTTTATCTTTTATTGTTTTTATCCTCATCATGACCATAAATTTCCCCTTCCAAAATTTTTTTTCTTCCCTTACTCGATTTATGGAGTTGCTCGTTTAATACAATCTTTTTTTTTAACAAATATTGACACAAGTTCCACATCAGCTGATTATTAATTAACTTTCTCCTAGATATGAAAATACATTCAACTTGGCTATTTATTTGACACGTCCCACTTTGCTAACCAAGTTAGTGTGGAACGCATTTCTGAACTGATGAAAGTAGACAGCTCTGGGCCTTTTTATTGTATCTAGAGGATAAGAAATGAATGAAAAGGGGGTTTGGGGGCTACTGAATTTGCAATTACTTGAGGGAGATAGTAACTTTGACCCTGTTTAGATGGGTCAGTATGTTGCCTCTGCCGGCTCACTTTTTGTTAAGATGATGGTTGGGGGCAGGAATGAAGCATCACCCTATCACCCCAGATTTCATGCGGCAGAGGCACCATACTGACCTGTCTAAAATGGGTCTTGGGTTATGAAAACCAGGTTTTAGATTCTCATACTTATCTAAACCAAGCTTGGCTTTGTCTGCGGGTATACAGAAGATAAAATATTTTACATATTATGACGTAAGGAAGGATGGCAATTTTTATTTGGAAAACAACTACAAAATTACAAAATTCAATTTCAATATGGGCAAATTATTATTTCTAGGTCTAGGACCCTAGGTAACCCATCTAATTTTTTAATAGAGACTAAATCCGATTCTAAAAATCACGCAGCATCTTCTTTGTCCTTAGGTACTTATGCCATCCTCCCACGATTTACCGTACCAAAGTGACTGAATGTCATTGAAAGGAGGACCTTGAAAAATTGCTAATTAACGTGTGATTGGTGGATAGAGGATATCATTGCAATCCTAAAAATATTTAAGAAATCCTTTCCAGAGAGCAGCTTATCGACAAAAATCAATCTCATCGGGCGAATAAAAGACGAATCAAATCTCTCTAATGCCTAGCTTTAAGGTTTAGCCAAGGTTATCTTTGGTTTAGCTCCAGTCCAGAACATCAGGAAGTAGGTTTAGGTATATCTAGCCCCAGTGGGTGAATTTGTGTTTGTCCTTCAAATTCAGAAATCCAGTTTTCCGCTCCTTCTCTTCCTCAACTATCACCGCCACCACCATCACATTCAAAATTGTAAGTGCAACTCACTCGCCCAAAATAAAAGCGAATGTTGATGTTGAGCCTCCTGGATGGACTGGATGGAGGAGAATCGGATATTTCGCCCGCTGTTCCTGCATCGTCAATACAGCCTCCATGTGAGATGAAACGTTTTTGTTGTTGATTGCTCTTGCTTGCACTATCTATCCTCCTCCCTTCGTTCCGCAGTTATATTCCTGCAGGAATTTTTCTCAGCTGAAAACTTTCCTTACGGGCGGGGCGGGGCGGCGTATCACTACGTCCTGTACATTTTAGTGGTAGTTGTATAGAAAACCGAATAAGTGATGCGTTCTCAAATTGAAAACTGGTTTTCTGGTGTTCACGTGAGTCCATGATGCTCGCGTTCTGTGTTTACCAAAATCTTCTCGACAAGAGATTTTAACTTTATTATAGATGAGGCGCACGGAGGTGGAATGCGTTTTTTTGCTTGCTTGCTTACTTGCTTTGGTTAGGAAGGGAGGGATGCTCTACTGGTTCTATTCAATTGAAAGAATTTTTGTAGGTTTTTAGGTCGCCAAGGAAAATGTTTTTTTTTTTTTATTGAATATTTTTCTGGGTTTTTACTTAATTTATAGAAGATGAATTGAAATTATTGCACTTGCCTGAAGTAATTTTGATTTTCTTTTTCCTTTTAAAATTAATTAAGAGATGACGACATTTGGTGTAAGGCTACAGATTAGTCTGATATCGATCATACAAGATCTACATCAAAACCCTCGAGAATACTTCGCAAGCCATGAAACAGACTCCCTCCCTACCACATGCGAGGCCCAGCGTAGTCCTTACATTCTAAAATATTTGCAGTGTTCTTATGTAAAAGTGACAAAAGTTTGATTTGAATAGCTCCTCCGCCCTAATCTACTATTCATACAGAAAAATGGCGTTCTGTTAATCTTAAGCTTGCTTTCTTATCTTCTGCACCATAATAAAATTTTCATACCTTTCCTAACAAAATTATTTAAAAAAATTTATCTTAACAAAATGACTACGATTCCTCAAACAAAAATTTTCAGCTGAGTAATCATTGTAATACCGTTGTGCCGTCATGGCATGCCGTGAGTTGATGATATCGATTGTAGCTGCCTACAGATTCGGACTATGGCTGCACATACACACATGCATTTGTTACTCAGCTGAGAGGTATTGAGCGTAAAATGGTAAGGTTACTTTGTAATCAAAACTATTTTAATATTTTGTTAAGTAAGGTATATAGGAAGTGTAGCCTTTGAGAAGGTAAGCAACCAAGCTGTAAATTATTAGAAGACTATTTTCCTCTATGGATAGTAGTTTAGGCTCTATAGCATATCTAAAGTCAATGTTTTGCACTTTTCCATATGTATCAATATAGAACATTTTTGGAAACGGACTACGCACGCACACATATAGGTTTCTGTTTCATGGCTTGGAAAAGTATTTCTCGAGGGTTTTGTCTACATACATACTCTAGATGGCCCATATAACTTAGGTCCTAGCTAAAATACTTAAGAGGCATACCTAAGTCATGTTAAATTGGATTTGTTGAAAACAATTTTAACCACAGAATGATCAGGTAAAATATTGAATGATCACCAGAGTTTCGTAAGAGTATCGGTGATATAAGGGGCACATTGGCTAAGGAATCTAAGGCCTAAGTTCAAGCACCGTCGCTTTGCTCGAAGTAGTCTTCTAACTTAAAATGGTATATTTTTTCATCTATTCTCTTGTCATAGGAAATTCAAGAGGATCAGAATTTTGTTATCGAAAAAAAAAGACACGAACTCTGAGTAACAAAATGAAGAAGAAATGGAGCCCAGTAATACTTCCCTCCAGATGAAATTTTGACTAAGATTATTGCCTGAATTAATTGTGATCAGAGCAGAATTTGTGAATGATCCATGTTCTATTGAGGCATTTGATTCTATAGATCACGGAAGCTCCTGAAGAAATTATCTCAGAGTTTCTTCTTTTCATCCTCATCAGTAACACTAGACAAAAATTTGTTGTGCGATTGAACACAGCCAGTGAAGGGAGAACTTTCTGTGACATAGCGGAACTTATTCGTGGCATACCTCAAGGCTCCACTCTTACCCTGCAAACAATTAGACGAAATCCTGCCGTAGCGAAATGAATTCGAAATAGTGGAAACGCTCGTAGCTCGAAACCTCTTCGATTTTTTTCAACATTAACGATGCTTTCTTAAGCATGTCGAAATTTCGATAGTTCGAACTAGTTGCATCGCTCGTTGCTCGAAATTTCTTCGATTCGTTTGTTATATACGAAGTTACCTACGATTCGACTCATGTCAACTTTCAAGGAATTCGTTGAAGCAAACATTTTCTATTCATGAAATTGTTCTTCGCCGGCATTATAAGGTGAGATTTTATTGAGCGAAGAGCAAAGTGAAGTTTTATTATTTATTTATTTGATAACGAATTTACTTGCTATTTGCAAAACGCTTTGCAAGAGAAGTCGATATCAGATCGGACTGTTAAAAGAAATCGAATCCAAAACGAACTACCAACCCATACAAAAGCTTCGAAAGAAAGTCGAGCTAGCGAACCAAGGTCGCGTCGTCAATACGATTCGATATCGTGTTCCGTTTTTTTGTTTCTTCAATTCGCAAGCACGTCGAAAGCCAATTCAATTTCAAATTGATTTACTTCGAATTCGATTCGATTTTGAACCGCAGTGCTTGCAGGATAGAACATTATTGTTTAGCCTTATAAATGACCTTACAGATGCTGATGATGTACAGCCGTATCTCTGTGTAGACTAATAGGCCTAATGAAAGACTGCGCCTATACCGACTAAATGAAGATCTTCAGCATGTTCACAATTGGTCCATAGAAAATAACTTAGAATTAAATTCCACAATAAGTCTAACTGGTCTAGCAAAGCAATCTACAGAAATGGCATCGAACCAATTTGCATCAACGTTACCAGACTTCCAGAGTTAAATTTTAAAGGCGGAAACACATCCAAGCAAGCCTCAGGCTTCCTCGCAGCTCGCCTTAAGGCTTGCCTCAGAAAAATGAAAACAAAATGATACCTCCGAGCTCGGTGCTGTCATTGTAATTTTGATTGTACATCTGTTGACAGAAGTAGGCCTGAGAGACAATTTCCAACATTGAGCAAAGCGAGATTTGGCTTGGTTTCATGTTGCTTCATTTAAAAACTCGTGTTAGAAATTTTGACAACACCTCGGGGAAGCTTCAAGGCCTGGATGTATTTCTGCCATAAGTTCTCCTGGCTGCAGCCTTCTTACCGCTACATTAAGGAACAAGTAAAAAAGCTGGAATTGATCTAAGACCAATTCTTATGATACCCTAGATGAGAGCCCGTATATAATTTCGTATGGTCACCCATCTGTAAAAGTTTGATTTCTGAAGAAGCATATATTTCTAGAACAGTTCGTCGGACAGAAAAAATGATTGTAACCAATTTTATAGGATTTCGTAGTCTGAAGAAGTTTTTAGTACAATAAAAATGTCTTGGACTGATCGTTTTCACAGTATACGTAAAAAACCTTAATTTTTATATGGCAACACCAAGACAGTTTTCCCCGATTTAGTCGATTTTTGAAGCTTTATTTACTATTGCTATGAAAGCACTGTGTACAAACTTTTCAGGTTTCTAAATCGACGCGTTCTCAGGCAGTGATCAAATATATAAGAAAAAATGAAATCTTTGTATGGCAACCCTACGAAGGAATTGCCCGATTCGTCCCATTTTCAGACTCAAATTTCCATTTCTTTTGAAAAAATCTGTGTGCAAAAGTTCAGCTCTGTACGTCGACTCGTTGTCAGGCACTGTACAAATATATAGTAAAAAAAGATTTTTTTTATGGCAACCCTACGAAGGAGTTACCCGATTTGTCCCATTTTCGAACTTAAATTTACTTTTTTCTTAAAAAGCCCATGTGCAGAATTTCATCTCCCTAAGTGAACGCATTCTGGAGTTATCGTGAGAATGGACAGACAGACGGAAGGACAAACGGACATACAAAAATCAAAATAACTTTTAATAGGTATTATTCGTGGGTGTCAAACCCAGTTTTCTCTACTAGCATTATTTCTAGGTGTTACAAAAACGGAATGCCAAACTTAGTACCCTTTAGTTAAATTTCATCTAGGTAGGGTATAAAAATGTCGGCAGCTGTGACCCAATTCAAGATTTCTTTTCCTTCATAGATAGGAATGCGAAAAACGTTTATCCAAATTCCTGGTTATTTCCCCATTTTATGTACGGTAGTATAAATTTATTAATCTATCCCCTAACATTCAGATAAATATTATAATTTTAAATGCAAAAATATATAGCGCAATAATTGCCTATTATATGCCCATCTTCCTGTCTAATATTATTTTTCAAATCTGAATTGTTGGTAGATTTTAGTTAAATATTTAACTTAATTTAATTAAGCTAAAAATCATATAATTTTGACAATCAACAAAATTATAAAAAAAAAACTTACGATTTCCGTTGAATGATGCTCACAACACTGGCCCCTAATGGTCAAGTTATAAAATTATATTCCGCGACCAAACTCAGTGCATTCTTTTATTATCCACTGAACTATGATGCACAGTACTACACACACTCGCACGCAAATAAAAGCATATCATATACCTACATATTATATAGGTACGTACTCTATTAATTGTTTGTGTTGCGGCAATATTCCGGCATTGATGTAAATAAAAAATTAAAAACACTTTTCGTGGGAGGGGAAGTCAAGAAAATGTTTAATATGTGTCATTCAAATACACTCATTTATTTAATTGTATAAATGCACTATAAAAATTAACACTATCAACCTATTTTATGTACGGATATATGCGCCTGTAACTATATATACACGCTCTAAATTCAATGGTATTTGTGTTAATAGTAATAGAGCAAAACACTTTTCCCCTTTCTTTTTTTCCATACTTTTCTTGTTGCATGAATCTCACAAAGAGGGGTAAAAAAAAGAAGAAGAAGACGCGATGGTTGTTCTTCTGCTGCTTGTGAAGAGATGATGATGGCATTTTCGAGGTTTTTGGCATGTGAACAGAGCAAAAAAAAAGGAAAACAAAAATAAATTAAATAGAAAAAAAAAACGGGAAAAGAATGCGCGCACACTAGCAAAAGATAGGCCAACAACAATAAGTAATACACCGACACGAAACCGAGTAAATCAAACAAGCCAAGTGTAGTATAAAGGCAAACGTAAGACCCATCATCATCCTCCTCACCCCTCACCTCATCTATCCTACTATACCTATATTATTCCGTTACCACACCGAACTCGAAGAAGACCAAAATCCACTCCAACTCCATCCACACCATCGCTGGCCAACAAAATAGTCGAACAACACCATCAACGCCACAACCACCACCACCACCATCATCGTCATCATCATCACTATACACTACTACACTACTATATTGAGGAGATCTTACGTTACGACGTGTTTGAATTACATTGTGAAGAGGAAGAAGAACGGCAACGGAGGAAACCAGTGCAGGCCATCATCCATTCAAGTCCAGTGTCAGAGCACAGACAAATGAAACCGATGAGGTGAAGAATTTCGTTGGCATCGCCACAGCTCTAGAGCACTGCCACAGTTGAGTTTGGTTTGGTGGAACTTACGACGTTCGTCGGAAGGATAAGGAGAATCCTGAATTCGAGGAATTATTTCTCACAGAACAATCGAAGGAATCGGACGTGTGTGATCTTAGCTTTCGGCCTTTCTCGTTTTTTTATTTTCTTTGGTATAAACAATAACGGCGAAATTGTTGTAAAACAAAAAAGCAAAAAAAAAAAGAATTTCTTTTGTTCCTTTCTTATTTATAAAACAAAAAATGCATAGTGCAAAGTATCGCTCGCGCGTATGAAAATTTACAGTTATAATAATTGGAGACAGTTACTTTGAAAAAAACAAAAAAACGGTGTCGAGGAATTCGGCGGCTATCGAATCGTGCTGCTTGCGATTAACGAAAAATAAGAAAAGAGAAAAAATAAAAAAAAAATAAACGCGATTCGGTTAATAATTTGTGCTGTTTGCTGCTGCTGTGGTGACATACAAAAAGTACAGAGACAGTACACGCAGTGAGTGACCAGTGGACCAGTGGTGGACCGCAAGAATTCAGCTCTTTTTGATTCTAAAAGTGTTTTTTATACGACAGTAAACGACGACCTGTAAATTTACAGATTTTTTATTGTTTTTTTTTTTAATCTTTCGAAAATGAGTGCAACAACACCACCACCACCACCAATCGAAAAGTGAGTGAATTTCAAACAAAGTGCAACCTGCAAAATGTGATTCAAGCAGAAGAGGGACTGCTTCGTTTTTCGGTCGTTTTATTTTATTTTTTTGCTATTGTTCAATTTTTTAATTTTAAAAGTGCTTCTGCTAGCTAAAGCTATGTTAGCTGCTAACCCTCTTACTACTAGCCAGCTGCTGCTGCATGATGGGCAAAGAAAGAAAACGGTGAAATCGTATCGCTTGCTGTACTTAACATCAACAATCCATTTAGACATGTGTGGGTGGTGATTTGGTGAAAGTAAAACAACAACAAAAAAATAAATAAAAAATAAAAACGTGAAAAAGAAATCGTCACAAAATTTCTTCGCGCTTCGTTTATCGTGTCGTGCCATGCCATTTCATTTCCATTGGTGGGATTTATGTGAAAAAAAGAAAAGATTTTTGTGTTTTTTGGCGGGCACTTCTAAGCAATTTTCCTCGTATTATTTTCGCACTGAACCACGTGTATACTTGTAACTGACGTGTTTTGTGTTTTTTTGTTGTTTGGTCCAGTTTTTTTTTTTCTTCAAAAATAATTTGCAAATGTGATTTTATTTGTGATTTTATTTTTTTTTTATAATAATAATAACAAAAAAAAAATTGTGTTTTGCTTGATTGGCCGTCGTGTCGTGAATTTTATAAATTGTATATGTGCAAAAATAATGAAACTGACGAAGAAAAAAATATTTTTTTATTGTGGACTAATTTAGTTATGAAATCTGAAGGGGGGCCCTTAAGTCTTAATCGAGACATAATCAGTAGCAGTAGCCCCACAAAAAATAACAGTTCTAGTAAAAATAAACGTCATATTTGTCCAAAGTGTGGATTATTTATAAATAGTGAGGAATCATTGAAGGTGCATATGCAATATCAACATGAAAATATGAGCCGTTGGGGAGTACCAACGACGACGATGCATTCAAGCTCTTTATTGATATCAGCATCAGCAGCAACAGCAACAGCATCAGCATCACATTCTTCGACGACCTCATTAACAGCATTAACGAACAATAATAATAATAATAATAACAATGTAAGCGAAAATTCTAGTGCTACAACAAGTGGTGGAAGTTTAACGTCATTAACAAATTTATCGACGAAATCATCAAAAGATTCTGATCATAATCATCATAAAAATAAGAAAAATCAGTTACGTCAACAGGTAGTTTCGCCATTGACAAATAATAATAACAACAACAATAGTAGTAACAGCAGCTCATCTATAACAACAAACGTGAATAGCACTATAAGTGCAGCAGCTGATTCTAGCAATAATCAATCACCAACGCCTGGCTTATCTATTGGAATAGGAGCAGTAGCAACAGCAGCAGCAGATCAAGGAATTGGACCGCATAATTTTAGCGTTTCGAACGCATCATATCAACCGCATCATCATCACCATCATCAACCTCATCATCATCATCAAGGTAATTTAATACCACAAGAAATGCATGCGTACAATCCATATGTGCACGGCTATGAATTTCCGCCGCATCCAATTATGGATTCATCAATGTATCCTATGCCGTATCAAACAGGAACAGAGTACAAATCAGTGCCTTCGAATAGGTATCATCCTTATCATAATCCACAGCATCATTTGCAACATCATCAAGCAACAACAAACGGAACGAATACAGCAAGCAGTTCTGCTTCAAATAGTTCCCTAAGTCCAAGAGTTGTGAGTTCATCTAGTCCAACACAAAATTCTATAATGGGCCAGCAAAGTGGCGGCGGTGGTGCACAAGATTCAAATCCAATGACACATATACCTCAGGGGCAACCTACTCCATCACCTTCGCCAAAACAATGTGACAAATGCGGATATGTTTGCCAGACAGATGCTCAATTAAATGAGCATTACTCCAGTACTCATGGTATACAACAAAATGAAGCTACCAGTAGGCCTTCAGGTAATGGAGGAGATGAAAATGATATGCAACAGCAATACTCCTATCAGCCATATATTAAAGAGGAGCCAAGTTCAGATATTCTAGATCTGGACTCACAAAAAATGATCTATCCAGCAACAGCAAGTGGTCCAGTTAGCCAAGAATCATTACCTTCGATGCATTCTATGCATGCAATGCATCGATCTTCATTAATGTGGGGTCCAGAAATGCATTCAGGGTATATACCACATTCGCAAACTGATATTAAACAGAGTTACTTTCCTCCGATGAGGCCACCGTATACACCAATAAAACAGGAATATCCAAACATAAAACAGGAATATTCCACATCATCTGCAGGTTATGGAAGTCAAGTGATTAAATCAGAATTCAATGCACACCATCAACCGATCATTCCGCAAGCTAGGGCTGATATAAAACCATTCAATACTGACATAACTCCAGGTAATAATCCTGCATCATCAAGTCCATCGGAATTTCCATCAACGACTACTCCTCAAGACAATGGATCACAATTTCGAGGTTTTGAACCTCCAACATCATCGTTACCTAATAATGCACCGACAACGAAAAGTGCCGCTTGGAAATCAAATGAAGCTCGTCGACCGAAAACATACAATTGTACCGCATGTAATAAGTGGTTCACGAGTTCTGGTCATTTGAAACGACACTACAATACTACATTGCATAAGAATGCGGTGAAATCAAGTGGTCAACCAGATCCAGCAACAATGCCAATTAGTGCACATCATCATCCAGCACGGGATCCAAATTCGAAACATCATCGAAATAGTCAATCTCAGCAGCCACCTCCAGTTCCGCCTGAACCGCCTAGAAGTCCAGAATATACACCACAATATACACCTCCACCTGGAGGTTTTACACAAGCAACAGGAAGCTTCCAGCAGTACAATCCGTCGACAGTAACTATTCATTCGAACGGTCACCCAAACGGGCAAGCAGGTCCCTCCGACCATGCCTCCCAACAGAGGGGCCTGCTAACCATTTCGACCACGGAAGCCATGTGCAGCCAACACCAGGAGGAGGAGGACCACAGTCTGCAACAGCGGGAGGAACAGTACCACCAGGTCTTGGAGCAAATCAATCCGGGACACCAGGATCAGTTGCAGCAGGAAACTCATTTTATCTTGGCGCCTCACATGTCGGTCCAGCAGGACACCACGTCCCCCCACCACACCATCACCCACAATATAATGGAGCAGCAATACATCATCAATCATTTGCCTATCAACACCCCCAACATCACCCAGTCATTCCAGCGCACGCTCCAGGCGGAGGCGCATCAGAGCTTACACACTATTACTGGTAATGATTCACATCTATCCAATGATTCTGAAAATTTGCATCTTATGGATTCTATTGCATATGAAACTGGCGATCAGCAGCAGCAGCAGCATCATCATCACCATCATCATCACAATCAACAATACCAAATCGTCCATCAAATTCAGACTACAGAGGATGGTCATCAGGTTTCTCATATTACAACACTAAATCCGTCATCCCTTGTGGAGCTGCATCGTTTATCTCAGAGCCAGAACAATATTGTATATCCGCATAATGTACCTGAACTAACGTTACCAGGATCTCCACAAGAAGCTGACATAGCGCCTCAACATCAAGCCGGAAGAATAACGATTGGTGGCGGCAATAGTGGTTCACCGAATATGCCATCAACAACAACAACTATTCTAATGATACCAGTTTCACCAGAACAACATCAACAAATGTATCCGACTTTAGAGAATAACAATAACACTAACAACCACAACAACAACAACAGCAACAAAATAATAAATAATAATAATAATAAAAACGGTATTAGGCCTGCCAGTAATATGTCAAATAATGATATCAGTTCAGCAGCTCTATCACCAACTCCATCATCATCATCATCTTCGACGACATCATCTTCAACAACGGCAGCATCTGTATCAATTTCAGGATCATCATCATCATTAAGAGTTGAATGCCGTGAATGTGGCAAGGAATTCGCTAAAGCCTGCTATCTAACGCAACACAACAAGACTTTACATTCCGGGGAGCAGCCGTACCGTTGCCAAAAATGTGGTAAGCGTTTTCAATCTCAAGACACTTACGATATTCATTTAGATAAACACAAGTCCAAAAATAAACCTTTCAAATGTGACACTTGTCCGAAGCAATTCCATCATAAAACGGATCTAAGGCGGCACAAAGATGGACATAACGGGTACAAGGCCCATGTGTGTCATACATGCAACAAGGGTTTCTGTCGCAAAGATCACTTGAGGAAACATTGTGATACACACAAGCCAAAGCCGCAAAAAGTCACCAAAAATCAGTTAGGACGTTGTAAATAGAGCTAGAATTTTGTAAATAGGGCGGGGGCACACAATAGAGGATTTTATTTACACACACACCCACACAGAGACACATATTGCACATATCATTTCGACGACGCTACTGTGTTTCTTTTTTTTTTAGTTAGTTATTTAATTTTTATGTTTTCTTCGTGCTTTGCATTGTAAATTTTTTCTACCACCATTTTTTTTTAAAGTTTTATTTTATAAGCATAAAAATTGCAAAAGATATTTGATAAAATAATTTTGTAGATGGGAAGAAGTTCCTAGTTCAAAAAAAAAAAAATAAAGTTTTTTTTTTAGTATCAGCAGAGAACGATTTTTTGTTTCTTTTAAGTTTTCTCCCCTTTTTTTTGAGTTGATTTTTATTTTTTTTTATTATTTTCTATTTCTCAATTTTGGCAGCAATGATAGAAATATTTACAGGAATTTTGGTTAAAGCGCGCGGGTATTGAAGAGTAGAAATTTTAGAATTAGAATTTTTTTTTCTACCCAGCTTTTCAATATAATTTAAAACGACGAAACAAGAAAACAATTTACACACAAATTTTCATGCCCATTTGAGCTTTTCAGTTGAAATAATACGAAAAAGTTGCCAAATTTCGAAGTTTAACGATTTTCTTTCTTTCAACAAAAATTTTTTAGATCGTGAAACTCAGTTGGACAGTTGATATAAAATTGTCGGCCGGGAGCGTCAACATTTCATTGATATTTCTGGAAAACTCTGATAACAACTCGAAATCATATGCTCTCTGAATGATGTAAATAAAGCGAACAGTGACAAACGAACCTGAGGGTGGATGATTCTGATCTTTTGTCGTAGCTTAGGCGTATATTTTAGTCAATTATTTTCACATTGCACCACAAATTTGTCGTACTTTTATATACACCGTATTCATTTTGAATTATTCTTTTCATCAACCACAAAATAAACTAAAATGAATTTGCAAATGAATAAACGTCAGAATATACGCCTAAAAGTACGACAAACTAGTCAACTGCTTCTCCGAGTTTCTTACAAAAAACTATAAACTATTGTAACTGGATATTTTGTACGAACTTAGACAATAATACAAGTGTTTCAATTCGACTAGTATTTTTGAATTTGTAATATGAAGTGTCATTTTTCAGTTCATTTTACGTAATGCTAGGCTTGCTGAACTGAATAAAAAAAAAACAAAAAAAATCAGAAGAAAAGTTCATCTAATTTTGTCGTATATTATGACATTGAAGTACGACAAAAGATCAGAATTACCCCTGGGAGGGTAGAATGAACTGAAAATAACACTTCACTTTACAAATTCAAAAATATTAGTCGATTTGAAGCACTTGTATTATTGTCTAATTTCGTACAAAATATCCAGTTACAATAGTTTATAATTTTTTGTTACAACCTCGGAGAAGCAGTTGACTAATTTGTCGTACTTTTAGGCGTGTATTCTAACATTAATTCATTGCAAATTCAGTTTAGTTTATTTTGCTGTTGTTTGTTGTTGTTCCATTTTCATTGATATTTCTGAACACTTTTAAATATAATTCCTGCTAGTAAATAAAATTTTTCTTTAAGACCTGAACCGAAAAGTTGTTAATAAAACTCAATCGAAAAAATCTGGCAACTTTTATTAGAGCTTATATTAATTACATAAATAATAAAAATAAAAAAGAAGGTATTCAATTTATTAAGTCTTTTAATGGCTGAATTTGTGAACTGCGTCCTCAATCCTTGGATTGGATTTCAGTTTACTGAATTTTCTAAACTTTATTTTAAAATTTTTATCCAAAATGGCCAGATTGAGCTTCATTTCTCAATTTTTGTTTTACTAAAGCGTGACAAACTCGATTTTTTTCTTCTGCAGCGGTTCCAAGCTGTCTCTGGCATAATAAGTCCAAAATTTAGTGTGCCTGTTGTAAATATTAGAATTGCTTCGGCCGCTGCCACATGGTCAAATTGCCTGCCACACCAACATATTTTCGCCGAATTTATTCTACTGCAATGCATTTTTCGAGCTGTAACTGATGATCCATCTTAGTATAAAAAGAATCTCCTGGCAGTGTTTTGTTTTTTTTACATACATATCTTTCATATTTTGGTATGTTAGGCCTTTTTATCTTTTTGGCGTCTTGAAGCTTTGTCATTTATTCTTCATTGGCTGCAGAACCACTGAAGAAGTGCGCTTATTCCAGTTTTTCTCATCGAAAATTATTTGTTGATCCCGACGGATTCTTCTTCAACTGAAGGACCAATTTCTTTACCAGCTTTTGATTAGCAAGACATTTGGATTTGGATCGTCGTTTAATTCTTGGCAACTATTTGATTTGTGAATAAATCAAATCTATTTATGATAATAAAAGTACGACAAATTTATGGTAAAATGTGACAAAAAATATGCACCTTAAGTACGACAAAATATTCGAATTAGCATCCTGATTGGACATCTCGAGTAGTTTACCTATCTGGCAACACTTGCAACAATTTCTACGCTAACCTTCTTTCTTCACATTGCTAAAACAAAATGATTCAATCAGTTGCTCTGAAAAATCATTAAAGCATGATTAAAGCGTCCGATGTGAATCCCTTGTTCAACCTTAAGAATCTCCTTTTTCAACGTTGGTTTGCGTTGTGGTGGAGACACACATGTAATATTAAGCATCAATCTTTTTAGAGCAGGATAAGAAAATATTGTCGTCTCTTAAGACTGTAATAGATCGCCATCTATACGTCGATCCTCGTCGAGTTCATAATAATGTTTTAGAAATTTCGCTAATAGTAGACAGAGTGCTCCCGGATCTCCTGAATCGAATAATCTATAAGTGAAGAAGTAGTTTAGATACTCATTTAGGAAATAATATTCGGCTTGGCTGCTTTCGACATCTTTCTTTTTCATACCGGCTTGAGTAGACTTTAGACAAAAAGAGAGGAAGAGAGTTGCTAAGTCCTCAATAATGAGCTCAGTATATTCGGTTCTATGAATAAATGATGAAAACTTTTTTTTTCCTCTACCACTTCATGCATACATTAATTTTGAATTTCTGGTCAAAAAATGATCGCGCATTACTTTTTGATAAAAATGTAGACCTTAAGCATAATAAAATGGAAAAACACATTTTCGGTGGCCGAGGAGATATAACGGCGCCCGTGACAGACACGAGCGCGTATAAAATTGCCAATAAAATTTTTCAATGAGAAAGTTTTAAGCCTTTCAGAAGACTTATTAAGGATTTATGCATTAATTTCGCTTCAGAATTAGAATTGTTCAGTTATATTAAGCAAAATAAGAAAAAAATGTCTCGGACTTTATCTTAGGTTTGGTCAAAGCGCCAAGCGTTTTTGAAACTTAAGTCACACAGCTTTAATTAGGAGAACATAAAGGGGGAAATATGTAAAAAAAAAAAACTTAACATCCTTAGCTCAAGTATTTTGACTTCCATATTTTTTTTTTCTTTTAATATTTTGCTAATTTGCCTATAACCACCATAGATAATACAAGAACTAGATGTAGCATGGCATACTAGAGCAAAGTATATATGTAGATTGTGAAATGGGTAGTGCATTCTGGAATGGACCATAACATGCTTTAGAGCGTGCCGAAAGCAAATGCTTTTATAATAGCAGTTTTGTATACATTTCATCGACTTCCTCAACACTTCAGATACGAAAAATATGACTCATTCGACGACGTATACATCATTTCAAATGTTGTGGTCTATCACGGAATAGACAACCCAGTCATATAAATTTTGTTTTTTTTTTTTTGTACTACATGCGACATCTAGTTCTTGTGCCATCTATGCTATCACGAATTTCTGAGACAAATTTTTCAGCGAGTTTTCAATTCTTTTGCGTACATTTATTCTTTTATGGCGCAGAGGATGAGAACAATTTTTTTTACAACGTTGGCAATACTTACAGAATATATCAATTAAAAACCGTGTGATTTCTGTACTTTAACCAAAGAATAAGAAGAAATTTTTTAATGAAATTATTTAAAAGGGAGTAGTAAAGTTTTAGTAAATGTAGAGGGAGGGGTGGCGTATAGTATAATACCAAAGATAACCTAATAAGAAGATAGGACACAGCCGAACAAAATTGGAAATTTTTGGTGTTTTTTTTTTAGACCGAAACAAGTAATTTCATATACTTTCGTCTTTTGCATGAATTGGGGGAAAAGAACTTGGCTATGTACTTTTGTAGTACAATGTAAAACAATCTGGAAAACTCTTCTGTGTCCTAACTTGTCATTAAGTTAACTTTGGTAGTACGACAGCACGAAGGAGAGTGCAAATCATTCCGAGAACACTGTTTCGACATTATATAAAATGTATGCGATGCGATGATACATTTTTACCGGCTTTATCACATTATGTGTCAACATCAGGGATGTATTCAAATCTTGACTCTACTAAAGTAGTGAGTCCGCTTAATTATGGATCAACATGTAAGCGACTCACTGCTTGAGTCTACTCCTTATTTGAGTTGAGCGGACTTAAATCACTCTTTTTTTTTCAAACTAACCGATAAGACTTAACTAGAACTAAATTACCACGATAAATGACTTTTTGCGAGCTTTGTTTATTTTAATGAAATTTCAGGCTAAACAATATATTCCGCTCAACTCAAATGAAGAGTCTGTTTAGGTCTAATGTCCGTTTAAGACTTGAGTACGCTCAAGAACGTATTAGTTGGTCCACACAAATTTCGAGCGAGCTCAGTATTCAGTTGAGAGATGAGTTGATATTGGCAGTTTACAACCCCTAGTCAAAATGAATTGGTAAAAATAATTCAAGCATATTTTTTTTGCATAGCACGTCGGGCTTTTCGAAATATTAATAAATGTAAAAATAAAGAAATGTGTTTGTGCACGACGCCGATTATGTATTAGAATGAGTCCCCTACTAGTTCATGGATGTTATGAAATTTTCAATTCAAGAATTAGAATGAGATTTAGAGATAATTTTAAAAGCTAAGAGGAGGAAAAGGAAAAGATTTCCACTTCGGCATCCTCTCTTATAATTTGTCTAAATCCATCTTAAATTACATCTTGTAATTTTTGTCTGCCAGTCTTGAATCTAAAGGGCAAAAAACATAAAACAAAACTTGTATAAAGTCAAAACCATTCATTTCAATTGAATCCTTTAGAATTGAAATGGCGTATGCCGAAAATCCAAAATTTCTGGTCTCTGGACTTAGGTTGAGAATTGAAATGAAACAAGTCCTGGACATAAGTTGTTTCAATACTAACTGTTTATGATTTATTATTTCTTCTGTTAGATATGGACATGTGACGTTTCTACACCAAATTGGTCTACACAATTTATTTCCATCAAAAACAAAATATTATCAAAATATGAACAACGAACTTTCAATTCTAAACAATTCAATTGACAACGAATACCCCCCCCCCCCCCTTCTTCAGCTTCTTGTCTGGTTTTTTTGAATCTTCAATGATTTCACGGAAATGACTATAGTGTAGTCAGCAGGATCAACACAAGTGGACCAATTCGTACACAGAAAAAGATTTTAAAGTTAAACTAAAAAAGTACAAAGTCTGAATTGTTGAGAAGAATGAAGTTACCCCGAAGTACAATTTTCCACTGCACAAGCTCTCAGCAAATTTAAAAATTATTACCAGCACATGACACGTATTTAACTATTCGATTGATCCTTTTAATTCGTTTTTGAAGATACAAATAAATGTCCTGAGATGTTCTTGGCATTTTCTTATGACTGACCTCTACAGTCAACAATGTCTAGCTAGATGGAAGGACTCTTAACGATTTTCAGTAAATTGCAGAAATCTCTACAACATGAATGTTGTTATTCCTGATGTATCATAAGATAAAACGTGTGTTGATCAACATACGACTCAAGTGGAATCGACTATAATTAAAAATTATCTTGCTCCTTTGATTTCTATAAATTAATAAGAGAAATCAACTATTTCTGCTGTCAGCTTTATAAATTCCTCGTAAACATGGTCTTATTGTTAGACAAATAACAACTCGCAATAACGCACCTTTTTTTGTTCAAAAAGTTCTTGATGTTGTTGGTTAAAATTCGGAAATTTGAGGAGCATTCTTAAAATATTTCTTCAGTAAGAGAACTCATCATATATCGAGCGGTAAAATCTATGTAATTTTTCCTCTACTGTTTCTCTCTGCTTTGTGTGCTTGTAGGCCGAAACATATAGTTTGAGTGAGACTCTGAAAATTCTCATGTTCCGTAACGCATTCGATTGAGTCTTTTCCCAATCATTAAATCCATCTTTACCATTGAACGAACACTTTCAGATTAAACAAGCCATGGATGAAGAGGTGTTCTTTTCTCCATGAGTACAGATTTTCTACCAACAGGTCAACATTGATTTTTTTTTGTCGCGAAAAATACTTCAACCTTAGGACTGGATTTTTCAATTTTTCATAGTAATTCTTTACTTTTTTTTTGCAATTTTCATCTATACTCGTTTTCTGTGTGCACTTTGACAAAACAAACTAATACGCGCTGATATTTCCCAATAGAAAAGAAACTAAAACAAAAAGAAGCCAAGCGTAGTAGCAGAATTCGTTCATGTAAATGTCCTAATTATAAATGTTTTGATATTTATTTTTTTCCTAACTTCCACGACTAAGGTAAAATGAAAATTGCAAGGAGCTTCATTTACTATGATGCAGGGTGATTCATTGAACGGATATAAATCGGAATACCGCGTTTGCAAACTTGAACCATGAATTTTAAATTGAATTTATGCGATTATTTCCACAAAGTTAAATTTTGAGTGAGAATTTAAATTTATCGCCCCTGTCTAAATGTCATTACCCAGCGGGTAAAATGTGAATGCCTGACTTAGACAAAGTTTACAGTCAACATTATCTGGAATGCATTAGTAATGAATGAGTTCATGAACATAACTTACGTTGACCTGGTTTAGGAAGGCATGAGTAATGTGTTGATGCCCGTATTTTTGAGCATGCTATGTGTACCTTTCATGGGATACTTAGAGAAGGCATGGGTAATGAATAGATATATTCATTCGTGTTGTTATCGAAAAGAGATAGAAATTTGTGTGACTATATTTGCACAGCCTAGTTCGAGGGAGTGCGTACGGGTCGAAAATGACTCGTGTAGTTTCATTGTTTTTCTAAAGCCTCGTTTCCACTAATACAAATTTTTTTACCCGACAAGTTTCGAAACAAGTTGGCAACATTCTGTATAAGTGAAAACGCTATATGAAAATTCAAACAAATATTGGCAACTTGTTGGATGTCGGCTGCAAAAACTCGCAGAATTTGTTGGGTAGATTTTTTCATTTCAGTGGAAACGCTCATTTGTTGTGTTGTAAGAAGTTAAGCCAACAGGTTCGCGAGAATTTATTTAAATGGAAACACTTGTAAGTTTAACCTAACATGTCGGCTCCCAACAAGTACACAACATGCTGCCGAACAAGTTGGCGAAATTTGTATTAGTGGAAACGAGGCTTAAGAATAATGAAGAAAGTAAATGTGCAGCTGCATCTGAAAAATATTCTAATTTGTGCATTATTTTAGGAGAAGTAGATTATTTTCAGTTAATTACGAGATACGAATATTCGAAAGACACGTTCAATTTCCGCACCTTTCTACGAAAGAGGGAAGAGTTCTTCCCTTTACCTCTCAGTGAAAACAGAAAAGAGTGCTTGGCTCTTTCTAACCTCTCGAAAAATTCATGCTTAATGGCTCCGTACACTTGCTTTCACAGAATTGAAAGGAAATGATTATTCTTACCTTCCAAAAAATTAATAAGGAAGGCTTCCTTTCACCTTACTGGTCATTCAGGGGTAAGGTCTGATAGCCACCTTATATACCTTCCAGTCGTCGTAGGACATCAATGCAATAAAAGAAATGAATTGGTTATCAGAGCGTATTGTTTCCACACTTTTCATAGAATGTTTACGGAGTTCATACGAAATGTTTCCATTTCCCGCTGGGTAAGCGCACGGAAAGCTGTTGTAGAGCACCTCTATTGTAGTATTCCAGCATACATGAATCTAACGCAATATGGTTTTTAAAAAAACTGAATTTGGTCGACTAGTTTACCGGGAGAGTACGGCTTGGTTAGGTAACATCTCCTTCTTACTTCGTCGAATACTTTCAATGAATGCCAATCTAATCTTTCTCAGTTCATCGGCAGTGAGCAACTACCATTCTACTTGTAGAAAACGAGCGATACCAAGCAGCAAGCAAAACTTGCTCGCCTTCGTAATTATCTCTACTATAGTCCACCATTGTTGTTTATGTGTATAAAATATTCCTTTCAACGCATAACCATTCAAACGCCCCCGACGACTACTATAAACTTTGATTGATATCGCATATTTCCCTAGTTTTAAGGAAAAATACTGAATAAACCTTGTCTAGTCCCCCGGAATGGAAAGAATACACCATCTAAAGTATAACGTTACTTTATATACGAATTCTAATTGGGGGAGTTGGGCATAGATATCGCGATTTAGATTCGTCGCCAATTTTTGTTCCTTTTCCATATAATAGTAGAGATGCAGATGTCCATTCCATCATCCCCAAGAGTAGGCGTATCGATCAATCAAATAAGAGGCAATTGATTAAAGAGATAAGAATTGATTTAATAATTTTTTCTGTAGTTTTCGGAAACTAGAATTACATACTTAGCATAGGAACTAGTACTACTACTAAATTCATGAGTTTGCAACTTTATTGGGTATAATCCGGAATTAAATTGATCTATTAAACTTACACGGGAGAGGGGGGGGGGGCAGATTCATCGTAGATGTATATTATAAATTACACTAATTTTTGTCACCGCATTCACCAATTTATTCGCTTACTAAATCACCTCTAAAAATGAACTAATTTCTGATGCTCTGGTGTAGGATGGAACAACCTTTACTAAAACCGTTTGCATTTTAACTGTCATACAGAATTTGCTTAAATTAAGACGTTAATGAAAATAATAAACATGAAAAAGGTATAAGAATACGCAAATAAATAATATAGAGAATCGCGTAACAAAAAAAATTAACTCACAATTTTATCAGTAGCCAACAAATAACTGCTTAGAGTTAAGCAAACGCACACGTTTTATCATACTTGGCTGTGAGTAGTTGTCTATTACGCAATTGGGTCGCAAATGTTTTTTTGTTAGGCAATTCTTCATCTGCCATTTATTTGTTTGGATTACAAAAATCTGCAAAAACTGCTTTCATATAATGATGAAGAATACGCGAAAGAAGTTTCATTTCAGACCAGTAGGATGTCAAAAACGTAATTTAGAGGTTTGGTCACGTGAAATGATATTTTCCAAAAGCCAAGGATATTTGGCACTTTGTTTATTTCTTTAAATTTAAATATAGTTTCGATTTTGAGCCAAAATATCGGCATCGTTTTATCATCCGGTAAAAAATTAGGATGGAGTGTGTCAATAAATTTCTTGGAGTGAAATGTCCTGATCACGTTTTTGTGTTTAGATCCCCCTCCCCCCTCCCACCTCCGTTTGAAAAATTTTCATTTTTAAAAGGAAATGTAGTCACTTTAAATGCTTATAAGTCCTTTCAAGAATCAAACCTGGTTCATCCTTTTCAATGATATCCAAATCAAATAGGTTGTGATTTATGGTCAAATATGGTTCAGTTATCGAGCCCCAAAATTGAATTATTAAAAAAAAATTCTTATAAATTTCTTGTATTATCCTTGATCCCATAAAATTTTTGTACTAAGGACATATTTCTTTTTATTCTCATAATATTAGCAATTCTTTGAAACAAAAACAAAAGATTTACCTCAATACCTGCACATTTCTGCTCTGGAAAATAAAAGATCTTTTCAAAGCAACTCCAAGGCGACGGTGGTTTTTCTCATTTGGTCACAAGCTTCACAAATGTTTTGCCAGAAATCATTTTATAAATTTTTTTGTTTTTTTTTTTACTTTGATACACAAGATGCTTCAGATGACCCCATAAATAAAAATCTAATGGGCTCAGAATTAGGAGATTTGATGGGGACGGGGTGATTTTACGGAGGAGGAATCGATTATGTGTTCCATGATAGTCTTTTCTACCAAAAAATATATTTGAAAAGAATCAGATTTGTTGTTTACACATGTAACAGTGTAAAATTAAATACAATTGTTGTAAATTTACATTTTTACATTTACAACAATAACTAATGGAAATAATAATTTTTTACTCGTTTTGAATTGTATATGAGTGTCAGGGAGGGTGGTATAGATTTTTAAGCAAATGTGATACGTTGTCTGAGTTTAAATTAATTTCATTCCTATTCCCATTCAACTTATTTTCATTGTATACCTAGGTTTCATTTCGACAAAGCGCTTGCGTATGAACAAATTTAGAAATTTTAAAATGTTGTAGTTGCAGATGCGTTACAAAAAAACAAATTAAAAAAAAAATATCCGAAAAACAATTAAGGGGGTATTCTAGTCTAGAGGCCCGAATTTTAGGTGATTTTTGAAGTGCCGTAAAAAAAAGGCAATCAATATTTTTCTATCCATTTTATTTATGAGTTATTTATTAACATTACAAGAATACAGAAAAAAATTAAAAAATTAAAAAAGTTGAAAATTCAAAAAATTAGCAGCTGATGAAGTGGGTGGCTCCAAAAAATTGGCGCGTGATCATGCCCACGATTCCAACCCGCCTAGCAATCCGAAAAAAAAATGATTATTAGTCTAGCTAGAGTAATGTCGCTATGTCCGGAACTAGGGAAAAGTTGAAAAAAGTTTTTTTTCACAAAATGGCCACTGCCTGAAAAAAAAGCAATTTTTGTACCACTTTTTTTGACTTTTTCGAATTTTTTAAAAATAGTAAAAATTGAAATTTGGGGATGCGGTTAGTTCCGGACATAGACAAGTCTATAAAGAAGACTCTCAAAAAAATTTCAAGTAAATCGGCCAAGTAGAACTTGAGAAATCGTGGGCATCGTCTTGAAAAAGGCAGTTTCGAGAAAAACCCGTTTTTTTTATTGGCTTAAAAAATAGTTTAAACCCTCTAGAATAAGAAAAAAAAGGTCCCGTGCGAGAAACATTTTTTTACCCTTTGAAAATGGAGGTCGCCACCAAGCGCGTCAAACTTGCTCCGAAACATGTCCCCCCGGGAAGATGGCTGTGTAGCCGCCATTTTGTTTTTTTTTCGCTGTCAATTTTTCAAATAAAGTTCAATGTATGCCCTATAATACCCTTAAAGGTTTTTTTCACACCTTTAATTTCGCGAGAAAAAAATTCGTGAAAAAACCTTTTTTTTTAGCCGTTACAGTGGTGTTACCCCTTAAAGTCCATACGTCCACGTAGTTTGGAAGTTAGAACTCAACTGTTAGCAGCTGAATGCAAGTGAACACTAAATATAAAAGATGAAAAATCCTCTTGTAGGAATATTCTTGAATAGTTAAATTTTGAAAATATGAAAACAAAAAAAATCGATTTTTTCGAATTTCTAGACTAGAATACCCCCTTAAAGAAGTGCAGCCATAATTCCATAATAGTGAAAAAAAATATATAAAAATAATAGAGCAATCCAAATTTTCTAATGTTTGTATATTGGAAAAGGATTAAATTCAGTGCAACGCATGCAAAAATTAGTGACACCATGATTCCACCAAAGTTACACAGGGAACATGGGTATAGGTTGCGATAATTGGGCCTAATATAAATTTCCTGGCGGTATCTACTTTTTTTTCTATAGAAAATTCAATATGCGGACTCTTAACCAATGTTCAAAGTAGAAGCATAGAAAACGTACAAGTCGAAAGAAAATCTCCATATAAACCTGGATCACGTTTTCAAAGCTTTTTAATTTTATATGGATTCAATAAAAAAAAAACTATCAAGAATAAATGTTGAGAACAATTTATGTGGCATAAGGCAGCAGAGAGAGAGAGAAAGAGAGAATGTATAGTGCTTCCTATTAAGGGGCCATTGGGGGTGGTTTTAAGTTGGACCGCTTCATTTTGAGGTTTTCATATACTTAGATGTAAAATTGTCTCACGTGGAAGTATACGCGAATAAATAGTGTTTGCTTTCCTTACCGTTCATCGTGCTCTCCTAGAAATTTTTTTGGCAATCACATTCATCCATCAGTCTCACTCAGTTATCCGTGTTTATTGCCTGCCTTTCGGTTGGATTCTAAGAATTCGACCTAACTATAATTTTAAATTGAATGTCATCATTGTCGCGGTATTGATTGATGTCTCTAATCCTCGAAAATTCCACGAACATATCATCGCTATTTCATAGGATCTTCGCCATCATCTATGTAGTGTAAGTGTAGTAATAGTCGGACAGATAGGAAATGATTCCGTTAATTTTGTTTGTCCTGTTTTTCGCAACAGTTTTTAAAAAAAACTTCAAAGGAATCACACCAGAAATTAAATTAGGAAATTTTCGATTTTCGGATTGACCACGTAGAACCGTTTCATATGAATTATAGTCGCGATTCTTTGCGACAGAAAAAAAAATGGTTTCACACGGCCGCGACTACAACAAATATTTCAGCGTTAGAAACAAAAAAAAACAAGGTTCTGGGTGCACACTTTACTAACTGCCCGTCTTTTAAAAGGGGCGTTTCACACCATCTTCAGGGAACTTCTTCAAGAAGGAAGAGTAAATTTATATCTTATTTTGAAATTTCCACAAAATCTTGCAACGAGCTTTTGCATCTGATTAAAAAAGTAAGATTGAAAATAGAAGGAGAAGGCGTTATTTTATTTTTCCACCAAAGGTGTCAATAAACTTTTTTTTGTCTGACGAAATCCTTGTAGCCTTTCCCAATAAATGGAAACATCACTTAGTCAGCCTTTTCTTTTCTTACTTTGGAAATTGAGATTTTTGTCATCTTCGAATTTCCATTTTCTTGGTGCACACATAAATATTAGAATGATACAACTACATTTTTCATCATAACTTGTGTATCAATACTGAGTGCGATGAGTGAACAATAAATACTGCAACTAAAATTTTCCCGCAGAGATGTGAAATATTAATCATAAATTAGAGAAAAATGGCAGGAAAAGTCCTCAATAATAAAATATTATGGCAGATCACACAAACACTACAAAATAATAATTAAAATAATTAATTATAAGCATGACACGTACATGTTGTCATACTGTGCACGCACATTTATATTTATTCTTAAGCTTTCGCATCCATCACGCAATTTATATGACACATAAGCACTCACGTGGGGTTGTTATAGACCCCAAGGTTAAATCAAAATTTCTAAAGCAGCTACTAAAATTTTTTAAATTATTATTGCATGCTTACATAAAGATAATGTCGCAATTAAAGGATCTTCAATGAAACGTAAATCCTAAATAATATTATATTTTTTGGGATATTATTTTCAACAAAAGTAGCACCAAATTTAAAACATTTAATAAAAACAAAAAAATTTATTCTGCTTCCTAAGTGTAAATTACTTCGGCAAAAATTAATAATTGTTGGTGGTAGGAAAGCCAAGAAATTCGAATTAGAAAATCTTCTTGATCTTTGGCGAGAATGATTCAAATTGAAATAAACGAAATGCCCATCACATTATGTAGGTACATTGTGTCGTCCCTGCCAATTAATAGTTCGGATAGGCTATATCTTATTATACTTTGTAGTTTGTACCATGGACAAAAATAACAGATTGATTCAAATCATGTAATACAAACTGTATGCCTAATATTTTGACATTTAAGTAGTGACGTCCCTCAGGCTAACTTTGGATGGATGGATGGCTTGTGAAAAGAGATTGAGAATTTTAGGAGTCTCTAGAGTTTAGGCCATAGCAAAGCTCAAATGTTCACTCTTAATACTTACAAGTCATTGCTCATAAATCCCACTCGGATGGTACTTTACACAGTTCATGCAGGAAGTGTGAATCTGTGAAATCTATATCGCTTACTAGAGAGAGCTGGATAGTTGTCGAAAAGTGATTCACTGTTTCGGTTGGGTCTCAGCAACCTCTACATAACACAGGGTCATCAATAAATTCCATCCTATATCGGTGACCGTTGAGAAAGAAATATCCATTGAGAATGGAAACGAAGGCTCTCAGATTTGGCTTATTAAAGCCTCAAACACAATTGGAGCTTTTCAGCCGCCAGCTTGAAATTTGTTGACAATGGAAATCACTGTAGAAAAACACAATTAGAACTTAAGTTTTTTTGTTAGCTTTAAGAGGAGTCAATACTCAGCAAAAGTTTCAATAGAGATACCAGCGAGCCTGTACGCAATAAAATTTACTATACGTAGGTTTGTGCCTTGAAAGTGAGAAAATTCATATAAAATTAGCCTAGACCTAGACCACAAGTCACATTAGAGACATCTACCGTAAAAGACTGAAACCCAACATGCGAGAATTTAAGACGAAAAATGAAAATTTTTAGAGAAGTAACTCTTCTAAAGTTTTTTGCACATAATTGTTAAATATACTATTTTGCTTTGTATTTCAACCACTTTCAACGAAATATTGAAATGTCTGGTCGATGAAATATCGGGAGAAAAAATTAGTACTATTAGAGTCAAATAATTAAAAAAAAAAAAACGCCACTAAAAATGAAAAAAACTCAACGTTATTTGCTAGATCTAGGCTTTATCTTTCCAAAAGAGTCACAATCTAAAGAAATGAGAATACCTACTAACAGGAATTTACTTTAAAAAACTTCAGTTTTTACAATTTTTTACAAGTTTCCGAGTCTCCATTCCAATACACTTTTTTTAATTTTTGCCGACTAGACTTCTTCGTTACGTTTAATTTAAGATGTAAATCCTTATTCTGCTACAGATAGTTTGCCAGAAATTCGCATTGAAAAATGTATGAAACTTGCAAATCTTGGTACTGACTCCTCTTAAGCCGGCTAAGATTTTAGACCGAAACACAGTGCGAGCGTGAGCTCAGCTGACGTTTGACTGTAGAATACATGAGAAGAAGTTGGGCAAGTTTTAATGGTAAAGTCGGCTGCGCCCACTACGCTGAGGAGAAAACGCTGTGGTAGCTCTAGTTTCTACTCCAGCGCAACTTTGTCATTTGGTAACATGATTTTCGTTGTTTCCAGCCAGTAGCTGATTTAATTTTAGTGTGAATTCGGAAGTATCTTCGCAAGAAAAGTTGATTATAGTTTGGTTCGAGATGTGAAGTTAATTTATAACTTAAAATGCCGGGTTTATATAGAAATCTAGAGAAAAAAAAAGAAGATAAAAGTCAGTCTATAAAAGTTGTCAACGCTCACACTGTGTTAAGCTTACGCCGAAGCTATCAAACGTCGGCTGAGTAGCAAGTCGTGTATACTCACCCTATGTTTCGGTTTTTAATCAAATTGCAAATTTCAAGTTCAATGGCTGCCAACGTGCAGGAATTTTTAGCGCTACCAACTGTGCGAATGTCAAATAATATCAGATGTGGATTGCTTCTGTTGATACGTTTTGTTGAGACAGTTGAGATGTAAATAGCTATAAAAAAAAAATTAAAATGGACGAAAAACTTATAGAGTTGGTGACAGATAAGCAGTTTCTGTGGGACATAAAAAAAACAAACTCAACTTTCCAGTAGTATTATTTTTACATGCTTACACGATACATCTTGAAAACTATACAAAGAAGCATGAATTTATCATAATTTCGGAAAATAGGATCCATTTCTGCCGTTCCTTAATGTCACTCAAAAATAAAAGCTCTCAAAATAAACAAGTTAAAGTTGTAAATGTCAAAAACCTGATGTTTTTGACATTTGCAACTTGTGTTCAATTCGACTTTTTCAGTCGGCTTTAGAAAAAAATAAAATGGCGATAAAGCTTGTCTGAAAAGCTCCAATTGTGTCCCAGGAGCTTTTGTTTTATTGAACTTTAGTTGAGTTTCCACCAAAATTCTTTTTTTGCTTTTTGGCACTAGACCAAAATCAAAATATTAGAGGTAAAGTGTTTTGGTGCAATCCCTATTATGGAGGGAAGGAGTCTCCGAGACCGTTCCAAAACAAGCGACTTCATTTCCACTTATATGATAGTTATCTTGCATCCATACACTGAAAAAGGAAATTCTCAGGGTGGTTTTACACTCCATTACCAGGGTGTGGAGTGTGTCAATGATTCAAACAGCAATACAGTGTGATATCCGTTCTGCGTCCTAGATTGGTTTGAAGTTTGGCTTTTAGCGTATAGTCACGAGGAAGTGATCTCTGTCCCTATTGATGCTAGGTACGACCGACTGCACAAATTCAAAACTGGATTCATGTGAAAATCTTGTTTCCGAGGTGAATCTAAATCTGGTTGAATTGCAGTCTAAAAGCTGCAATTGGCACCTAATTCTTGATGTAAATTTGCACGGGATGTATGGTAAGGATAATCACAAAGGGTCGAGTACTAGTTGACCTGAGTGCGCTACTTACGCTAAGGAGGCATACTTTCTGAACTTTTTTCCAATATCTTTGACGATTGGCCAAGTGAATTGCTTTCGGCCAACTTTATATGATAGTGAATCACAAAACTGACATGAATCCAATACTTTAGTTAATTAGACGGAATGACGACACTATACTATTTATGTCGATCATTGCTGCTATATTAGGCGGTGTGAATAGTCTTTTGTACGGAGGTTGTGCTGCTTAATTTTTGCGCGGATGATAACGACAATTTTAGTATAAGGGGCATGAAACAATCTAGAAATCCTATTGATTTGCAGTCACCTCACAAATAATATTTTCGTAGGTTTCATTCAATTTTTATTTACAATTATTAACTCATTATTTATGTATATATATCCCCCCTTCCCCCATATATAAAAAAAAAACACTTCCCATCTACAATGTGATCATAAACTGCAGGTTAACGAAAAATACATACCTCAT
Organism: Dioctria linearis; assembly: GCA_963930735.1. Lineage (NCBI taxonomy): Eukaryota > Metazoa > Arthropoda > Insecta > Diptera > Asilidae > Dioctria > Dioctria linearis. The sequence goes on along the minus strand of OZ005742.1, from coordinate 261,592,565 downwards.
TTAAAACCATAAGTAGTAAATAATTCTGTTTAATTTTAAATATATCTTGTTAAAGCAAATTACAAAAAAAAAAAAATGCGACGTTATAATTATTTTTATGTTTAAAAATTAAGTTTTGTGTAAAAACAAAAATCCCCTTAAATAAATTTAAGTTAAAAATAAAATAATATATATACACACACGAAATATATGTTAGGTAAACAAATAATGTGATCTCTGCACGTAAAAAGATTCATCTATGATTCCGTAAATATTTATATTTATGTTTGATAAGTTTTTAATTTTAAGTTTTATATTTAAAGTTATTTGTAATATTATTTTTATTTGTTTCTTAATTTTTGTCGGTTAGGAATTGTTTTTCTCTAATGCCTTCCTTTCTGTGTTGATGTTAAGAAGAATTTTAAGTTTTTTGCATAAATATTCCAATTCTTATTTTTATGTTAAGTTTTATAAATATTTCTTTTATATGTATACGTAAACAAAAAAAAATGAAATTTTAAATTGTCGTTTGTTTTAGCGATTATTTCTTAATTTTAATACAAAATATTTTGTATAATTTAAGTTACCAAAATTCTAATTAAGTTTTATTTTAAAAGAAAATAAAATTTTGATATTTTTTAAATTATTTGTTTTATTTCAGTTTTTTTTTGTGGTTTTTGTTTTTTTTGCTTTTAGTTGAATTTATTTTCATGTTTTTGTATTTCAGTTTTTTTTTTTTATTACCAATAATTTTGGATTAAATATTAAAAGTATTTTCGTAACCCGATCATTTCAAATTTCAATATATTTTGGATTTTTTTTTGTCGTCCTAGGAATGAAACAACAAATAACAACAGAAAAAAAGACCTCTCACGAAAATCTTCCCCTGTCCTATTAATGAATCGCATGCATCAGATCAAGTTTTCACCTCGTCAACAGATAGAAGAGCAGACCCAAGAGTATCTAGGCTGCATCGGCCAAAAGCCGGACAACCAGACAGAAAATGTTCAATTTTCTCAGCAAATCCCATATTTCTTACATGAGCGGGAAGCGGACTGTGGTCACTGATGATATTAACTGAAGATCTGTATTGTTTTCTCCGCGCCCCGCCCCAAGAGAAAGTCAGCGAACTTCTGATTTGGCCGGCCAATCAAGAAACAATTTCACATACCAGTTGCTAGTGTTTAGGTTAGTCGTCCATCTCTGATGATGTTTCGTACGAACATTCGCTTTGATTAGAAACCGAGTTATTCTTTGGTAGGATAGGTAACTATGAGAGAAGGATCCGATTGGAAAAAAAACTTTAGTCCTAATTATCCAAGAGGTATAATCTGTTGCTTATTCTAAATAGAAAGCTCCAGAGTATTAGGAGAAAAAAAAGAAATGTTATTTATAAATATGTTTTATCCATGAAAATCTCATAATGCACTTCATTTATTTTTTTATACCCATAATGCTCTCAGCAAATTGTTAATTCTCAAACTGGGATCGGATTTGTACGTTTTCCATGTCCGCTGCTAACCTCAGGTATAGGCTTTTTGGTATAATAAACTTTCTAATTGGACATGTCTCAATCAGTAGGGTGATTTTGAGTGATTAGTTTGTTTTGCTTCAATTGAATCTACAAATGCCGACTGCTACAAGAGAATACAATCACAAAATCGCTCTTGGTTTAATGATATTTCATGTGTTCTAAAAAGGGCACAATTCAGGCCTACCAATTCTATCAAACTCCGGAATTAATAGAATTAATAAAGTTCACTTAATTTCGGAGTATACCATCCGGCTGGAATATGGAATACTCCGAAATTAAGGGTATTAAATAAAGAATTTGGACAAGCCGGGAGAAAATCAATGGATTTTGAACAAACTTTTCATCATATTTTCGATACTTAATGAAGTGTCCATTGCGAGTCAATATGAGTCCTAGATTCAAGAGTAGCGACAAATTAGAGGTCTTCCAGCTACTTCGAAAAACCCCTTTTCGAATTTTTGGTGTTAATATATGCAAGGATCAATGCACAGTGAAAGTATACTTAAAAAAAAAAACTAGTGGGCACTGATGGTTTCTCACCAATTTTGGCTACGACTTACGCAAACTATTTTAATTGTCGATTATAACAGGATAGCCAATAGCCAATATTCAGCCAATACAAAAAGATAAATTATGAGAGTGATCACCATAACTATCGATCAGTTGCAAATACTTTGATCCTTTTAAGCCTCTGAATCGATCCTGAGTAGTTGAGCCTGTCATGGTGGGTGTGGATTCTACACTTTCTTATAATTTTATTCATTTTGGCTTTTAGTCTTTTAGTTGGAGGTCCCCTTCGGTACTAGAATATATGTGACCTCCGGTCTGGACGCCTATCTGCAGTTGTTTTGACCTGCATCCCTCTTATTTTAGTTTGTATTAAAAGTTGTATACTGGTCGTATAATAAAAGTTGTAATGCCGGTGTACCACAAGGCTCTATATGCTGCCTCTGTTTCTTTTATTGTTTTTCTTCAATGATTTATAGCGTCTAAAATTTTAGTGATAACAAAGGAATTTTGTATACATTTTTATTTAGGCACTACCAATCACAAAACTCGACGTAGAAATGCCAAAATGTTTGAATTTGTACAAAATTTTGCATGGAAGTTGACGTAAACTGTCAACGTTATCAGACGTTTCAGTTGTGTGTAATTGATGCCCGGATCATCATTGAGGTTTTCTTGCTTAATGCAAGAAAACATAAGCCCACCTATAATTTAAAGATCCAATTTCTTCCGAGTCTGCATTGATATTGTTCGATATATCGTCATTTAGCTAGCCCCAAAAGTAATTTGCTTAGCTTGATACGATTGCTAATATCCCAAAGAAGCATCGAAAAGCCTACGTGAATAAAGAAAATTGAAATTTTTAAATATGGCGGTTATCTATAAGCCCTACATTAGACTACCTAGCATTGATTACAACTCTCATAGGTGGATAGGAACAAGTCGTACAGCATTATACCAAAGAGTATTATACCAGAAAGCAGTGTTGGGCGTAATCTGATTGCAGTGTAATTTAATTAATAATTCCATTACAGTTTAGTCAAATTACAAAGTAATCTAATCAAATTGTATTTGATTACATCTCAATCAGATTACTTATGAGTGGATATGTAATCTGTTACAATATAATTAGATTATTTTGTAATCTAATTACATTGTAACAGATTACTTTGTAGATTACTTAAAATATAATGAAATGAAATGAAAGAAAATAGTATTGTTCTCGTACGAAATTAGTTTTAGGAAGTTTTATGAAGAATTAGGATACAAATATTCATAATTTTCATAATTCATAAAATTTAGAAGTGCCGATAAGCCTTGTAATCACATTAATTAGATTAACATGTAGTGGAATTAACATGTAATCGATTAATGTGTAAACAGATTAACTTGTAACCACACTACACGTTAATCGATTACATTATGTAATTATGGAAATGGATTAAGTAATCTGAATACAGATTACATGGTTAATTGTAATTGTTAATCGTTAATCAGATTACATTTTGCCCAACACTGCCAGAGAGAAAATATTCTTCTCTCATATCGAACAGTTTTATATGGCGGGTCGTGATATTACACCGAAAACTCTCTGCTTTTGAATACCTAGCAACACCGCTCCACATCATGCTCATACTTTGCATAACATTTTGTTTGAGAGATTTTTCATTTACATTTCAGTAGATAGAGGCCGAATAGTAGTAATACAAGCGGATGGGATGGAATTAAGAGTTATAAGTTCTTTGGTTATTCGACCCTTAATAGACGGGTAATGGTGAATGAATTTTATGAAAGATTTTAAGGTATTAGACTTAAAGTTCACTATATCGACAAGGTGATAATATTCCGTATTGATTCGGTAGAGGACTGTTACAATGAAGGATACCTATAAAGTTTTTTCTATTAATTTCATGGTTCTGATATTGATTCCTTCATCCGACAGTGAAATTTCCACATGTTTTCTTTTGATTTAGGTACCCTCTCTGCCTGCAATTAAAATGTGCAAAACTTGAAGAGTTGTATATGCCACACAGAATCGCTGACATATTCCTCATTTGCTCTAACCACCTATTTCCTTCACTCTATATATACAGGGTGTTCTACGATTAATTGACGTAGAGAAGCAAAAAATTATATTACTGGTAATCCCGATTTGGGGAGGTAAATAAAAAATATTTTCTGTATTTTTAATGAATCACCCTATAAATCCTGAACGATATCCCATATAATATGTTCTGTTCCTTTCATCTGTTTCCAAGTTAAGGATCAACAAAATAGATATTTCGGAATTTTTAATCAGACAATATTTTTCTCCTCTTTTTCCTTAAATTCTTAAGCACTTCCAGTGATTAGAATAAAATAAAATGCTCCCCTCCTCCTCCCTCCACATTTAGGAAATTTAAGGATCTTTTATTAAATTTACATAAAGCAAAGATACAAAAAGCAGAAAATACAGTTACATTTTAGGTACTATAGGTTCAAACTTAAAACTTTCGGCCTCTTAAGTTAAATATGAAAAATTGTTGTTGATGGTGTATACACTGTAAAAAATGTGCACAATTGTTGCCACAAACCTTAAGTATTCTCCCCTAAAATGTAGGAAATATTCCTTACATTTTTGAGAATATTCCCTACATTTTAGGGAAAAATACCTAAGGTTTGTGACAAAAATTGTGCACATTATTTACAGTGTATATGAAAAAATAGTAATTAAATAATAAAAACTCAGTTAAAATTTTGAAATTTCGACTTTGTTCTATTAAAAACAAAAACATTATAGGCTAACTCCCAAACTAATAAGATCTACCCCCCCCCCCTTTTATAAATTTTATCATCTAGCTCGTTTCATCTCTTAAAATATATTGAGCAGATTTGTCTTTTATGATTATAGCTTTGAGTTTGTTCCTCCAAGAACACCCAGTAGCTGCTGGCTCCAATCCAATCCAATTACATTTTCTTATTTTGATTTCTCCCGTGATCTTATCATGGCCCAACTTTTTGAAATTTCCTTGTTTGACAAATTGCTGATCATCTGTTCTGATTTTTAATATATGATGGGGCGTAGACACCTATTTACAAAGACTGTGCCAACGGGGTACGTTATAAATTGGGTGACAATCCATGTTTTACAACCATACAACTTTACATCTAGAGTTGCTTGTAAAAGCTCTTATTAACCCTTTTTTACAAGGCTTTTCAAATATATTTTTCTGTCCAATAAGTTTTAAGATATTCTCATAATCGAATTCTCGAATAGCTAGGGAAGCTTTTTGTTTTGATTCAGTTCATTTTGAGGTATCACTAGCTGCCTTTCATTGTGGTCAGCAGTGATTATAGTTACTTCACTTTGTCGTGTTTTCCCTGAGAAACCGTATCGAGTAGGAGCGGAGGGATTAATTACAGTTTGTATCAATAATTCCCCAAAATCATTCAGCATGTCTGGTATTGATTTTGTTAGTTTGGAATTCTCATAAAGCTCTCGCGCAAACTAGGCGCTAATCCCCTTAAAACATTTTCTCACCTGCTAATACTGCTGATTTAGAAAACGCGTTATTCTAGCTTTCGATTCGCTATGAAGACATTTATTAGCTGTGCTCTTTTGTGTACCTTGGTTCTAGAGCTCCCATTTACTGAAGAGAACAGATTGTTCTGTCGATTGAAGCGAACTATTTGTACTGTTCGCTTCATTTATAAATCTTCTATAAAAAATTTATGAGGCGTTCTCTTGTGTGTCTTTTGCTCTGCCCTGTTTTCCGGACACAGCTATTATATACTTATTTGACGATTTCAATATAAACTTTCTTGTCCAGGGTTTCACAACTTTTTTCATGACTGTTAAATAGCTTATAGTTAATCACGGTTTATTAGATCTATAACTTTATAGCCAGAAACACAGCAAATGCCTTACAACATAATCAGTTTAGTTCTTTAAGCATCTTGGACCATGACTTACTAATTTTATGTGATAGATTTTTAGATAGTCAACCTTGAATCATGTTTGCAGCCTCTGCTGTACCCAGATTGAGGGCCTGTCCGGATCCAAGTCTTCGTCTTGTTATTACAGTTAGTGACGTAACACAACAAGCTCAGCTATTATAATAGTTAGACGAAGACGAAGCTAACCTGCCCGAATTCGTTAAGCTGAACAATAATTCGACAGACAGCAAACAAAAATAACCACAGCGAATAAACATAACCTCACAATACGTTGTCGATTTAAATAAGTCAACTCGAACCTTGACTCGGTGATCAAGCTAACCAGATATCAAAACTGTTATAAAAAGTAGCCAAGCTCGGTGGCATAGACATAGATTTGGATAGAGCTGATTCGATGTTACGTCACTAGCTGTAATAACAAGACCAAGACGAAGACGAAGACTTGGATCCGGACATACCCTGAATATTGTTGGATGAATATATACGGGTGTTGCTTTAAGAATGTTCACCCTTACGGTATCATGCTAAGCGACTCGATAGTATTTCATAAAAATTCGCCAAATGATTGTAGAGCGTAAATTCACTTATTTTCTATATGACACTATTTCCCCTGACAGTCTTAATCATCGAAAATTCCTCAACAAGTTATCCAATGAATTTAAGCTGAGCCATACGACTTATTAAACTCACATAAAGCTTAATGCGCACACATATAACAGAATAAAGTTGAGAATCGGGAATTTAGTCTGGCATTCCGGAAAGCTCTATACTCGGTCCACTGCTATTTTCTTCGCATAGTAGTTGTACAAAACTACCATATATATGTTATATATTGTCATGGCATATTGTGAACATCCCACTGATATCCTTGCAAAGGTACACAGGACTCTGCATGCTTTACGTAAATTTTATGTGGCTTTCAATGACTGCACATACACATACCATTTTAATAGCACAGACTGTTTGTGTAATATATGTGTGCATCTCAACTGAATCAACTTAATATGGCTCAACTGTTATATACTGGTGCAAAAAATTTTGGAAGTCAATAAATTTGATTAGCATACACGTTCTAATTAGGTGCAGGTTGGAGGACACTTTTTCTGATTTTTCTGTTACAGGTGGGTAACTCAATTGAAACTTTTACGTGGAACCGCCGGAATTGTATGTAACTATGCTAATTCTGGAAAATACTTATTATAGTCAGAGCTGGGCAAGTACCAAAGCAAAAGTACTTACAAGTACAAGTACAAGTACCGAAGACCTGAGTACTTCAGCGTAAGTACAAGTACCGTATGTATGAAAAGTACTTGTAATTAAGTACTAAGTCTATAAAAAGTACTGAGCACTTTTTGAAGTACTTTTTAAAGCACTTTTTTTTTCATCTTGTACGTTGGCAGTAATATAATGAAATTTATCGAGTTCAGTAAATAAATACCTTTTGAAAACTATAATATGTATGGTAATCAGGGGCTACTTTCACCTCTCATTGCTACACTCATAAAAACTATTAGAGATCCGCCCAAGCACCCATTATCGCCTCGAATAATGCATAACAATTCAAAGGAAAAATTTTCCAATAAATTTCTAAGAAAAAATTGAGGCCTTGGGCCCTTGCCTACATCAGGTCGAAGCATCGTTGATTTTATATTGGAGCGAGGCATTGCTTGCTTACCTTTGGTTATGTCCACTGAGGAATATAATATGGACTACTTACTTTTCTATTTCACGTGGGCACAATGTTTGTGTCAAAAAGAATTCTTACGTCGGTGCCAACATTAAAAAAAATCATTGTGGTGGGAAGTTGAAAAAGTAAGCACGCAACTCTTCTGCGTATCTAATGAATATAATGTCTTTGGTAAAACAGTTCTTATCGTAGTAATATCCCTAAATGATTAATTTAAAATCATGTATTTCGGCGATTCCACTAATTTATTTGTTGTTTTCAGTTCTCTCTCAGTTGGTACTTGGTGCTTAGGCCGAAAGTCAGCTATATAGAAGTGAGTCCACTTTCTGCATATTACTTTCCACTTTCTGTCCATATTATATACATGTCAGTGGTTATGTCATCAAGTCGAGGCATCGTCGATTTAATATTCGAGCGAGACGTTACTGTTTTTGTTATACTTGCCCAGTCTTATTTGTATGTTATTAGTTTGTCTAAGATTCTGCCTTAATGCATGAGTCCTGAATAAATTCTTTGCGTGTTTTAAAACTCAACAAAAAAGCAGTTACGCTAGAGATTGTGTTTTCTTTTCTACGAAGAGTTAGATATATGTAGAGGTACTTAATAGACTCAGAAATACTTAAATAAAAATTTTGGTACTTAAGTACAAGACTAAGTCTTAAGTACAAGTAAATCAAAGCAAGTACTTATGTTCAAGTACTAAGTAGGGGCATTTCAAAAGTATTGAAAGTCTTAAGGAACAAAAATGTACTTTAAGTAGTACTTAAGTCTTTTTTTACTTAAGTATTGCCCAGCTCTGATTATAGTTATTACAATGACGCTTCAAAGTCAAGTTAAAATATATAAAATTTACTTCCACCACAGTCTCCGTTAATATTTTCTATCCTCAATATAATCTTCCCCATCACAGTGTAGTATGGATCCATAAATTCAGATAACCCTGAATAAGCTATTTTAAGCTGAATATAGAGAGGATTAATTTGTAATAACTAGTTGCATAGGGTGATCGGGATCAATTGTGCACTAAGGCTGCAGGAGGTAATAGAGAAACACGTAATGAACCAAAAATTGTTGTTGAAAAGAATTCAAAATTTTCCTTGTTATGTTATGATGAATCACCCTGATATACTACTGAACGATACACTATGCGGGTTGTTTCTCTCCGCATCTTCTATCATCACCTGCGCATTAGCACAGAATTAATCAAGCTCACCCTATATAATAAATTACTCAGTCCTAACCTAAAAAAAAATGAAAACATAATTCTTATGAATTTATTAAAAAATATTCCTAACTTTAAAAATTTATTTTCATATTTTCAGCATTGCGACCGAGAGCTAAACGATTCAAAACTACTCCAAGGCGTCCAGTTATATTTGAGAAAGTGAACAGCGACGAACTTCAGCCCAAAATATCAGTTTCTTAAGGAAGGACATAAAACGGATTCTTCAAGAGACGGCCGACTACATATAACAAAAGTATTACTCAAAAGGTGAATTACATAAAAACCTATGAGCATATACATATCTCCCATCCGAAGAACACCTTATCATCATTGAGCATAATCATGGAAAAATTTATACTTATAATTGCGCGCTGCCATCATCAAGAAAAGTTGACAAACACAACGAAAAGTGAAAGAAAAGAAAAAATATGTAAATTGGCATCGCTCACAAATTAGTAAAGTAGTAAATCTGTTAACGGTTATTTGCATAATTAATTTTTTTCACTTGTTAAAAAAAAAACAACAACAAAATCTCCTTCTGTCCGGACTTAATTCCGGCTGTGGGAACATTCTAATAGTGAGCAAATTAATTTCATATCATCAATTTACATAGTAAGAGAGAGAGAGAGAGAGAAAGAGAGAGAAATGTGATAAAAATTATGTTTTGTTTTGTTTATTTTGACAGGGAATAGTGAGTCCAAAAGAAATGGACATTTTTTTAACATTTAACTGTTATACTTGGTTGTGCAGAATTCATTCATATCATTAATGAAACATTGCATATCCCTCGAGATGCATTCGAACTATTTTTTTTTATTATTATTTGTATTAACAACAAAAAATTACGTTTTAGTTATATGAAATAATCCAACAACAACAAAACATGCAGCCAAACAATAATAATATAGAAAAAATAAAAAAAAATGAAATAGGATCAATTTGTAAAGTAAAGTATAACAAAGAAAGGAAAAAAAGGCAAAAGTACATATACAGTCATTAGGACATAGGAAAAATCTACCTCAAATTAAAGTGTTATACTATAAAGTGTTATACACATACATACATACACACACTGGCCACACACCAGAGTAAATGAAACGATTTTTACAATTTTTTAATGTTTTTTATAAGGACATACAGTCATATCTCTGTTTCTATACACACAGTGCAATAGTTGTACGTTTTTTTTTGTTAACAAAACTCTTGTTGATTAATTTTAACTGACATTTTTAATAGGTAATAATAATAAATAAAAATAATAATAATAATAAAAAAAAAGTAATAATAGTAATTGTAGGACATCGTTACTAATTGTACAGCAGTTTTCGAAACATTTTTATCTCTTTTTTTTTAATTTTAATTTTAAATAGACAAGTGAATCTAAAATCTAAATCTACCTCATATCACACAAATAATACAAAATAAATAGAAATAATAAAAAAAAAACAAAACAAAAATCACGCAAATGACTAAGAAATAAGGGGAAAAAAAATTCAAAATTTATGAAAAAAAGGTGTTTTTGGGACAAAAAATATTTTTGAAAATTAACTACGATATTTTTGATTCAATGACAAAAAAAACAAATTATCATTGAATATGGAGAAGAATAGTGCGGTGAAAATAAAAAAAAAAGAGTTCAAAAATAGAAGAAAAAAAAAACTTTAAAATTTCGAAATAAAACAGAAAAAATATATTTTTTACGATAAAATGCATACAAAAATGGAGAACAGTTTTTAACCAAATTATAAACAAAACGGACATGTTTTAAAACTTTCTATAGAGAAAAAAAGCAAGGAGGACAACACACTAAATACGTACACTTTTGAGAGTAAGTAGGCAAAATATCATTTAAAATTAGTTAAAATATCTGAATTTACTAATATTAAAAAGAATATTTTTACTCATGTGGAAATTTGTTAGTTTTTTCTTTATGAGATTTTTGTTTCAGATGTTCGTAAATGGATACATGTGTTATATTTTAAAGTGAACAACTACAAGAAGGATTAATTGATTTTGCTTTTTTTTTGTATATCTAGATGTGTGGTTCGAAGTAAGGAATATTATAAAATCTAAAGAAGAACAAACTGGTCCATAAGAAATAAAAAAATATACATCTGGCAATGCTCTGTTAGTATAGAAATAAATGTCACAAAACAATTTCTTGCCAGATCACATCTAATTTATTTTTATGTATGAAATTGTCGTCTTCTGGTGTTGTTCTAGATCTATGCAGAGCTATCAAGAAAGTGAAAAATCTAAATAACTTCAGTATGTACATATAAGCAACGCCAATATACAACTTTAGTAGACAAAATATTGCAGAAAAGTTTCGCTCATAGCACTGTTGTCGTATCCAAAGAAAGACATTTTGAAATTTAGTTCAAAATCAAGAATCAGTTTTACTTCAAACTATGAAAATGTATCGCGAGCAACTGAAAAAAGAAAAATCATCCAAGTACGTATGCAGCCTAGAGATAAGAAGGTAAATAGATTTATTTGGACTTAGACTAAGTCTCTTTAGAGCTTCGGCTTATGTTTCAGAGCTATATACTATATATGTATATATCCAAGTTCACGTTGGTCACACTATACTTTAGTTAACTATGTAATTGTGCCACTTAAATGTACTTGGATGTCATCGGCATATGCATTTTAACATGCTCTCCGAAAAGTCTTAAATAATAAATGTCCTAAGATACAACCCTGTGGAACACCATACTAAACGGGAAAAAATCCAGGAAAACTAAAAATTCGTACTCTTTGGTGGCGGCACAGACAATATACAACTAGATAAGAAAATCTCCATATAAGCCCGGATAAATTTTTCAAAGCTCTTTAACTTTTTATTCAACCAAAGAAAGCTATCATTGCAAAAACTTTATGTGGCATGATACAGCAAGAGAGAGAGAGAGAGAGAGAGAGAGAGTGTATAGAGCTTTCTATTAGAGGGCCATTAGCTCGTTTTAATTCGTTCGTTTTTTTGTGAGGTTTTCACATCTAGATGTAAGTTGGGTCAGGTGACGGTCAGAAAAAAAGCTCTACGAAATTTATTGGGTATAAACGACGACGCCTCATACCTAAAAAGAAAAAAACGGAGCCCAATCTCTTTGGAAAGCCAACGCATGTTAAACATTGTCCAAAAGGTTTGAACGGTCATACAGAGAGAAATTATCTATATCAAAGCATATTTACGGAACTTATAATTATATTTTACCTTCAGTAAGACATATTCACAACACTAAGTACTCTGTGCGAGAAATACTGGTTTCTATTTCCATAAGTAGCGTAGCCGAGCAACCTATATGTTCCAGAAGATTAGCCTCTCAGTCATCGATAATTTCGAAGAATCTTGCATAAGGCTTGAAATTTTGATTCGTCGTCAGAACATTGAAAGCGTTAAAATCAATCTGTGATCACGTCTTAATAGGGCAATGAAATCGTACGAAATCCCAATTTTACCAGCATAGCAAATAAATTTAAATGGACATGATTTTCCAACTATTTTACTACCAAATGTAACAGTGTACAAATATAAGCTAAAATTTATTTATGTTGTAGCTACAAGCACTTTTTATCGGTATTTTTTATTTTTGGAAAATGGAAAAAAGTTGCCTTTGTGGAAATTTCCTCCTGATAAACGAATGATTAAAATGATCACTCGTTGAAATTTGGCAACCGTTTAAATAAAAAGTCCTTTAATGCATTTCCGAAAAAAACATCAACTTAAATTTAATTTTGATTGGATCGCAGTCTTGTTTACATTGTAGTGTAGCTACGTAAAAATAGAGGTCACCCCTACCCTTCTCTCTTCACTCCTCCTATTCCCACATCACCGACTCAAACAATTTTTTTGTTTCTCTAAACCTCAGCTATTGTCGTGTAAACTGTGTGCTTCTCCATCTTGAGCACCACCTCTATATAACATTTTAGCCTAGTATACTACGTAGTATCAATACCGTATGTACTTACACACATTATAAATATAAAACAAATCAAATTTTGTAAACAATAGCGCCTAATCCGATTAGGATACAATTTTTGTTTAGATTAGGTACTTTACGTAAAACCAAAATCTATAATTTATTATGCTACGAACCAAACCAAACCAATGCAGTTTTTAAACTTATCATTGTGTAACCAATCACAGAAACATTTTTTTTACATGGCAACCTATCTTTTATGTGAAAGCTTTTAATTTCTAAAATCGCATGACACATACATACATACATACATATACTTGTTGGAAGAGTTTGCCATAAAATATATGCACTGAATTTAGATAGATTTTGAATGAGAATCACTTCCGTTCCATAAAAAAAAAATTAACCAAAACAGAAAAATGAAAACCCATCAAAATTGCATAGAAACAAATCTATACGTCATCAAGGTAAACTTTCAAAGTCATTAATTAGTTCGTTCACCTAATAAACGTCGCATTGCCTAGTAGAAGACTCTCTGAAGTCATTTTCGGAAGACACTGCAACCCGAACCGAGCCGATCTTCTAATAATACTCTTCAGATTTTTTCATTAGCGTACCGTCCCAATTAATAATTAAAACAACTCCCAAAATGATGTCCGTAAAAAATGCATAGAAGCGACTTTTTAATTAATATTAATTGATAAAATGCAAATTTTCCAATAATTGTAATGAAATATTTCGCCTCCAGAGATCGGTCGTATAAAACTAAATTAGAAACAGAATTTTTGCTGATCGCGTTGTTTTTTTGCTCTTATTTCCGGCCGTCACTGGTTTTCATCAAGGCAAAAGTAAGGCAAAGGCGCCTCCACTTACGATCATAATAAAATCAGGTTTTAGTGTGATGGTGCCTGACTAGAGTCCGGCCGGCGCGGCGCGAGGTTTGTTGTTTTCCACCTTTTGTGCCCGATTGAAAAATGCACAGATCGAAAACAGCAAGAATTTTTGTACACCGAATAGATTTTATTTTTAATGTTTTTTTTTCTATTTGTAATTTTTATTTTTTAATTTTTTATTTTATTTCTTCAATAATGCGATCAAGCCCCAGCAGCAGCAGCAGCAGCGGTAGGAGGTTATTTTGATGACTTTTATATAATCAACCCAAAGTGCAGAGCTTGTGTTTCTTGGGAACGAAATTTATCGTTACAATTTTTTAAAAAGTTCACTGATCTCAAAATTTGGCTATAATCGAAGTGCAAAAAAACAAAAAAAAACAGCGGACCATTCATGTTTTTGTTTTTTGTTTTTTTTTACTGGTATTATCCATTTGCACGTGGTTTCTAGGAAATTTTTTGGATGTTTGTAGAACACACAACGATTATTTTTGGTAACTTTCTGCATAAGTTCAGTGGTAAACAAGACTCAAGTTGATGAGTACTAAAACTTTTTAATGTGATTGGATTTGCATCCAATTCGCTGGTATTTTACAGATCTTCAATGAAACGGTTCATGGAAATGGTATCACTCAAAATATCTAATGATAACGAGTTTTGTGTTGATAACAATTAGATTTGTGTCCATTTCTGTAATTTTCTGAACTTATCTGATTTGATTTGATCAGATCGCGTTCAAAGGAATAAAAAAATATATATGCAATCCTTTTTTTTTCTGTCTTCTTCACTGGTCTTGGGAGCTAGGGCCTTCCATAGACTAACCATTTCTTTTTATTTTAGCCATTCTTCTGATTTCTGTCTAGGTTATCTTTTCAGTTGTGACTTGATTCATATGGCAAACATCGTTAACTGTCTATATCCGAAACTCTCCTTTAGTTTCTTGTACCACAATGTATTTTAGCTACGCTACGTGAACTAGCTATCCTAAAGATGATGCTGCCATCTGTCGCTTATTAAGAAAAGCATGCCATATTTTGAAGTCTGTTGTTTGATGTTTCAAATGTTTTCCGTGCTGATGTTTTTGGTTTATGGTTCGTGTGATTTGTTATAAATATTACAAAACCTTGTCTCCTAGGGAAAATAATATTCGTGGGATAGGTAATGGTATGCTTTAGAAAATTTGAAAAGAATCAAGGATGGAAATTGTACAGGATCAAGTCGAGGTGAAGTTTGAACTCGCCACTCTTAGGATAGTAACCAACTTGAGATTGACAATGAACCACAGAGCCTACATATTATTTATATGAATTTATCTTTTTGATCACAATCTGTTCGATGCGACACCAGAAAGATTTAGCTCTTGACTTTAATGGAGTCGAAATTATCAACCTTTGTATAAAAAGAGTTTCTTCGGAGTACTAAAAATTTGCTGTAAGCATTCAGAGTGCAACCAACGAGTGCACTTTGGCGACGCAATTCGATTTGGACTGCAAAAACTAAATTATTCCTGAAATAGGCGTCAACGTACAGATTTTAAATTTTTAATAGAAAATTTCTAATCGAAAAAATGCTAATAATTTTTTTATTCAATTTTGGAATGACAGGTTAAATAAAAAAAAAAAATTTTTTTTTGTTTTGTGTCACGAGCTGCCATTAAATATTCTAGGCTCTTTTGGAAAAAAAAACTGAGAATAGTATTTTATTTTTCGGTTTCCATAATTCTAACACCTATTTACAAAAGTTTAAAGACGCATTATAAATGAGATAAAATTTCGTGTTACACAATCATAGAGCAAGCATTGATTTCACATTTTTTCTTAGAGTTCCATATCCAAGAGGTATCTGAAAAAAAAGCACTTCTTGATTTATTGACTATAAAATATATTAAATGTTGACAGACGTAGATGGTTTCGCGGTATATCTATAGGAGATGCTGATCCTCAAATAAAATCTCAAAGGTTTCAGGAAATGGAGGAGTTAGACGAAACAAAAGAATCTTAGGATATTCTAAGTCGCTTTGGCGGAAATATACTCAAGATATACATATGGAGAGTAGTGAAGCTGACCAGTCAGTAATTATAATGATGTTCCGTTCTACCTCTTTCCTCAGCAGCTAAGCTCTACTATTCCTATACACCTTTTCAATGTTATGAGGAAAATACAGTTGATTTAGATTTTGTCCGAACTTTCCAACAGTTTCCAATTATTTGATACTCTCTCTCTCTCGAAGGCTATCTACGTTAAGACTTCTTAACGTCTATGCATCATTTATGACGAGGTGGAGATTGCTACCGATAAATTCTTGTTTAAAACTCCAGAAGTTTTCTATTTTTTTTATTTATCCATTGACGACAGACGACCATTATAGGGTCTACTAGCTAGTTCCTAGCCCTACCACCCGGTGATATATCCAGGTTTCTTTATGCATATCTGTAAGGCATCGGTTATTTAATGGATGACATATAGCCTCATAATTCTACAGATCTCGGTTCTGACCCTACTGAAGCCTACCAATACGTAGTCGAAGCAGAATCCTCACTCTATAATTCATTCAATTACATAATTTTTCTTCAAGGTATGGATGAATTTCTCCATCTTCCCTATATCCCATATTGGCATTAAGAGAGTCGATGAAAAAAAACAGCCTCCTTCACTGCCTCAAACTTTCCTGATAAATTTCCACCAAGCTCTCTAATTTTCATTTTAAACATCTTATAATTGCCTTTTGAATCTTTATTCTTGCTCCTATTTAAGAAGAATTTAACTCTGATTTCTTATTACTTTTCAATGCTTAAAAATGGTATTGCGTCGCGCGCTGGGGGATTAAACCGCGAATTTCATGTCGAAGTTAATTTGAAGCAAGAAAACTTAAATTTTTTTAATGAATACAAATAAGAAAAAATAAACAAATTTCCATAATAATAAAAACAAAAAACAAAAAGGTAAAAATAGTACCTTTTAAAGCAATACATGTTATTTGAAAAAAGTTTAAATATTTAACAAAAAATAGTAATTAAGATAAAAATCGATATAAGAAGAAAATATTAAAAGCAAAAGGAAAATTATATAAAAAAACAAAAGTGAAAAGGAACACAAGTACCTCTGCGACTCAAGTATAAAATAAACAAATAGATTTAAACCAAGTAATTAAATAAGTAATTGTTTAAAAAAAAAACTACGTGTATATTGTAATTTACTTAATAATTCTTGTGTAAATGTAAATTAATGCAAAACAAGTAAAAATTTAGTTATTCGAAAAAAGAAAATACAAAAAAAAACACACACTTTTATTGTAGTCGACAAAATGTTACAGGAAATAGAGGAATTCACTTGAATTTTGTTTATAAATTCAATATTCAATGAGAGTCACTGAAATTATAATTAATTATGTAATTAAAAAAAAAAAACAAAAGAGTATAATCCTTCACTAAAAAATGTACTTTGAGATTTCATTTTTCATATCGAAATATTTTAGTGAATTCCTTTTTTTTTCTCTGAATTATTGTAAAAAATAATTACTAATTTTCTCCCTGAGTCTAGTCTAGTTCCTTAATTTAAAAGAAAAAAAAATAATTAATGAAAACAGAAAAAAAAAACAATTTCTTTTAGGAAATTAATAAAAAAAAACATTATTTATTATTATTATTATGGTAAACAATTATCTGAAATTGAACAGGAAATGCAAGTTTTCTTGAAATTTTTGCTCAAAGAGTAGAAGACACACATATCTTTCCGTTTTCGAAAAGATTTTTACGAAAAATTCTATTTTACTGACAATTTGGGAAATGAAATCTTTTTTGTTTTTTTGATTTTGTAGGAAATTTTCTTGGTACTTTTTTGTGTATTGTATTATAAGCGCGATATTTTTTGTGTATATAAATTTTCATAATTCTTTTCATAAACCCTCCCTCCCCCCCCCTCTCCCCTGATAATATGTGAAAAAAAAAATTTCTGTTAATTTTTCTGTTGTTCTCTGAAGCATTTCTTTGACGGCATATCATTGTGAAGTGAACAACACAATTATTAATTATAGAATTATAAGTTGAAAGTTATAACAAAAATTTATAAAGAAATATTATGTAGCAAAGTCTAAAGAAATAAAATCAGTCATTCTATGTGTTTGATGTTTTCATTCTGTGGCCCTCTCTACCTACGACAAAAGTTATTATACGGGGAGATGAGATGGATTGATGGTACGGATTAGGATGGGATAACAAAGGGAAGTAACTATACTCACTTCTCACAATAACCAGAGAGAAGTCGATGGTCAAATCATAATGGCCCCATGACTATTAGTGCAAAAGCTGCTGTCAACGGTTACAAGCTATATACATATCAGCAGAGATAAAGAAACGAATCCGTTATTCAAGAACTGAAACAAACCTAGGTATATAGGTATGTGCGAAAAAGTGTTTTCCACAACGCCCAAAGTATTTATTCCATTCTCAATCTACTCATAAATTAAAAAAGTTGGACATAAATTCAGATGAGTGGTGAATTTGTTTCTGGCAAATAGGAAAATTGAAATCAAAGTCCTACCCCACTTACAAATTAGCAGGCCATGTAAATAGATCCTTAAACTCAGTCCACTTATATTTTTGAGGCCACCCATTCCCTTTAACTCATACACGAATTTGTCTGCCTATTTATATATTTCTGTTTTATTATTTTCGACACTCTCGTAGACCCACTTTTCGTCATCACAGCGAGCGAAATTTGGCACACAGGTTCATGTCGCGGGACAATTGAATCTATCAAAATTTGAACAGGAAATTATTTGAAAATTTTGTACAAATTTGATTAATGATAAATCCGTTTCAGGAAAAATGCAGAGTTTTTCGATTTTTCCGAAAAAAATTTCCGGAATTTTCCGACTTTTCCGGAAAATTTTCAGGTAAAAAAGTTTTCTAAATTATGCAGGATCAAATTCCCTATCAACTGGCATCATTACATTCTCTCCGACAATGGTGAAAACTTGCAGAAAAAATCGAGGAAAATTCATGTAAAACGCTTTTCCGGAGCTTTTCCGACCAAGGAAGCGTTTGAGCGTTTTGCAACCTAAGGCAAAGTTGTAGAGCGAAATGAGTTGCATAAAGTTGCTTTTGTGGAAAATTCGGAAAAGCGGGAAAATTATCGGACAAATTTTCATCGATATGATTAGTGATAAATCTGTTTCAGGAAAAATGTAGAATTTTCCAATTTTTCTGGACAATTTTCCGAAAATTTCCGCAATTTTCCGACTATTCCGGAAAATTTTCCGACAAAAAAGTTTTATAATCTATGCGGAATCAGTTTTTTTCCGTCCTACTGGCATCAATACTTTCTCTTCAACAATCATGAAAACTTGCATGAAAAAACGAGGAAAATTCATGTAAATTTTTAAAAAAAATTCATAGTAATAGGAAAAGTCTGTGGAAGTCAGTGTCTTTTCAGCCGTCATAAAATTGCTTTAAAATATCTCCATGCAGGACATAATAACAATTTAGTAAGCGTGAAAAAGGCAGAAAATAAAATAAGTAAAAAAAGGAGTTTTCAACCAAAACTGAGGCCAAGCCGCATGAAAAAGTAGAAAATAAACTTTTCTTCACACACAGAGGTGTACTCAGATTTTTTTGATTGGGACATTTCTCTTGAATATTCTTTCTCTTCATGAATCAAATCACTTATTACCTCTGGATTGACCATACTGAAATATATCGGTGATTGTCAGCGAATAAAATCTGAGTCCACCTCTGTGGTGTGTGAAGATAAGTTTATTTTCTACTTTTGCATGCGGCTTGGCCTCAGTTTTGTTTGAAAATTCGTTTTTTAATTATTTTATCTACGCACATTCATTCCACTTTCGGAATTACTAAGCTACATTACAAATATTTTCTTCCACATTAACGCAAACAACATAATTTTCTAGCGTATCCAGCGAGATTACGGTTAAAAATCACCTTCCCCACAGAGCTTTAAGAGCAATATCTGTTTGAGCTAGCTGACACAAGTAATATGCATAGAAACACGGCTCTTGAGAGAAATCCCTTCCCCCCTCCACTCATAAAGAAATCTGCACGGATTCTGCGTAACCTCTAGCATAGCTTGGAATAAGCAGATGGTTTGGTAGTCGTAGACGACATTGGTAAAAGGAATAATTTCAGAATAATTAGTAGGAGGATTGCCTGAGCGTGAGCACCACTGGAAACCAAAGTCACGTAGCTACTAGTTAACAGTTTCCGGTCATCTAAATAAAAAAGTACCTATGGCGGATATTCAAATTGCTCACGGAACAGACGGACACTCTATGCACCAATCCACCACTGAAAAGTGATCTCGAAAGCCAGCCATGGAAAGATATTGGACACGGTGCAGAAAATATACCTCCTCAGAGGTTTTAGTGCTTGATCGCTATACCCCGATGAGAACTAGACTCACCCTAAAATGACAGTTGGAAACAAGTCCATCTATGAATTTGTGCAGTTGGTCGTGCCTGATATTAATACGAAAAGCGATTACTTCCTTGATAAGCGTAAGCTTCAAGGAGCACATTCTTTTTATGGTAGAAAAGAATTTGCAGAATAGAAATACCGGACCGGGCATTTTCTGCGGCAACAACCTTGGTGTGGAGCACATATGTTTTCAAAGGGGAAGCTGAAGGGTAAAACTGTTGTCAAAGCATTGAGTATAACCTTCACAGTCTCAAAATTGGTATTGCGATGTCAGACCGTATTTAATTTTCATTCACGATTAAATTGGGTACACGTTGTATGAGTGCCGCCAGGTGGTCATATGCGAAAACAAAAAGGCAGATGAATTCGTGGATCTTTCCTTCAATAGTCGAATTGTGGCATCTTACTAAAGTTGACTGTGGCACAATTACAACATAGCCAGAACAAAACGGCGGAGTTAGAACAGTGAGGAAAAGCAAAATCTAAATTCAACGAGGAATCTTTTCAAGCTCCTTGAAAACCCCGCTTATCGTATCCCTTAATAAGTAACTAATTCCCCTCTGAAAACGTACCTCCATCGGATGGGACTGATTCACAATTTTGAATGCAGAGGGTACGGAGAAGAGGCTTGTGAATTCTAAATCTAATTAGAGTGTTCGGGTGAGATTTATGAACGGAATCTCATAAATCATGGGTGAGAACAATAGACCTATAGTAGTGGCTCAATCTCCCTAGATGTTATTTAGCCTACTGTAGAATGAAATCTAGAGATTCCAAGATCATTAGAGAGTATATCCATTGTACAGTTATGTGGAGATTGATTATAATTATGAAATGGGGGATGCAGGCAGAGGTGCCGCCTCTAAATCTAGTCACGGCGACCTGTAAGACCTTTTGAGACATTACCCCGAAGTGCTCTAGGACGCCCATTCGAACTCAAAGTCTCTTACGAAACCTATAACGTTTTTAGGGGCCCATCTTTGTAACATCCTCTGACAGCGAGAATGCCTTTCCTAAATGTTTTAGTCTTATACGGCCCAGAGCTTCACAGTCACAGAGAGGACATGTTCAGCAGAGTCATCGTCTTCCATACAGAAGCGACAGGTCTCGCACTATCAACCTTACCCAACTTTTTAAGATGATATCTAAGTGGGCAATGCCCAGTGAATAGGCCCGTTATGAGCCTTATTTCCTTCCTGCTGAACGTGAGGAATTCTTTGGTCTTCTGTTTCGAATCGGTAATGAACTTATGTATGGAATGAGAATAGCGATATGACTCAAGACAGGATTTCTTACTTAATGGAATAACATTAAAATCTTTCAAGCTTTATGGAAGGTGGAACGTGGGAAAGGTCAAGCATGAGCTTAAAATGTGGAGAATATAATGCAAAATATGCATGGAAGGAGAAAAAACAAGAATGGATTCTGTCCAATAAAATCAAATTTAATTGGAGATGTTATAAAAGAATCGTAATAACCAAAACACTTTTAAAATAAAAAAAAAGGACTTCGATGCTGGAAGGAGTAAGAGAAGTGATTTATTGTAATAGTGCTGGATACCAGGCATAATACGGTCACTAATATTCGCAAAAAAGGAGGTGAGCTCCATTTTAATGTATAGTTCGTCAAGGATAAAATTGATTCCTGCATTTTGTAAATTACTTCTTAAATTGGCGTATAAACTTTAATTCAGGAGAGTTACACGCATTCCTTAAATAAACTATCTAAAACTTGCTGGAAGCTATCAATTAGAAGAATTTCCAAGGAAATATCGTAAAAAAAAATCATTTTCATAACGCTCTGATAGAGGGCAGTAAATAGTCTGCTTTTATCTGCTTGGCATCAATGTCTACATATAAAATATTCCATGCTGCTGTATTTTGAAAATTTCGCAATGTTCGTTTTCGATAAATAGCAAAAATGGATTTTTTCAATAATTTCTAAAACGGTTGTAGCTATAGGCGACGATAATAAACATAAGCCTAAAAGAAATCCTCTCCTTAAGCCAGCTTTCATTTAGTGGGGCCCATACGCGGTCACACATCTTGTCCAACTCGAGCATGTATGCAACGATGTTGTCGCGCAAATTTGACCGTGTGTGGGCATGTTTGACGGTGTGACGTGTGACACTCAGTATGCCAAGCAGTTATACGAAAATCAAGTTAGTTTGATTTCTAGAGGCGGGGCTTCGTGTTTGACAACAGATTATACCATGTAGGGCGATGTTTGTCACTCATTCGTCATTCTTGAGTGAACTCTATTGAAGAAAAATAACAGTTAACAGTTCTAGCAGCTCTTAATATGTGTTCCTGTCCTGATGTGGGACCAATGTTTGACAAGTATGTGGAAAGAAAGCTTTCATGTGTGACACACCAAGTTGGACAACATGTTCGGCGTGTTTGGGCCGCTTAATGCGGCACATATCCAGAGCTGCTAGAACTGTTAACTGTTATATTTTCTTTAATAGAGTTCACTCAAGAATGACGAATGCAGTTGGACGAAAATCAAGTTAGTTTGATTTTTTGGTATGATGGCAACATATTGTACCGTGTAGGGCGGTGATGTTTGCCCTACACGGTACAATATGTTGCCATCATACCAAAAAATCAAACTAACTTGATTTTCGTCCAACTGCTTGACATACTGCGTATCACACCGTCAAACAGGCACACACACGATCAAATCTGTGTGACAACATCGTTGTCCTACTCGAGTTGGCCAACATGCGTGGCCATGTATGGGCCCCTTAACAAAAAGATTCCTGCGCGAATATCGTTTAATTATGACGCAACCTAAAACCGAGTTGGTAGTTTTTTTATTCCACTCACTCCCCCCTTATTTCAATCCCACTTGTCAAATAAATTATTGCCATCCAATCGCCGCCATAGTGAAATTCACTTTGTTACTATGCGCGCATATGCATCCCTCACGCTCTTCAATTTCAATAATGTGAAATTATTCTTTCCATCAGTTGAAGAAATCAATTTGAGCACGTAAATTAAAGATCAACATAAATTTCCCTCTTCCCATCACCCAGCCAACAAGTGGCCAGGAGAAAAAAAGTGATCAACACAATTTATAATTGGATCCAGCTCTATCACGCATGTGCAAACATCCTAAAAGAATACAAAAGAAATGAAATTCACTATATCACCACCACCACCACCATCACGACACATATGGTGACATATGGCGCAGCATACGGATGCTGCAGGATCTATGTGTGGTGGACATACATGCATACCTATATATTTGTTTAAAAATTGAAAAAACGAAAATCCCATTATCCCGGCACACAAAACAACCATCCATTCGCATTGGCAGGATAAGGCGATGGAGTTCAAAAGAAGGAGAGTGAGTAAAAAAAATTGAAAAAAAAAATCACAACGCACAGCCGTGAAGAATTTCCAGTTCCCACACTGCGTGAGCACAAAAGAAATTTTTGGTGAAATTTCTTTTCTGTTTGGTTCGTTTTTTTGTTTTCGTTCGTCCTGCTCCTAAACTCGCTTCTTGTTTTTTTATTCCTAGATTGTAGTCTGTAGATTTCAGGCCTATTTATAACGGTATGAGATGCGTATTCTTTATCCACCAACAAGTTCGAGCGCATCCCACCTGCTGTTCATCTATTGTCCTTTAATGACGCCTACGATTTTTCTGAATTTTTGTATGCCATTTTTACTTATTTATGGACGGCGGGCAGGGTGCGCGGTGCGGCTTCGTAACTATTATGGCGAAGTCGAAACGATTTTTTCCGCAGATGCTTTCGATTTGGTTCCCTGATTTTCATGTGTGAAGAAGTTTTATTGGATTTCAGAATTTTATAAAAACAATTTATCGATTGATGCTGTCATGTACCTAGACCTACGTATGTAAAATATAGATTAGAAGGGAAACTCCAATTTATGTAACAGAGTAATTGAAAAATTTCACAAAATCGTTTGGATTAAGCCAAGAGGACCTAAATCCAAGTTTAAGGCACTTCAGACTAAATTTAAGTATATTTTTGGTTGTATAAACCACCAAAAACCAGGAGCATAGGCAAACTAATAAAATACAAAGACTGGTCAAGTGAACAAAAATCTGCAACGCCTTGCTCGAATATAAAATCAACGATGCCTCCACCTGATGTAGGGAAGACCCAATTTTTTCTTAAAAATTTACTGGAAATTTTTCCTTAGACTTTTTATGCATTATCGGAGGTTGACAAGTGGGTGCTTGGGCCGCTAACAAATCATATGATCGTAGACGTGTACATGAGCAATAAGCGTTCATTTCTTCTTAGACTGAAGTTATTTTCAGATAATTTTCATGCTGTGCCGGCCTCCAATAATGCAAAATGTACGAAATAAGTAAAATTGCTATAATTGGTCTGAGACCTATTCTTACGAAACCCAAGATGAATACCCGTATGTAATTTCGTATGGTCATCTCTCTCTCTCTCTGTGCAAGTTTGATGTTGAAATGGTTTTCCGCGTATATACCTGGAACGGTTCGTCGGACAGTAAAAATGATTATAACCAATTTCATCCTGTCCAAATATATAGTGAAAAACGAAATTTTTGTATGGCAACCCCACGAAGAAGTTACCCGATTTGTCTCATTTTCGAACTTCTAAGTAAACGTGTTCTCGAGTTATCGTGCAAACAGACAGACATGCAAAACTCAAAATAACTTTTATGCGTGGGTGTTCAAATCATTTTGGTCCAGCAGCATTTATTTCTATGTGTTACAAAGGGAATGAAAAAATTTGTATACCCTTTAAATTTCCTCTAGGATATAAAAATTGAGGGGTTTCAAACATCAGTTCGAAGGATCGTTGATTTTATACTTGAGTGAGGCATTGCTGGCTTACCCTTTGGTTACATCAGAAAGTCGAGGCATCGTCGATTTTATATTTGAGCGAAGCGTTGCAGATATTTGTTCTACTTGCCCAGTCTTTGTTTGTTATTAGTTTTTCTACTATGCCGCCAGGAACTTATTATTGAACACGTAATAGAAGCTATTTTCTGTCCAAGCCAAGGTGTTAATGTACAACACACGTTTGGAAACATCCTGAGTTAACTTGATAAGGGGGACCAACAGGATGACAGTTTAAGTGAACTTAAGTTAACCTGTGCATGCGTCTGCAGCCGTCTATAAATATATGATCCTTTTTTAGTTTGCTCGGTTTGTCCAGGTAATGATAATATTATTTGCCTGTGCCTCTAGACCCGTAAAAGACCGTATACACGGTTTTGGACCTGAGCAACCAAAAGCTGTTTATAAGGTAAATTTGGGAGCTGAATCCAAATCAGCAGCCGCCGTTTTTAAAATTGGTTCTAGTTTTCGAAATATTCAATAAATTTATTATTTTACTATTTTTGACCATTAACGGCCATTTATTGAATTGAAAAGTATAAATCAGAAATGAACAGAGGTTGAACTGAGTATTTTATACTGCTTGGGATCTGTTTCACGCATTAAGGTCCAACAGTAGTGGCTCATCATGCCTTAGTCCCAAAATCCTTGGTATCGCCTTTCGATTTTCACTATATCTTGATGTAGCCGCTCTCCTTGTTCGTCGCTCGTGTCGCCCAAGTTTTGTGGGAAAAAATCAATATGTGAATGCAGCAAATGTATCTTGAGAGACATTCGAGCTCCAATCTTGTGGTAATTTTGCAAAAAATTGTCGATTGTAATCCGGTGATTTGTGGTTACCGAGAAAGTTGTGAACAGCACTTTTAAACGATGCCCATGCTACTGCTTCATCAGGCGCTAAACATTTTGTGAAGTTTGCATCAGTCATTAGTTTTCGAATATCAGGTCCGACAAATATTCCTTCTTTGATTTTTGCGTATGACAGTTTTGGAAATAACTTGATTAAGTACTGGAAAGCCGGTCCTTCGCGATTGAGCGCTTTGACAAAGTTCTTAATAAGGCCAAGTTTAATATGAAGAGGTGGCAATAGAATGTCCTGTGGGTTCACGAGTGGACAAATTGTCAATGGATCACTGTCCGTACGAGGAACTGCCTTCGACACGTCAGGATATTCATACCGTGCTAGTTTTTTTGCATTTATACCGACGACATTCATTAGTAGCAATCATCTACATGATTTTTCTGTTCTCTCCATAAAGTTGGCACAGAAAATGTCCAGCTTTGTTCTGCTCGCGTTACAAAACAATGTCGGTACCCATGGCTTGTCAGTGTTTACTACAGCAAAACCAAAGTACTGCAAATACGCATCTTTGAGGGCATTTGTCATGATTTTTCCACGTTTTCCGAGTATATAACATCCACAAACGTAACAAAAACACTTTGAATCGGCTCTGCAACGTTTTCTGTGCATTTTCACACGTTCCGAAGCACAATCACAGTACAAAAACAAGTTCCAAAAATTGTTCGATGCAACGTGGTCAGCAGATAGCCGCTGTAAGAGTGAAGTACTGCCACCTAGCGCGAACTCGAAAACTAGAACCAATCTTGACACACGGATTGAAGATCTGACTTCAGGGCATCAAATAACGTTAAAAATCGTTCTCATCTGCTCGGGTCCAAAAGTTGACCCGAATTTGTAAACTTGTGAATTATTTATCGAAAAAAGAGAAGAAATTTAAGCTTTAAACGCGGTTTTCCAAAAACACCATTTTTCGTATCAGTTCTCGATATAACTCAGTCAATTTACATTGGATCAACCAGAAGGTAGCTCATTAGAGTAGTTTCAGTTAAGCGCAGCCTTTTGTTTTTTTAGTTAAAAATTTCAAAAATTAAGTAAAAAAACTGTCTGAATTTTTGAGGAAAACTTAAATTTTTTTTCTAGTTGATAAAAAAATTTAAACAAAAAAATATGACTACGCTTAACTAAAACCGTCAAGGGAGGACCTTTCTCGAGCAGACCGTCACGGGAGGACCTTTTGCACATTTAAATTAAAAATCTTATGATTGACAAAAAAAATGTTTTTCAATAGGTTGAATTTAGTATGCAAAACAAAAGAAGATAAATATGGATTAAATGCTCGCGAAAAAATCTCAAAATCAAGTGTCAAGCTCAATAAATGCCAGAAAATGGGCAATTATCTTTTGGGAATGAGCTTTTTAAGCGATTTTCAATGGATATGTTCAAGAAAAAGTGCAAAAAACGCAGAAAGCGTTACATTTCGGGTACAAAGTGTGTTAGGTCATTTTAAAGTGAACCTTTTGGGCTTTTTAAATCCAATATGAAAAAATGATGTTGATGATGTGTTGTTTTTTAAATATAGTAGTTAAATAAAAAAAAAAACTTTGTTGAGTCATAACTTCAAAACGGAGAGGAGGAGAGGAGGACATTGGAAAAGTATATAACGATTATCTATTGAACAAATTTTAAATCATGGTTACAGGGAGATACACAAATATCATTTAGGTCCTGTTATATCGGAAACCGTTAGGATCCCGGCGTCGCACCCATACAATTTTTTGCTTGTGTAAACCTGACTTAACTTATTCCTTAGCCTTCGGGTGTAACACCCAAGACTGCACACCCTGTGTTTCAAATGGGAACTCCAGACAGTTTTCTTACAGACAGACATGTAAAATTCCAAGTACAAGTACCAGTACAGTACCAGTACCTGGACTTGAATTATTTTAAGTACAAGTACAAGTCCCGGTACTGGTACTTAAAAATATTTCAAGTACAAGTCTCGGTACTGGTACTGTTACTAGTACTTAAGTACTTTACAGGTCTGCTTACAGATGTCCAAAGGTTGAGTAATTTAATTTGTAGAAGTTGAAACATTAGTCGCAAAGGAAGTAAGCTGCTGCAATTATGACATCATTATTCATCAGCACACTTAAAGCAAAGTTTGCACCTAGGTACATCCCGAGAGAAAAGGCAAATTAATTTTTGGTTTAAAGAAAATTGCCAGCCGTTCGGATGGCATAATTCCTACTATAGATTCAATTACATTGTTTAGTTGGAAGTCGATTAATTTGTCTGCCAAGAGTGCATAATTCTTGCAGGGTATCTCCTGCTAAACATATCCAGAGAGCGGCTTCTGCATGGTATTTTACTTTTACTTACAATCTATGTTTTTTCTTAACCTAATTTCTTTCGTTGATTGTTTGGCGAGCTGACCTAGTTTTATATTAACCACTTGGTAGCATTGATCGGTTTTCCAACCATACCCTCTCATCCTACGGAGTTAATCGAAGCAATTTTTTGAGGTTAGAATAATTATTACAGAAGTGACAATAATTTTTCCCAAATTTTCCATTAGTAGATAAGTACTTACATACTACATGAATTCTACTTGCCGCAGCCAACAAATCTCAGAAAATTTAAAATAAAAATGAAAATCAGACTTCAAAAGGAAAAAAAAACGTAAAATTCGAATTACAAGGAAATCCCCAAGAGCTCTGCTGAGCATCGAACAACTCTGTCAAATTCCTTAACTTCTTACATTCTCCTCGTTAAGCTTCATAACTGCGTTTTATGTCATTCCTTCAATCTTAAGTCTGCACATCACTGTCCTTTAGGCTCTATAGAAACGATGATGATGAACCTGGTGATGGTGGTGGTGGTGATGATACTGGTGATGCTGGGTGATGCTATATAGAAGTTATACTTTTTTTATTGACGTACACAGGGCGAGCACAACAAACCATCTCGTCCTCCTCTATCCCTCTTTTAACGAGTGCCACTCAAGAAAATAACATAAGACGACTCCCCGATTTGGCTTGGTAAGAGAGATGGCCTGCGATAAACAGGAATTTCCAATATTCCATGTGTCGAACATCTGTTGATTTCGGGGCTTTTATGGTCCTTTCTCTGTTCCCCTTTTGTTCTTCCTCCTTCAGAAATTTATTATTATAGAGATCGGAAGGAAGAACCTGTTAATTAAATGTTTCATGACTCAGTGGAGCCAGTCTAATCCTTGATGCACAAGATGTTCCTTTCCATCCATAGTAGAAGAGCCTAGAAAGAACAATATCTTCACTTTATTATGAGTGCCGTGCCGACGGTCGTTCATTGGCGCAACTGCGGTTTTGTTAATTATTTCGTTTTTGGTCGGGTCGTTCCTTGGAGAAAGTTAAAGGTACATCCACAAGATAATGTTTTCAGGAAATGATGAAATTACCTTCGTTGAAACAATAAAAATTCGAGGAGACTAACTATCTGTACATAGTTGGTTTGTGGGTAGTAGTCTCACAAGAAATATGTAACTCTTGTAGTTAATTTTATTATTCGCAGTATTTCTAAGAGCTTATAAGGTGTCGATGGTACATCGCTTGGTTCATTAGAATTCTGATATTAGAAAAGTTTTACTTAGGGCCTAAGTCGGTACCTAGTTAGTTTAGTGGTGATTGACAAAGCTTTTAAATCCGTCAAGGGCAGGTGCGTATCAAAAAGTGATAGGGATGAAAAATAGAGTGAACCTATTTTGTAGAAAATTGTTAGACGCAGAAGGTCTTCCCTGATTTTTAATTCGATTTCGAAAAAAAGTGTTTAAATTGAAGTTCGAAAATTTTATTCGAA
This sequence comes from Dioctria linearis, assembly GCA_963930735.1. Classification (NCBI taxonomy): domain Eukaryota; kingdom Metazoa; phylum Arthropoda; class Insecta; order Diptera; family Asilidae; genus Dioctria; species Dioctria linearis. Next base: position 261,562,963 of record OZ005742.1, on the reverse strand, counting down.
ATTTATTCGTAATAATTTTTGTACACGAATTGAAGGGCAAATGTTGATAGATTCTTTGATTACCTAAATACATTGTAGTCTAAAGAGCTTATCTGAGTCTAGATTTGAATTGATTTATCAACGCCGAGTTAGAAATTTTAGAATCAATACTAATCATCTTATGATCGCTACAAGACGAGACATTAATAGGAAGGAGGATTAGTCTTGGTTTTATCTCAAGTGTGAGCCGGAATACAAACTCGAACGATATACTTAACAACTCAAAGGATGGTTTCTTTAAAAATATCAAAAATGGTCACAATTCTGCGACGGTTTTCATAAAATGAAGTTGAGTCAGGATTATATCAGAGAAGACCACAAAATGCTAATCTAAGAAAACTCTTCAGTATGATCAATATGAACCGTTCAATAAGAGCAGTGTTGGGCGTAATCTGATTGCAGTGTAATTTAATTATTACATTACAGTTTAGTCAAATTACAAAGTAATCTAATTAAATTGTATTCGACTACATATCAATCAGATTACTTATGAGAGAATATGTAATCTATCAAATATGTAATCTGTTACAATATAATTAGATTATTTTGTAATCTAATTACATTGTAACAGATTACTTTGTAGATTACTTAAAAGTAATTAATAATATAATGACATGAATCGAAAGAAAATGATATTGTTCTCGTACGAAATTAGTTTTAGGGAGTTTTATGAAGAATTAGAATACAAATATCTTAAATATCTTAAATGTCTTAAATGTAATCACATTAATTAGATTAACATGTAGTGGGATTAACTTGTAATCGATTAATGTGTAATCAGATTAACTTGTAATCACATTACACGTTAATCGATTAAATTATGTAATTATGGAAATGGATTACATTAGTAATCTATTACAAAGTAATCTGATTACAGATTACATGGTTAATTGTAATTGTTATTCATTAATCAGATTACATTTCGCCCAACAGATCAGATGGAGCTAGCATATTTCAAGATAGATCTAACAAGAGTAGGCATACTAAAAAAAAAGTTTAGTTATGTATATATATGCGGGTCATCAAACTCTCCCTAGATCTAGACAATCTTTTAATAAAGCCCAAATTCCCGAATGATGTGGTCTATCTACTATAAAACATGAGAAGTAAAACAAAAGAGCTACTTATTTAGGACAGTTATTGGCTGTCTGTAAAGCATTCGGATATATGTACCTACTGGGACGACTGGGAGCCCTTTTTATTATACATTTCCATGGAGAGTGTACTTATGTGAGATACTCAAATTTCATGTTTTTTCATGTCCATTCTCATACAGTGTTGAGAGCAGCTATATACTTTCGATTAACTGTGAAGTCTATGGCAAGGGTGGATCTAGAATTCTTGTAAAGGAGGGGCGCAACCCTGTTTAAAAACTTCATTTATTTGGCGTAAATGATATATTCAAAAACCTTTGAAAGAGTCGAAGTGACAGCAATTGGTGCTTTCTTCGGAATAGGCTGAATGTCAGCTAGTTTTCAAGCAGAGAAAACCGCTTTTACTCGAATAGGCTCTGTCCTGCTTCAAATATCCCGAGAAAAGCCACGCTCATGTATACGAATTTTACAGGTATCAGCACTTCCTGTTTTCTCTATAGGCGCTTCAATAGCCACTTCCTAAATTGGAGCGAAGGGCAAACCGCTAGCCAACGCTTGCAGAAATTTGTTTTTTACAAAAGTGCAACAGAATATACGAGGAATGTTCAGAAAGTAAGGTGTACTAGATTTTTATATTTTTTTTGAAAAAGTGTAGGTATTTGAAAAAAAATACAGGAAATTGTTGATACACTTATTGACTATTTTTCCACATAATCGCCATCGCTTTCAATGCATGTGGTGAGCCGTGGCACAAGCTTCTTTATCCCCTCATCCAAGAACTCTCCCGCCAGCTTCTTCCCCCACTTCAGAACCTCCTTCTGCACCTACTCATCAGTTGAAAATTTAATTCCACCCATGCGTGCTTTCAGGGAAGTGAAAAGATGATAATCTGAAGGCGCCAAATCAGGAGAAGACGGGGGTGGTTCAAAACATCCCAACCAAATGAGTCCAAGAGCGCCTTGGTGGATAAGGGGGCGTTATCGTGCAACAAGCATACTCCTCTCGTCAGCATTCCCCTCCTTTTGTTTTGAATGCTGCTTTTGAGTTTTTTTAGAGTCTCACAATATCGTTGTGCATTGATAGTCTCCCCTTGAGGCAGAAAGTCGACCAAAATTATGCCTTTTCGGTCCCAAAACACTGAAACCATGATTTGTTTGCCCGAAATTGTGGTTTTGAATTTTTTGGCAGATGGGATTCGGTGTGACGCCACTGTGATGACTGGCTTTTTGTCTCAGACGTATAATGAGCCACCCACGTTTCATCTCCAGTCGCAATAGAACTGAGAAAATCCTCACTTTCCAATTCAAGTCACTCAAGAAACTCGCGGGCGCTATTGACCCGGTGGGATTTCTTACCGACATCTTTCACGCAACACTACAATGTGAGTTTACGTACTACCGTGTTTCTGCGATGCTCGTTCTAGTCAGGAGATCCCCCTCTACCGCTCAGTGTTGCCAATCTTAAAAAAACAAAAAACCACGGCCCGTTATGGTCACAGTACACTTACTTTCTGAACATGCGTCGTATTTATTGCGCAGTGAATCATTTTGTTCAGAAAAATTCAGAAGATCCGCCCCTGGTCTATGGAAATATGACAGTTTCTTGATAATTGGTTCTTAAGCCTTTTCTCTGTATTCGAAGATTTCTTGCATTTGCCCTCAGGCAATCTAATTTTTTTGCACTCATTTGTCTTGGGCTTACGTAGATATCACTAAATTCATAAGTCTTAAAACCAAAATTAACAAGGAATACACACTTAGAAGCCTTAGAGCTTTTCAAAGCTCATGCTAATTTGATAAGTGTGCTGACTACCGTCGTCCCAAGGGTCGTAGTTCCGGATTCTTCCTCGACACGGTCTTTTGCTTTTACCTCCACATAGTTCCATTTCAACTTTTATAGCTTCCTTTTCCCATATTACCAACTGCGCTACCTTATAAACAAAATCCTCCCCCCCCCCTCTCTGCCAGCAGCACCACAATATATACATACATACTCAAGGGAAACAGAGAAATCTATGCAAGGTTTTTTATAAGGCAAAGACGTCAACTCAAGGAACATCTATCTTTTCCTGATAGGCAACAGATGGCAGCACTATCATTGGGATAGGCCAATCAAGAAACTGAAGTAGAGTCTGGAAGAAATGAGTCAGGTTGAAAGGCTAAGTGGAAGCGCTATACTACACTCAAGGGGAGTAACGAAGGAAAAGTATAAATTCTAGGAAAGACTTCTCAGATCCTTTTCTGCTAAAAACATTGTATTTGTATATTCACCCCAGAATCGATTGAATTGAAAATTTAGAACTGAAGGCTGTCGCACAAAAACAAAAACAGAGCTTCTACTTTCATGACTATACCAAAGTGTGCCAGCGTAGAAGTAGGATTAAGTGTATTTAAAAAAGAAGAAGACTTGGAGAGTGGAGGTATTGCAAGGTATCAACACCCCACCAGTAGCTTTCGTGGATTCATAGAATTTCTAGGAAGATTACCAAAATTGAAGGTAATCATCCTAAATTTATTTGCATTTGGAGTTTTTTTCAGGTGTAACATTAAGTCACGATCACAAGTGAGCTGATTCGCAACACTTCTTCAACACTGAACTAAAAATTTGGTGTCCAAATGAAACTCCTTCACTTTAATTTGGAATAAATCCTCCTCTCGTGATACACAACCATCTCTGGCAGAGGAGATACATCAGTTTTATTTCATGATGAAGTCTTCTAGTATGCCCAATTATATATATTCCCGCTATCCTGGGATAATTCGCATCATGAACTCGTTATCCTTAAAATCACTCCATATAGATTGCCGCATATCTTTTTGCTCCTTTCGAATGTGATTTCCTCTCAAGTGCAGCTAAGTGGAATGAAGACGTGAAATGATCTCAGGCTAACCCTTAAAAAGTACTTCACACACTTCTCATTCATAAGATGCTGGCTGTTGTGTACCACCATCATATCCTATGCTGCTGCTCCTCATGCAAGGTTATATGACAAACATACACCATTCTAGTGGTGTGGTGGTTGGTAAGCAACAAGAACAACAAGAAAAGAACTCTCTCAACTCGGATATTCGCTTAAAGCGAAAGCCTTGCCCAACAGAATCCCTCTGCAAATGGGCTGCACAAAAAACATTACCAAGGGGAGAGATTAATCTCGCAATGAAAATAATAACAACGCCAGCCGGAAGGCGATGAAGACAAGATAGTCAGTCAGTCAGTCAGTCCCCGCGCGCTGTTGTAAGATGCTATGTGAATGTGAGTCGATTAGGGGGAAGGTTGGAACTGGAAGGCACAGTCAGCTTGCTTGGTTCCTTAAGCAAAGAAGGCCAGGGCAAGAAAGAAAAAAGCTCCCGGTTTTGGTTGGCATTGACTGACTAGACGACACCACGCGGAAATCAAGAGTGTTCTGTGGAAAGAAAAAAAAATGAGGAAAAAGGGTGGCCGGGCCGGGAGTAATTCAAGCTGGAAAAATTTATTCTTGGACCGCCGCGCCGAACCTATACCTACCTATACACGTACAAATATTTGCCGGTGTTTATTTGAAGTAGGGTTGGAAAATAGCGTCGCACATTTAACCGCGATTACCACCTGGCACAGAGGGGTTCGATTGTATTTTCAATTTCTATCCTGATGACAACAGCTTATCGTTGGTTGTTGTAGGTATGGGAAGAGCTCAGCAAAATCGTCAGCACCTTCTCGTTCTGAGGAATAGGCGCGATGATGATGTTTTTTTTTTTTTTGTACTTTCTGTTCTTGGTGGATGTGATACCTACATGCCGGCTATAAACAAACTAAATAGGCGGTTCGTCGTAAGGTAACCGGAAATGGAAAAGTGTGTGTGCCGTGCCGGGGTAAATAAATAGCCGAACTACTTGTTGCGCCTTTGAGCATTTTTCAATTTTCTTTACTTAGAAATCTACAGAAGGTATCGATGTTAGGTGCTAAGTGAACGTCTGTAATTTTGGAGGAATTATTATGAAGAGGAAGACCTACTACAGTTAGACTGATGTAGAAAAATGAGCCTCTGTGCATTCTATCTTCGGATCGATTGGATTTTCTAACTCGTTCATTCGAAATGAATTCCTTTTGTACACAATTCCCTTGCAATAGTGAATGACCAATGAACATGGTTTAATTACCTGGTCTTGTTCCACCACAAAGTGCATACGTGAAGTCATATTCGATTCAAGCAGTCCTTGCAGTATATGTATATTCCATCTTCAAGAGGATTATAACAAGATGATAGATACCAGTGCAATCTGCTCCTCCAAAACGTTTAACAGTCTCTAGAATACTTCCCCATTCACAAATTGCTCTCTGAGACTATGTGGACTTGAAGGGAGCTGTTTGTAAAATACGATTGGCCAGGATTTAGACGTGTTCATCCCTTCTTATATTCAACGACTTAATCAATGACAATATTTTTGGCACCAATTTGTGCATTTAAATTATCTTAAGAGAGCAGTAGTAGGTAATCTTCCTGGTGATTAGCTAATCTGCAGTCTTCAGACTGGATCCTATCATGTATCTATGTCAACGCCATCTCTATTTAAGTTTCTGGTATCAATGTGGTTTTTCACATCATGTCATCCGAAGTCATGCAGAGTCGGCCCAGAATTGCAATCTTGAATCGGCCATGTAGAAGTGAAGTATTTTCATGTCAGACACACTTTTGACATTTCCGTAAGCACAGCCTACAGACAGAAGTAAATAGGACGGGGTTTAACGTGACTTAATCTCACGGCAGTTTTAATGCACGGATTAGTATTTAAGAGACAATCAGAGCCCTCATGAGGCAGAATATATTATATCGTCTTGATGAACACCAGTTTATGTCAATGCATGCTTGACATTGGACTTACAGTTCGAAGCGAAACCCATCTAAATTCTCCTGCCTGTGCCTGCGGGTCACAGAACCCGGTTGATTTTGCGCAATGCCCCGTCGAAAGTCAATCCTCTAAACATACATTAATAAGCAACCATCCTTCAAATCCTCGGACGCAGTATGCAATTATACAAAAGAACATACACTTCTGTTCAAAGAAGAATATCCACCTAAGTCATGCAGACTCAGACACCACAACCAACTACGATGCTTCCATCAAGGAGCCTTCTCCATGTTGAGACGAATAGCACTACTATAGTAGCACTATCTGTGACAATGTCGGCCGGCTACCCAACTGGTACGGCTTCGTAGTTCTTGACCATAAGGCCATGGGTACTCCCAGTGGATGTTCATGTTGATCCTTATACGAGACTGGTTACCTCTAGCCGACTGACAGAAAGCTGCTATGGTTTTACGTGAGCACCTGCCACTATGGCTTAATCTCACGGCACTCTTAATGCACGGATTAAAGACAAGCGAAGTGTTCTAGCCTACAAACAGAAGTCCTTGTTGGATTAACGTGAGCGCTTGCCATCATGGCTTAATCTCACGGTGTTCTTCACACTCGGATTGATTTTTTGACATCAATCACCGCCCTCCAGAAACATTTCTGCTTCTGAAGTCTCAGTCAGCGCCAAGTACATGCTTGGCGCCCTCACTGATGGGAGCGAGACCTATCTAACATCTCTGCCGTTCGATGGGTCCCGGCACCCGGTTGATTAAGCGCAACTCCACGCCGAGATTATACCCAGAGCAGTGAAAGTTCAGCGAACAATCCCAGGGTATTCACTCTGCCCGCGATACGGGCGTCAACCACAGCCACCACGTTACTCCCCTAAGGGCTTCACCAATGTTTGTGCAATGGGCACCGACCTCGTGGTACCCGAAAAACCTCAGGTCAGGCTTCGTAGCAAAGACGTATATAGTCTACGCTACTTCAGTTGAGCTTCATGCATGCCCGGGACTGATGGCCCTCTACACAGCTTATATAACTCTCATCTTCCATTTTTTTTCTCTAATCTGAAGGCATGCCAGGCACTTCCCGCCTAGCATACCTTCTCCTCCTTATTTTAAAAACTTCTTTTGCATATGCAGCAATGCACTGATGCCTTTCTCAGCTACTCAGTACATTGCTGAAATCATATCTTCCGTCAACTCTTTCTATTCCCATGCCATAAACTACCATACATTGGACATTCACACAGAACATGCACCCAGTCCTCACACTCACCTCCACATAAGCATTCCTGGGTTTTACTTAGCCCCCTCTTGTGGAGGAAGGCATTAAGTGAGCCATGCCCAGTCAAAAGGAATCCTAAGCAAAGATTGAATTCAAAGTCCTTCTACGAAGGACATCCCGTTTATGAACTCAAACGTTGCTCTTTCCTTTTCACTTTCACTCCACCTATCCTGCCATCTATCTACTATACACTGCCTTAGTGTACTTTCCCTCCCCTTTTTGCTGAGGCCTTGCAGAGCTTCATTCGTCACCCAGTCCTGTTCGCTCAAGGCGATTCCCCTCCCGATCCTGTATGACATGCTCTTGCCTATCGCTACAAGATCAAGCGGGGCTGACCCATTAAGGCTTGAAGGGCTTCTGTCGAAACAGTGCGACACACAGCTAAACACGACAAGAGCATAACCCTTTGGCAAGAGAGAATTTTTGCTCTTCCTACAACGGTCTTCACACTATCACCCCAGGCTGACGCTCCATATATTGCGCAGGCAACAAATAGGCCCCAGGTAGATGATTCGCGTTGCTCTTCTGCTGAGTCGCCATTCAGTCCTCATTACGCGTCGGAGTCTATTCTACAGACAGTAAGTTTGCATTCTATCTGAATGGCTCAGAAGTTACAGTAACAATAGAGAGCATGAATGAAGCTTGTAAATCCTAGGTAAGCTAGCCGTTGAAAACTCGCAAGCTCTTGCTCATGTGGAGTGTGTCGTTCATAATGTGTACAAATTTTAGGCTACTAGTCTTAATCTATTAACATTTGTTCTATAAACAGTCCATGGTATCCACAATGAACTAAATTTGACTAATAAGTTGCAGAACAAAGTGTCGAAAGCCCCCAAATCATAACACAACATAAATATTTTACACGTCCAATATTAGCGCGTGAGTTTTCGAAAACTCCTTGCAGGCAAACTTTCCATTTTTGTTTGTTTTTTTTTTTTAGTTCATCGATGTGACGACGGGACGTCCCTACCGGGGAGCACATTTCGTTTAATTCTGATTTTCAATTCCCTAAGAAACTGACTGAGCTGCGTTCTGCGAAGAAGTTGAATAATTTACCTTCACGTTTCGTGCAGCATGTTAGTTATCTCGTCAGTTATCTCAAAGTCTATCATTTAAGAAATCGAGTGCGACATCAACCGCTGGCCAAGGATCGACGAGAGTTTAAGATCGAGACAGCTACAAAAAAACGTATACCGTTCGTGCCGCCGCCGCGCCGCACAGCCCATCCAAATCCAGGTTTCTTTCAAAATTCAAAACTTGACACGCTGACGATGCACGAAATGTTTTCATTCCGTTTCTCGTCTCTTCCATAACCAATTTCGTCTTTACTTAAATTAAGCCTAAGATGCGCGGTACCTTTCCTAATTACATACATACAATACATACAATGTAACGATACTTGTGTGTGGCTGTTGCTTCTATGCTGGACAAGAAATTTGGAATAAAAATTTCTCGAGACGGGGGCGTGTCAGTTTTTGACATTTTGATGCATTTCTCCTCGTTTGTTGTACACTCAAAATTGCTCCTCGATCAAAATGTTCATTTTCAAAGCGCCTCTCAGTTTTGAGCCCGACAATAGTTTTTTCCATGCAAGTCCAGTCCACACAGTCTTGAGATAAACATAAAAACACGCGAGAAAAAATAAACCAACAACGAAAGTGAACGAAGATGAGAGCCCCAAAAAAAAAAATAGCGGCCCAACTAATGAACAAAATTCCACCGTAATAAATTATTGCGGCAATTAATTTTCCACCTCCCGCCAGATAGCGCTCAAGTGTCGTTTTCCGGCGAGTGAGTGCAAGTGATGAGTTTTAATTTTTGTTAATTATTTTGCGTTTTATCGCTTCGATTTGGCTTATAGACTCAGTCAGAGACTATGACGACTACAGGTTTGGTGGTGGTTTTTTTGTGACCACCAATGGGTCCTTCAGACAGACTGACGATTTGATGGACAGCTAACGTCACGTAATGGGGGCGGGCTGTTTACACGCCAGTTTGGCCATCCGAAAACGAATCTCTAGCTGAGATGGGAGTAGTTGGAGCTTTTTCCCATGTTTTTATGGTTGGTCACTTTTTGTGTCATTGCTTGCTTGCTTGCTTGCTGTCATGTCAGTTCGTGTAAGCAGTGTGTAGTGTGAGGCGCGTTAGCCACGGAGTCACAGTTCCCAGAGCTTCTTTTAAAGTTGTAATTTTTTTGCGCCTGGAATCGCCCCTTGTTTGCATTTGAGGAAGGTACCAATGTAGAGTGGGTATATGCAGATGTACATATCCCGCTACCACCACCACCGCCGCCGAAGCGGCGTTATGGATCTGATATTGTTTGATTGCCAGCAATAAATTAATTTTGAAATTTATCCGATTAAGTCGTTGCTCGTTTTTTCTTCGCCGCTCTGTGCTTCTTTTGTTCTTTTGCTGAGCATTTGGAATTTATGTCGAGTCATAAAACACCGCGCAGTGGTAGTACCTCTACGTCTACAGTGTATACACTGAGATGATGTTGTTTTTCGGTGTGTACTTAATGCCGCGGGAGAAATCCACTCAGATTCTTGTTGGAGCATTATGTCACATTATTCAGAGACACCACTGAGCTGTCCGGCAAGAGCAATAAAATGAGTCGAGCTTTTTATAGCGTTATTTGTCGAATATTTTGCGGTTACATGCCATTTCAACGATTTAATGGTCATCTTACGTTTTATTGAAGATTTTGTCTTAAGATTTGGCATTATTTTTTTCTGTTTCTTTTTTTTTTCTCTTGCAAATTGTTGGGAATTTATTCATCACAGTTTCATGAGTCAACACCTCTCATTGGTGGTTTAAACGAGCCGAGTAGACATGACCAATGTTACAACTAAGTATTAAAACCTAAGACGTTTATAATAATCTTGACAAGGTAAACGCATACAAAGTAAAAAGTTTGAGGAAGTTTCGTTTTTTTTTTTACTTATTAAGTTTCCTTAAGTGGACGAAAGCCATTTTGACAGGAATTACATGGGTCATTTGAAATTGGTTTAAACATATTTTCAAGATAAACTTCTACACCATGCTATAAAGAGAAATCCTCAAGGGGTTTTATATCCTTTACAGATAGCAGCAATTTTAAAAATCGGAAATTTAGTTGGCGGTGTAAGAGTGCCAAAAAATTTTCGAAATAATACCCAGTGCGACCTTGGAGCTCCCGAGTTCTAACTGAAATTTTTGACCAAATTGAGCTATTTATGTGGTTATACTAATTCGGCCATGCTCTTTCGATTAAAATGGTCACCAACGGTGTATCTCCAACGGTTTAGCAGATATTTCATGCTGTCTAGTTCTATGTGAACTCCAAACGTATAAAACTTGGTGCAATGAAGTTCTAACTGCTATATATTTTGGTCAGTTAGAACCTCGAACCACAGAACGTCTATCAAGCCATGCAGATACGACTTTGCGGCAATATTAAACACACACTCATCCAACGTGGCTCTCTGGCGTTTGCGTAGTTTACATTTGTTTGCATTCACTCGTAGTAGTTCGTGGTTTTAACACGTTAAACGTAAAATTCCCAGTTAAAGTGTTTCACCTTAACTCATTGTATTATAAGAGGTAAATATAATATTATAATTTTATTAAAGTAATAAAAACTGGTAATCGAAGGATTGTGAAGATTTTCAATGGAAAAACGTAGGGTTCGAGGATTTTCAAGCTCATAAGTCTTGCGTTTTAGGTGGTGAACTTGCTGATATAACTGGTATAGACTTTCAACAATTAGGATCACGTCCTATTTTAATAAATTTGCCAGTAGCCGGTGATGAAAATGAGGAAGATGTGGTTCTTGGAGAAGCTCTTTTCGAATTCGATTTTCCCGCTGCAGTAGAAACAAATATTACTTCAACAGTGGGCATTGAAAACGACACTGAGCAAAATGAGGAAAATTTAGCTAAACAAAAAAAAACATGTAGGTACTAAAAAGTGAAAAGTGGATAAGGAACATAAGAAAAAGGGCTTACTAGGCTGGGGAAGAGCATTTGAATGCCAGGGGAAAAATAAGGAAAGAAAGATGTACGCATATTGAATCGTAAAAGGTTTTCCAATAAGAGGTGTTAATTTGATATTCAAAGAAAAATGCCATTTTTTGAGATAAATGATCGGATCTTTATTTCATTATAAAGAGGAAGGTATGCCGTTAATAATGGAAAATAACATCAGCCAAATGACCACCACGACCACGCCTACAGGACCATATCCTTTTCATGAAATTTTCCATAACCAAATCACAAAGTGGCTGCCCTATGTCCTCGATAGCCTCACGAATTCCATCTTTGAGGTCTTGAATCGACGCTGGGCTGTTGGCGTAGACCTTCTCTTTCACGTGGCCCCAAAGGAAGAAGTCGCAAGGTGTTAAGTCACAAGATCTCGGTGGCCAATTGTGATCACCTCTTCGAGAGATAACACGGTCCGGAAACTTTTCCCGTAAAAGATCAATGGTTTCGTTGCTTGTATGGCACGTAGCGCCGTCTTGTTGAAAGTAAACGTTGTCCAGATCAATACCATCCAATTCCGGCCATAAAAAAATCATTAATCATCTGTCGATAGCGCAATCCATTCACCGTAACTGTTGCTCCAGCCTCATTTTCGAGAAAGTAAGGTCCAATGACCCCGCGGGACCATAAACCGCACCAAACAGTCACACGTTGAGGATAGAGAGGCTTTTCAACAATAACTCTTGGGTTTTCCGAGCCCCAGATGCGACAATTTTGCTTGTTGACGAAGCCATCGAGGTGGAAATGGGCCTCATCACTTAAGATGAGTTTTCGATGGAATTCCGGATCATTTTCATGCATTTCAAGGAACCAATCAGCAAAGGCCGGCTTGAGTTCTTGTGTTAACTGAACTTTATAAGCCTTAAGACCCAAATCTTTATGCAAAATACGGTGTAATGACGTTTGTGGAATGCCTAATTCCAAAGAACGACGAGGAATGGACAAACCTGGGTTTTCTTCAACACTTTCGGCTACAGCAGCAATATTCTCGGCTGTTCTTGAGCGACGTGCACGGGTTTTATTCTTCACATCATTAACTTGTCCCGACAGCTCGAATTTTTCTACCAATTTCTGTATTGCGGTCCGACAAGGTGCTTCACGACACGACCCAAAAATGTTCGAGTTTTACGAACCGTCTCTGCCACATTTTCACCATTTTTTTAGTGAATTTTAATAATTTCAATGCGTTGTTGAATCGTATATCGTTCCATTTTTATTAATGGCGTAGTTTCTACTTGTCAAATGTCAAAAAATGACAGCTCCAAAAGTGACATCTACCGAAATAGAGGGCTAATTAAAATAACACCTCTTATTGGAAAACCCGTTAGTTTGTTAATGCCTTGGCATTATTCTAGCTCTTCTATATAGATGTCTCTAACTAAGGAGGTCACTTGATTTTTATTACTTTAATTAGTTATAGAAATTAAGGATATATAGGATACACTATACATTTTAAATGTGGTGTGCCTCAGGGATCAACTCTGAGGCCTTTGATGTTTAGTCTGTATATATTCCTAATATCTTTAATATTGTTGCGGACTATAATATACACATACGATACAGGTCAGATACATGGGCTCGATGGAGTACTATATTGGTCGTATGTGGATTGTCTGAACTCTGTCTGATTTAAGGTATAAATACCTATAAATGGGTAACCTAGCTTAGCTCTCAGTAGGAATATTATATTTTACCGTAAAAGGATTGATATAGGTATCACTAATCTTTTTTAAGACCTTTATCAATAATCTCTTATTGCCTTTCACGGATCATGCTAAACAAATTTCAGGACTCTATTTTTCTGCTGAAGCGTACCCAGTGGGTAAAACACCGGTCGGGTATTCGTCACCTCTAACTCTTGGTTGTGACATTCCACAGGGATCAGCTTTTGACTTTAACCTGTTTTTTTGCTTGATTCCTGATACAACGATGGTTGACTGTGCATTCAATGATACGATTCGGCTCACTCGCATGGTTTTCGCAAGTTTTCTTCTCGTTGAGTTTTTTGTGGGATACTTTTGGAAAATGTATTTTATGCAAATTTTGCATTGCGACTATCTAAATTACCTCTATGCAGATGTGTAGTTTTTAATAGCTGGACGACACGGGCATATTTTCTTGTTGCGTTATCGATCAGGAATTCTTTAGCGTTTTTACATATTTTGTTGAGTGGATTTGTTTACCGGTTAATGTTTGGTTGATTTCTTCTAGTGGCGTATTTAATAGACATTTGACAGCTGCGCAGCACATATCCTAGTAAGAATTTCTGTATGTAACCTCTAATTTTTATTTTTATTTTTGTATTGTCTGAAAGTACCTTGCTCATTATATGGTGCGCGGTAAATGAATATATCATCTGCTGTTTGAGTCATGACATGAAAAAAAAATGTAAGAAACAAAGCAATCAACTATGCGCCCCCTGCCTTGCTTGCTTGTCTCAAATAGTTTTGAAAATCAGTTAAATTGTACTTTTGTACCTCTTTAAAAAAAAAAATACACTTCCTTCTTTCTCTCTCTCTCTCTCTCCTTGACTCTCAAGACAGTATCAGTAATCATCCATAAATAGTAGACTTTGAACGTTTTTATGATTTTTACTACTTAATTCGCTCAGTCGAAAATCACCATAGGCTTCTAAAACCCCCTGCAAGTCGGCCATTATGCAAAATCGCCTCAATCAATCATTCCTCGATCCATTGTTATCTTTCTTTGTTATTGTTGCTTACTAGGTTCGGTACGTTTTCACGACCGCCCACATGTCTGGTTACACAACTCGCTTATAACTATAAAAATATCCGAAAAAATCTGTAATAAGGCCGAAGCGGTGTGCAGAAACAAGGGTTCACAAGTGCTAAAACATGTGTACTTCATCTGGTCGGGGCGGCGGCGGCAGCATGCATGCATTTATTATGGTACAGCCAGCGATGCGGAGAGACGTGTGGTCGTGTCCAAGAAATGTAATTTTTGCTCATCAGGCAAAGAAACTAACTGCCAAAAGCATCTACAAATTAAAAGCGAAATATTTTTTTTTTTTTGTTTTTTGTGGACTTGGACGAATTTGATTTATCCGCTGACCTGACATGGCATATCATGAGGCCCATTCAGAGAACGTATGTACAACGGCAAAATGAGCAAAAAAGTCGCGCTTTGAAGAGTTTAACAAGCGCCAAAACATCTCCTTTTGACTTTTGACTGATATTTTAATTACACCACGACTGAGCTGAGATCGCGCGGTGCCGAGAGGGCAGTTTCATTCTAAGACCCGCGAACCTGTATCCGGTCAATTCTGTATAGATTACCCAGATATGCACCACAGATCAGATAGATCATGATCTCATCATATCTTTCTCTTCTAATCCCTTTCATGTTTTGGTGTTGTTGTGACGCGCGGAACTGGGGTAATGTCTCAGGGTCCTTAGATTTAGTCCATTAAACTTGTGCAGCAGCAGCGAATTAATTAATTCGAGACAGTCGCATTGAGAATTTTTGGGTGAAGGAAAAAAAAAACAAAAACCGTTCTCTCTAGACACTCTAGACGTTTGTTGTGGTCACGGATTAGTCCGGTTCAAGTGTCTAAATTGCAATTTTAGACACTTGAAGATTTTGATTCGTCGTGTGCGGCGGTGATGACCATCAGACTTACATGGAAATAAAATTCTTAGATCGTTCCGATCTTGGTTAGTTTTGTTTTTTTTTTGTTTTTTTTTCATTTTCAAAGCAGCTTGCAGCAAATCTCTCAGTACTGGACTGGACTTGACATAATGGACAACAAGACGAGGAAAAAAAACGAACAGACGCTAGACATGGATGAAATCACTTCGTGGTGCGGCATAAGAGAAATATACATAGAATAAAAATTTTGAAATTGAGAAGGTCATTTGTCTCTTTTTTGTCTTTCCCAGTGAGATTGAATGACTGATAGCATCTCATCACGTAATGTCAATTTTAATAAGCGCGTGTGTATGCAACCGTGTGATTGGGAATCCGCGTGCGTGCTGTTTACCGCCGAATCCGTGTACCTCGATTTTGATCCATGATCGTATGTGTGAGTGTAAATTTAAATAACCGGAGCCTCCTTCGCAACCTCGCACTCCACTCCACACCGCTACTACATATCTAATACGTGATGTTACGTCAAATGATTTTCGACTGTTTGAAATTTGAAATGCACACGATAATGGCCGTAGCTCCCGCAGTTCCCGGTATAGAAATGGACGCACTTCTACAGAAATGAAAGTCGAACTCGAAGTGATTAGTGGTGGTGGTGGTGGTGGTGTGGCCGTATAAATGACGGATGCCGTGTTTTAGACAATTTCTAAAAAAAAAAATTTCTACTACTATAAGTAGGTATGTCTCTCGTTTAATTTAGTTTTTTTTTTCTTTCTAGATTTTCTCATAACATGGCTAATGGTAATTAAAATGCACGTGAACAGTTTTCTAAATGTCTTTCTTCCCTGTTCCCTGAAATTATAATGATCGCGCACAGTCCGCCAGAAAAATTGTTGATTAGTAATCTGATGGACCCGGTTAAGTGTAGTTTGTAGAGAGGTAGGTATGCATGAATTTGTGTGTGAGAATGGTAAAATTATGATGGCATAGTGGATACAACAAACAATCACTCCTTGGATGAGTTTTTGAGATGACTTGAGGTGTAACATGATAAGTGACTTGGTGATAGTTTTCGTTGAGATTGAGATGACACCGACATCAACTTTTCAGCTTCTTTACATTAATTCAATGCGGCGATGTTATCTTTGATCTTGAAAGGAGCAACCAAGTATGTATTAAAATCGGTGGTAGTTTTTACGGATATTGAGATTTTGTGCATACATTTTCCAAAAATATAACATTATTTTCAACTTCTACTACTATTCACAGTCAGTCCACGGTAAGTCAAAGAACAGATGATTTCTTCAATTTCCGATCGTACATATTATGCCGCATTCAGTTTTGCCCAAAATGTGGTATCACGTGGAACCGAGACGTCAACGCCCCGGCGTGAACATACTCAAAAATGGCCTTGCCAGAGTGGGTGGCAAGCCATTATATGCAAATTTTTTAAGGAGCACTACCCTATAGCATAGGGATGGCTGCATAAATGCTTCTGCCGAAGTGTATTATACAGCCAAGGCCTCTCCAACGAGAGGTTTAGGGTGGAGACCGCGGGATTTACCCATACATATGCGTATTTTGCGGTTTTGTGAAAACGCGGAATAATTAAGATTAAATTTCGCTGTGAGGTTGTTAATCCCAAATTTTCTTTCAGATAATCAAGCTTGCTTTTGTAAATAAAGTTATGCATAAATACAAGAGCTTTACGTTTTAAATAAGTATCGATGGAGCAACCCCCAGCAGTGTAAATTTAAAAGGTGAAACATGATCGTATCTGCGTAGATTAAAGATGAATCTAATGCAACCGTTAAAAGCTACTTCAACCCTACGCTTACAGTGACTGTCCAGGTTCATGTATACCAAGCTACCATAAGTAAATTTAGGTACTATGAGCGCCCTAACCAGTTTCATTTTCATATCAAGTGACATAACACTTGCAAAAAGCCATAATCTGCGAAGACCAGCATAAACTTTGCTTAACATCAGGTTGACATTTTCACAACACTTCATATCTTCGGTTATAACCACTCCAAGATTTAAGACTTTGCTTCGCACAGGTACTACAGAACCATTAAGATATATTGGCGGAATATCTGCTTTACCCAAAGGACCGCTGTAAAACGAAATATACTGGGACTTGGACGAGTTAAGTAATAATCCATTGGTTGCAGACCACTCATGAATTCTATGCAGATCACTGTTTACTCGTTCAATGCAATCCTCCAGAAGTCCTATGGGTCTACTTAAATATATCTGTACGTCATCAGCATACAGATGTACCTTTACATCCTTTACCACTTCTGCCAGATCATTAATAAATAAACTAAAAAACAGTGGGCCCAAAACTGAACCTTGTGGTACACCATTAGATAGCTCTAACGCATCAGATAATCTACTGATGATTTTGACAACTTGGGATCTATCAGAGAGGAAACTTCCTACTAGACTGATTGTCAGAATTCAATATATAAAAACAATGAAAATTTCGCGGGGATAAATCATAACGTTTGGACTATTTTCGGTTGAAATGCGAAGAACCTTCTCATTCAACAATTGTGAATTTCATCAATAAATTTGAATAACTAAGTCAATTTGGTGATTTAAGGACTCAAAATCGTGTTTGGTTGCACAGGTTATACAGACAACAACATCGTATCTGTAGCGTAAAGGATTCAGGTTTACCCATTCTAAAACGCTACCACAATAATTGGTCAAATCGCAAATAATCCTTTTGCATAAGGATTTTGACCTAAACGCTTGCAAAGTCCAATTGACACAAGTACTGAAGCGTTCCTTATATAAATTTGATGCTGGAAATGCAGAAATGTTACCTTTTTAAATCTTTCTCACCCGTGAAGCTTATGTTCACCTGCAAGAATATGTGAATTAACAGAACTACAACATTTGCGGCTACTAAAATCTAGGAATGGAATGAGTAATCTCTTATCCATTTTTTCATAAAGGGTAACAGTTTGGAGTTGTTCTCGGGCAGGGTGCGTTTTGAGCCTTATGTATTTTTTTTTTTTGACAACCGAGGCCGTTAACGGGTTTCTGTGAATGGACGCTACTACCGGACAATGCAGATGAACTTTTTTTAGCTTGAAATGGTATAGACATAATATAGACGACGTTTATTTCCAATATGACGGCGATGCTACGTGTCATAAAAGTAGAGAAACCATGCCTTTATTGTCAGAAGAAGTTTTCAGGTCAAGTATTCTTTTTACACCTAGATGTTCAATTAGCCTCCTTGGATATAAACTAAAAGCAAAGTCCATGTCAATGCACTACAAACAATTACAACACTAAAGGATAACATTACACAGTTTTATACTCGGAGAAATAGAGTTGCAATAAAACTTACACTTGGGAAGGCGGAACAAGTAAATGTTTTTACCCGGGTGTTGCCTTTGTAACTTAACACTGCAAAATTCGCAAATTGTCTTTAAATTAATAAAATTCAAAATAAATTCTATTGTAAAAAATTGTCCACCAATCTAGGTTAGGCGCTCCCAAGTTTTACCAGGTCGCTCTACTTAGAGGAATAATTTTTAACTAAAACTTTGACTAATTCGAGGTCAAATGAAAAGTCAGCCTCACTATGGTTGCATTATTTCTAATTTTTTTTATATATAATTTATATAAGAAAATTTTGTCCGTAGGAATCAGCTGTTGATTTATTTTTTTTATGATGTTGCGAAAGCTCAGGGGAAGAATTCTACAAGGGATCAGGCTAGAGATTTCGTCAGAGCAATGACCATAGAAATAGCGATAAAAGAGAGACAAACATCCGACATTACGCCGGTGCTCTAGGGAATCAACAGTGTTGTTATTGATATATGTCATCGCTAATAAGCCTGAAGGCCTTCTTTAGGAATTTTTCTAACGCGAACAATGCACTGCATTCAGCCCCTGCCGAAATATGGGATTATATTCATATCTAGGTTTGATATTTGTAATTTGTTGATTTACACCAAGTCTGATAGAGTAAAATATTTCTTGCATTTTTGCAAAACCCTCATGGATTTAATCATGTTTTTTAGAAATGCCAAAAATATCATCGGACCAACTAAAATTGTTGCATATTTCCATGCCTAAGATGTTTAGAGATGTCGAATTCGAGATATCTCCTCTTCGGTTGGAGTATACGTTTGAATCCAATCGAATATTGTTGTAAGGTCATACTTTAGTGAACTAAACATGTCACTTCGTTTGTCAACTATAACATTCTCACGGGAATTAGCTAAATAGAATCGAACGAGTACACAAAATCTAGGGTGCTGTAGTCTGCAAAACTATAAATAGGATAGAAAGTGAGAGCTAGCAGTGAAGATTAATAAAAATGTGGAAGAAAGTAGGAGAGAGAATAGAACCTTGCGGTACACCGGTCTGGATTATAAAATGGTCCGAAGTAACTCAGTCGAATATAACTTGAAGTGAACAACGGCGGGAGAGAAAACTTTCAATCCAAGAGCTAATGCCTGATTTTTAGTATGTTTGAAACATAATGTCAGACTCTCTTTCTACATATCTAATCCGATAATTTCAGATTCACCGAAATTACGGGACATTGATTTCCATGCTCTCGGTAAGGAATGTTAGTAAATCTCCAGTAGAGCGACCAGAACGAAAGCAATCTCTTGATATTTCATCAATTGGGTGTTGTTGAGTGTTTTGAAAATCTGGGAAAGAATCGAAGTAAGGGCAATTGTCCTCACATGCATACAAAACAAATCTTAAAATCATAGTTCTGATGATAATAAATAATATTTTAATTTGAAAACATTGCTGAATCAGACTCCCACAAATCTTACAGACACGTGAACAGGAACGTATGAAATACGTAAGTCAAATTCGGCTGACGGGTGATTGAAAATAGAAAACAATAATTTTTCTGTGATACCACTGCAAAAAAGCAAATAAAACCTAAAGTCCACCATACTGCAGACTGCACTGCCACTAAAATTCATTCACACTGACAATGACATGTCAGTAAACTCCAAAGAGTATCTTCTTGCACTAATTGAGAGCTAAATAAACTCTTTTACATTTTTATATTACTCTCTTATAACTCTCTCTGACGACATTTCTACATATTAAATTTTCCTACTTGTGCGCGTCCCTATTTCAACTAGCCTGCATTAATGCTGATGCAGACTGGCGTAATTGAATCGCGTAATGGCACAATTCAATTTGCATTTCTACTACTGAAGAGCGACAACAATATTCACGGCCATAAATACATAAATGCATTCTCGCGAGCGTATAATTTAATAAATGTCATTTATGGCTACTTTATGGGGCCTTTATCTTTACGATGGGCGGTTTAATGACCTGTCGAGCAGTTCCGTTGACATTATTATCATCATTCCACGGCGAATTATAACGAACTATTGATTTGCAATTTTAAACTCAACGACGATGCATTCCATTTCAACCGAAGGCCAACACATATTACGTTTCGAAAGTTTGCCAAAATTCAAAATCAATTAACAGAAAGAGAGAAATTGAGCTGCTTTCACCTCGCGCGCGGACTAAATGCATACACGGGGTTTTTTGCGCGAGACATTTTAAGTTCCTTGGAATTTTTTTTTAGTTCGATGCAAATCAAATTTATTACAACCATACATGAGAATTTTATTGCTTTATTTGGGTGGAATTGGTTGGTTTTGTTTATTTTTTATTTTTTATTCTTTACTTTTTATTTTTTAATTAAAATTTGTCGTTATAATGTGAATATTCGTTGAAAATTAATTGGAGCGGGCGATTTCTTGGAGAGTTTTTACACATACCTAAGTCTACATTTAAGTGGTAAACACCCAACTTCATGCATATGCTCGAAAAAATATGAGAAATAACACATCACCAGTTTTTGGTTTAAATTACGTCTATTCGGTGGGAGGCAACTAAAATTTTGGATAGGTCCTCAAGATTAATGGCTTCTTGTAATTTCTCTCATTTTGTAAAACTATTATTCTTGCAAATCAATAGATCTGCATGTCGTAACTCAACCCATAATCTAAGATCTTCGGCAACAGATCGAGTTACCGAATGCTCTGCAGCTGTGCATCGTTTGTTCAAGTAATATGGCTGTCTACAAAAAGCTCTATTAACTGCTGGAGGTGTTGTGGCGGATATTACTATATATATACTGTGTGGCTTCATATCGGGTTCGAGGGTAACGGTAGCTAGAGCCTGTTACAATGCAAAAAAAAAAATGATTTCTGGCAATTGAACTTCGGTTCACTTAAATTTTAGAAGATTCCTGAGAAGTTAGTCAATTGGAGCGGCTATTTTAGAGAAGTGGGAGATAAACAAATTTCTCTAATAATTTGCCAAGCTCAAGAAAGATTGCACTTGCTTAGCTATTTTGGATGTTGATTAATTTTGAACGCGCTTATAGTTTTCGCTAAATCAAATAAAGCTCCTTCGTTATTAGATTTATGTTCTAAATAGACAACAGTATATGACGTTAAAATGTAAAGTAGAAAATAATTTTCTATATAAATACATAGGGTACCCTAGCGCCTAGAGTCTCCTATCTTGTTTTTCGAAAAACCTAGAGCTACCCCGAACTTACAGTAAAAATTTCTTGGGGTAAAAGTGTGACATTTCTCTCTTGAGAACTGTCACTTGAAATTTGTTGCTGATTGGGGCATATAAATTACTTCTTAAGCAAAAATAAGCAAATAAAGAAATAAAAAAAATAGCTAGAGCACATTTTATTTGACTTCACACATTTTATAAATAACTTACCACAAATTATTATAATCAGGAGAACTGTCAGAGAAATGTCATTACACTAAAGTTACCCCAACCTCAAATAACTTGTTCGAGGAGTGCGCAAAACCCTGGGTAAATATTGGAGGGGAAAATTTACACGAAGTTTTCATCGAACAAACCTATTGCAAGACCAAGAAGTATGATGATGGATATCCAACCAGGCGCCATATCCGGTGATAATGTTATGGGGGTAGAAAGAAGTAATAAGCCCCATTTTCCAAAATTTAAGTAAATGTGAGTTGATTAGATTTGATTTTGTCGAATTCATCCATAACTTCAATTAAATGTGACAGTTGTGAAACGCAAAGGTATCTGTGTGTGTGTCATGTATTCCCGGTGTATTTTTAAAGTTAAATTAAAAGGTGCTAAACAACTATAGCGAAATGTATTTAACCATCTTTAGCTTTAAAACACCCCTGTAAATCCAATCACACCAAGCGAAAGGACTTTGGCAATGGTATATAGTATTCTGTATGTAGGTACATATATAGCAACAACAACGCGAAATATTTGTTAGTAAAATAACTAAAATAAAAACTAGTAACGACTTACCACTTCTTTTCCCATAGCTTCTCAATCTTTACGATAACGCTTTGTTTAAAATTTAAATAGCACTTCACTTCAGTACCAATTTGTAATACGCGCCAACACACACAAACGCACACACACTTTTCCATTTTTGCACCACAATTCGTAATTAAATAATTTATTCGGAATAGAAATTTTAATTTTTATGCGATTTGAATTATTTACAATAAAAAAATCGTGTAACTTCAACTGCACGGAAAAAAACTCGTATAAAAGTGCTGCCTCTGTGTAAAAGGAGACAGACACTTCACATGACAAATAACTGTAAAGCACAACAGTAATTAAATTTCGTCATAAAACGCACACCACACAATTATTACAGTCACACTGGTTTTTTTAATTTAATTAATCACATGAAATCGAAACATTTACTTAAATTATTCATTTTGTTATTTTAATCTCATCAACAAAGAATTTTTAGCGAAAAACTTTAAAAAATTAACTTTGCTCATGTCCCGCTCTGTTCGCTCTGCTTTGGCTAAAGTTCCAATTATTGACACACACGCACACATTCTAACACCAGAAAATTTCCCAAGCTTCCGCCAATAACTTAAAAGTTTATTTTCCATAGTTCCTTGATTTATGTTACTTTTTAAGTTTTTTTTTCAATAATATCACAATACTTTTCCCTGTTTTCCATCTTTCACGAACAGTTAATCAATGAAACAATTAAAACAAGACGAAAATTGACAAAAAATTACAGTAAACGTCTGTCAGCTATGAAAAGCATCTTACACAATGGAGGACACCTTCAGTTGCATTATGTATCTACGACCGATAGTCTTCATGCAAACAAGTATGACAAACTTAAATTTTATTGTATATTGTATTACAACTCCAATTTAAATTTTTGATCGTTTCGTGTTGGTTGCATGGAACGATTTTTATTCGAGACTCGTTCAAATAAGTACACGAGAGTACAAGTGCAGTGGGATTATAGTCTGAAAATTTTCAATAAAATTTTTATAGAGTTGTAATATAGATAAATAAAATATGGTTAGTAAAAAGAATTAAAAAACATAAGTAATATTGTTTTACATTCAAAATAGCAGATTCC
Source organism: Dioctria linearis (assembly GCA_963930735.1). Taxonomy (NCBI): domain Eukaryota; kingdom Metazoa; phylum Arthropoda; class Insecta; order Diptera; family Asilidae; genus Dioctria; species Dioctria linearis. The sequence continues at coordinate 261,539,652 of OZ005742.1, read as the reverse complement.
TGAGAAATTAGTCAATTGGAACGGCTATTTTAGAGAAGTCGGAGATAAACAAATTCCTGTAATAATTTACCAAGCTCAAAAAATATTTCACTTGTAAAGGAAAAGGAAATCAAATGGGCATCCATACCAATAATACGAATATAGCTCTTACCGCGAACCCAAAATACACCATTGTTCCGGCATTATTTATAGGACATACAATATGGAAGTTTGAAAAAAAAATTGATTTTGCAAGCGCAAGTATAACTAGAAGTTCGGGTTCACTCTATTTGGAGACACCTGTTTGGGTTCTTCTAGAAAAATGACGAAAGCTGTTCCTCTCTAAAAAGTCAGATGGTTTAACATAAAGGGAAGAAATAACGGAAGTCATGGTTAACCCTCTCAGCAACAAAAAATAGGCCAGGCTCGAGAAGAGAAGAAGGAAGAGGGATAAGGCGGTTGGGACTATACCTATGTATTTGTATCTTGCTTTGGTCTCCCCTATCCAGAATTCCACAAATTTTCCGATCGGCACAATTTGTATTGAAGAAGGTCAAAAATCCTTCAAAAGCAAACGCATTCTTATGACTGACATATAGGGAGGGACGCTTGCGGTAAAAGTAGCCAAAAATTTAGAAAAGGTCTACAGAAAATAACATCAGCAGATCCTCTAATCTCCAGCAAGTCGTAGCATCTTTCGAAACCGAAAGTGAGCAACCTAGAGATCATTGCAGCCACAATGATACGGGCGCAGAAAATGTGCAGACTTATCGGAAATTGCAAAATTTTCCCTTCGTATGGCTGGGAGTTGTGGGGACTCATAAAGAGTGCTCGGTGATAATCAATTGTTCCCTAATCAAAGGGAAGTCAGCTATTGCGCCTATGTTCTGCGAGCTTTCGGTTCGTTATGTGGATCCATCTGGATCTGTTGCAAAAAACGAAACTAACTTCGTCGCTTAGTCTTGAGTTAGCTTTCAGAAAAATCCCGTTCAGGTGAGATTATAAGAACGGGCTTGGCGTTGACGTAATAATAATTGCTCTATTCAAGAGGCTGGTAAACTTTTTGGGGTCTAGCTAAAAACCATTTTAATATTTGTTCTATTTGTCTTCTATTTTGCAAATTAATTTTGAATCTTACCTCCATAGAATGACTAGAACCATCCAGTTTTATCGATAATTTTGTTGGGTTCACTTATTTTGGGCCAAATCTTAGACCTATTTATTTCGTCAACAATAAGGTAATGATCCCTTCCACCTAATTAGATTTTCAACTTCGACGACTGGACCGTATAGAGACTGACATATTCAAAGTTTGTAAGTGATGAGCTACATGGAAGTTGAAGTGGCAAGTGACAGCAATTTGAAATAAAAGATGATCGTTTTCGCAATCTAACTATTCCTCCATTGACGATTAAAGTACAATACCCCGACGAAAAAAAAAACCATCCTTTGTCCTTTTGGGGAAATGAATATTCACGCTAATACCCAAAGTATTTCATTTTGCAAGCAAGGACGACAAGGAAAGTTTCAACTCTTCATTTCATATAGTAGATAGAAGGAAGCCCCATGACATCAGCGAGGATTGTGCAGTATGCCGCGTACAAAGCTACAACTAAATCCCCGCCAATGTTAAGGATTTTATTTGCTGAAGGAAAAGAGATTTCATGACATTTATCTACTCGAGGAGACAGGATAAAACTAACTTATAATCACAGAGAGACACATCCTTCTAGCACTTTATCCTCCTTTCATAAATCTCTCGCTCCGACAACTTATTGTTGTCATAGTCGTCGTATCAGTCTTCAATTCCTTTCAATTTTCCCTCTTTCATTTCGTCCTTGCTGTTTTCCTTCGATGGGCTTTTCTTCTTTTGTATGTAAGAAGGAATCCTCTTGCTCCAGCCGCCGTGCCGTGGAACTTATCCCTTTTTCATAACATTCATCTCCTTTCTCGCAGTTGATGTATACACGTAGAGTAGTATCTCACGCGGGAATCATATGGGAGTGGGTGATGATGGGAAGTTAATCGTGAAGAAAAGTTTCACAGGCAACAGGTGGCTGTTTGTACTGGATGGAGGAAAAGTTGCTCATATCCTGTTGTTGTTAAGACTGCAACTTTCCTATGGGATGGTTGGCTTTAGCTTTCATCACAAGGGGGGAGGAAAGAAAAGTTTTTTTTTTTTTTGTGTTGGAAGCAAATAATGGGCTGCCTGTACCGGGTCAATTAAATTAGGATGCAATACCTAAAGTGGAAGAAAGAAGTTGGTAAGTGTATTATCGGCAGGTCGTTGGTCTTGATGTGTTTCTATTTCGTAGATTAAGGTGATTTCCGGTTTGTTTTTAATACTGGTTTTGTGCTAAATAGTCTCATCTTCTGGGCTAGGTTTATGGATTTTTTTTTTCTTTATTGGTTATACTGAGGGAAGTGTTCTAGGTATATAGTTTCAGAAAGTATGGAGCATTTGATTTGAATAAGACTATGCGTGTGTATGTGTGTATTTATTGATAGTCGGTAGATATTGGAATAACTGGGAGCACACTCTATAATAGAATCCTTAGTAAAGAAGCTTAAAATAATAAAAATGTGGCTCGACAGTCTAGACGGCTCTCTATATGAACTGATATCACTCACATAAAAACGTGAAATAAGGAAGTTATGTCTATAATGATGGAGGGAGTTTCTCATAGTTGCCTTTGATTCAAAAGGGACGTATGCAACAATTATTATGAAAAAGAGAGACGGGAAATTTATTTCTGATATCATTAGCACATGTTTACAGAGTAAATCTTGGTATATATTAAAGAGTTTAGAGTATCAGCATTTTCTCTTTACAACTTAAACATTCTGAGTTACATTAGATTGACTTATGCTTAACTGTATTCGTAAACATACTCGTACGTCTTTGGGGAAATTTTTTTGCAAAACCCCGTGATGGAGTTCATTAATTCTAACTTACTCTATCTTAAAACTATCTTATTATCTAACAAGCAGAGTTGGGCAATTCTTAAGTAAGAAAAGACTTAAGTACTACTTAAAGTACATTTTTGTTACTTAAGACTTTCAATACTTTTGAAATGCCCCTACTTAGTACTTGAACATAAGTACTTGCTTCGATTTACTTGTACTTAAGAGACTTAGTCTTGTACTTAAGTACCAAAATTTTTATTTAAGTATTTCTGAGTCTATTAATATCTAACTCTTCGTTGAAAAGAAAACACAATCACTAGCGTAACTGCTTTTTTGTTTAGTTTTAAAGCACGCAAAGAACTCATTCAGGACTCACGCATTAAAGCAGAACCTTAAACAAACTAATAACATACAAACAAGACTGGGCAAGTATAACAAAAACAGTAACGTCTTGCTCGAATATTAAATCGACGATGCCTCGACTTGATGACATAATCACTGACATGTGTATAATATGGATTGACTGACTGCGTTCATAGAAATACACTACAGAAAGTGGGCTCACTTTTATATTCCTGACTTTCGTTTCGTCCTAAGCACCAAGTAGGGCCTCGCTCCAATATAAAATCAACGATGCCTCGACCTGATGTAGGCAAGGCCTCAATTTTTCCTACGAAATTTATTGGAAATTTTTTTCTTTGAATTGTTATGCATTATTGGGGTCGATAATGGGTGCTTGGGCGGACCTCTAATAGTTTTTTTGAGTGTAGCAATGAGAGGTGAAAGTTTTACTCTATCTGCAGCGCCGAAAACTATAAAAAACTATAAATGGTAGCCACTGGTTACTATACATATTATAGTTAGTTTTCAGAAGGTATTTATTAACTTCAGTATATTACTGCCAACGTACAAGATTAAAAAAAAGTACTTCAAAAAGTACTCATTACTTTTTATAGACTTAGTACTTAGTTACAAGTACTTTTCATACATGCGGTACTTGTACTTACACTGAAGTACTCAGGTCTTCGCTACTTGTACTTAAGTACTTTTTCTTTGATGCTTGCCCAGCTCTGCTAACAAGGCATGAGTTGCCGAATTAAGGGATTTGGGGAGTAATAACATTGAGAGTAGAAACTTGACGCCAGTTTACAAAGCCTTCACTTCGACCAATTCAGCGTCCACCAGTTGGTGTAGTCGATTGGTAGAGAAAAACCTTGGTAAGTTAAGTATATGATTTTTAGTACCCTGTTTTGGGTTACCTGTAACTTCTTTTTGTGAGTTGACACACAACTGTTCCATACGGGGGGGAGCTCCGTGCATTATAATGGCCTGGAAAATGAGTTTGAATATCAGGAGTATATTGTCAACGCTTAATGATGAGCTTCTGTTTATAAATGGATACAGAATTCTTGTAAGGATTTTTATTTTGTGGATCGTTTTAGAAACATCTGAAGATTAAATGTACGGGTTTTGTCTAATGTAATACCCAAGTACTTGACTGTATCGCACCAGGGGATGTCCTGTCCATGAAGAGTAAGATTTGCGGTAGGTAAATAGCATAATTTCCTTCTACGACCGAAAAACATTGCGCGGGTTTTACTGCAGTTCAGTTTAATTTTCCATTCATGGTGGAAATACTGAGGTAGGATGTTCAGGCTAGATTGCAGCGTTGATATGATATCTGCAGAGTTTACAGACGAGGTTAAAATGGCTGTATCATTAGCAAAGATGGAAACATTGCAATTGTCTAACGTATGAAAGTCCGCTGAAAATATGTTATACAGGATGGGCCCGAGCACAGAGCTCTGCGGAACGCCTGAAGTGAATCTGCGTGCTTTCGTGCACTCAGAGCCAATATACACTTTAAAGTATCTGTCCTTAAGGAAGTTATGTATGAACAGCGTTAGATACGGGGGAAATTCATATGGTTATCATTTTGTGTATTAGGACCTCATGCCAAACTGAGTCGAAAGCTGCCTGCACATCTAATAAGACTAATCAATGCACGTTCTAAAACCAAATTGAACATCCGGCAGAATTTCATTATTGTCAATAAAGTCTATAATCCTAGCCTTTAGGACCTTTTCTAATAGCTTCCCTAATGAGCTAAGTAGACTTATAGGTCGATAACTTATTGGTTTGTCTGCCGGTTTCCCTGGTTTCAGGATAGGAATTGTTTTTGCCAATTTCCACTTTACCGGAAAGTATTGAAGTTTTGGAGAGATGAGTTTATAATGAACGTTAAGTATACAATTGCGGATCGTGGCAAATCTGGGAGACTTACGCCGTTTCTTAATTTTAAGTAGCGCACACGTATTTCTTTCGGTTTAACATATGCGATCATTTCCCGTTCAATACTTGTTGCAAGGAAGTTGTTGACTACTTGCCTAACTTCAGCAGTAGTATTGTCATTGCTAAGGTCTGTCTTGAGAAATTAAATTATTCTCAGCGAATTTATCTGCAAACAGATCTGCTTTTTCTTTGCGTGTAACATAATCTTGATATTTAACTACCGGAAGAGATCCGTTTTTGTTTTTGATTACCTTGGTAATCTTCCACAATGGCTTGGACGATTTATCCATACTACGTAAGAGGTTACTCCACCTATTGTTTCTTTCCTTAAAAATTTCCGATCGAATACGCTTATTCCAGCGTGGCATATCGAGCCGGGTGCGTTGCCATAGCCTACGGGCACAGTTGCGAAGACCAATCATATTTGTGATTGTACCAGATAGTTGTGGGATAATCCAACGATGTGGAGTTTGTTTAGGGACTGATACTTCTGTCGCATCCATTATTAAGTTTGTGAGGAAATTGACTATGTCATCAACTTGAACAGGACTAACAACATTCCTCAAGGATAGTGTGTTTAACACGGGACGTAAATTTGCCTGCAAGTAGATTTGAAATCTTTTCCAATCCGCTTTATTGAAGTTATAAGCGTAAAGGATATTTCTTTCCGCTTTAAGAGATAAGTCTATTAACACAGGGAGGTGGTCAGATGACAGCTCGTTGACAGTATAAGGTTGAGATACTATATCTGGTCCAGTACTGGTGGATTCATAGTCATCATCAAACTACACACCCTTTTTTTATGGATGATTAGACAGACTTAGACCCTGACATGCATCCTTGCCTACCTAAAATGAGCTAATATGGACAATTACAATTCTATGCTTATACAAGAGACTTTGTGCACAAGAAGTTCCAAATCACCAAAGGTCTTAAGACACAAAGTAAAATATTGTCGGTAATTTTTCAGTTCAGCGTTTGATTCTTCAAGAGCTTCAAACTGCGTAGACTATATCGATACCTATGTATATGAACATAATACAGGCCTGCATCGCACCAAGGTAAGAAAGTCCATATTTCGGTGTTGTAATAAATCGGGCTTGGTTAGTTAAAAAAAAGTTTACATTCTTCGCTTACAGCAGTAGCGGTATGTGGACTAATAAACTAACAACTAACAAAAAATAACTTAGACTAGAAAAAAAAATGAACAAACAAATTTGAAAGCTCAGCACATACCTAAGGATAAAAAAGTTCAAAAAAGTTTAAAATACAAATCGCGAGCTTACTTGTAAAGGAATTAATTAAAAATAAATAAAAATAAAAATACGTACTCAACAAAAAGAAACCAAACTTAAATGAAAAATTAAATTAAATTAAAAACCAAAAGAAACAAAAACAAAACAAAAACATGAGCAAAAATTGCAATATAAATAGAAACTATAAAAAGCCCAGTTCATTGCCAAGTCGCAGATGTCGCGACGAACGCAGCCGAAAACTGAATGACATTCAAAATTATTTATTTATTTAATTCAATTTAATATTCACCAGAGAAACGGTATTTTAACAGTGATTTGAACTTATCGAGGGAACCGGCCGGCACCTTGAATGGCTACAGGTAGCGAACAGCCTGAACGAAATAAGAGCGCTCTAGAATGGACCTATGGAAACGTGGAATGAGTAGGTTGTTAGTTCGAGAAATATTTAAAAACTGCAATTGATCATAGAGATAACGTGGGGTCCTACTAGAGTGTATCAGAGTATACAGAAAGAGCAGCACCCTAAACGTACTCTAGAAACGTCATCTAGAGAGCATCCCACCAGATGGGATCTCAGGTGTTGGACGTGATCAAAGCGTCGAAGTCCGAAAATAAAACGGATACATTCGTTAAAAGCGACGTTGAGCCTACCTATGAGAGCATGAGCTATCGAGCTTGGGATATATTAAGCTACCAAAATTAAAATGAGGAAGAAGAAGTGCTTTGACTAGTCTCGTACGCATATCTCTCGATAAAATATCAGCTGATAACCAGAGCTGACGAAGGCCTCCATATGTTTTCCTCAGCATGAGGTTGATGTGGTCACAACAACTCATAGTAGGGTTGATTATTACTACCAGATTTTTGACCCGCTTTAGTATAACCCCAGGAAAGTCATCAATGTTGGAAATAGCGTTGTTATGCAGGACTATGTATTTGGACTTGCCAGGATTCAACGAGAGTTGATTTCTCATTGACCAATGGTATATTCTATTAAGGTCTTCATTTATGCGTGCTAGGAAATCCTCCATCAGTCCAATTGGTCTACTGAGATAAAGCTGCACATCATCAGCATACAAGTGAATTTTCACGTCTTCAACAATATTAGGAAGATCATTTATAAAAGTACTGAATAATAGAGGTCCTAATATAGAGCCTTGTGGAACTCCACACAGGACGGGTAGAACGGTAGAGATAACATTATTCACTTTAACTTGCTGATATCTGTTCCATAAAAAGCTATATAGGAATTCGGTAGCTGAAGACGAAAAACCAAAGCGAGCAGATAACTTAGACAGCAGAATTTGATGATTTATGTACGCTCTCAAATGCCTTTGAAAAATCGAGCAACACAAGGACGCCTACATAATTATTATCTAGAGCTAATCGCAGATCATTAGTTACCTTTATCAGGGCACTTTCACAGCTATGCTGGTAGCGAAATCCCGACTGCCATTCCGTTAGTAGTTTGTTTGCACCCAAATGTTCGAGCATTTGAGTATGCATCAATCTTTCCAGAACTTTGGAAAAGAAACAAAGGATACTGATGGGGCGGAAATCGCTCAACTCTTTAGGAGACGATGTCTTGGGAAGTGCAAGAACAGACAAGTCAGACATGAATTCAGAATATAGACCAGATATGACTAATAATCATGGGTAAAATTAATTTAACGAAACTTCTTCCCCAGAAAACCGGTTTGCATACTGCATCAGGAATACTCGTGTGGGATGGTCCAATAGGGCGTACAACTGCTGTACACAACTAAACTACACAACCAAAGAATCATCTTAGATTACTCTTACGGCAACATCCTTGTATGAGCTTTAACATTCTAAATTCCAATTCGTTTCTACTATCGGAAATAGTAAAATAGCGTCTACGATTAATCATTTCCATTCGGAGATCCGATTTTCCGTTTCGCCATCAAATATGGGTTACCACGAGAGAACTAAACGCTATGATTTTCCTAATCTTAAAGCGTCGATCAATAGAATTTTTCTGAGGTTTAACACAAAAATAATAGATTTCCGTATGAACGCTATTTGGACTGAAAAACATGCCTAAATAGATAAAAATTCAGCACTTCACAAAACAAAACAATAAACAAAAAAAAAAAACTTCACTAAAAATATTAATAAGAACTGAGTAAATAAATGAACTCCTCTTCAAAATCCGGATGTCATCCAAAAGATCTTCTACCACATTCCAGCACAGCTAAAAATTATCCTTTCAAGTCCTGAAACTCAATAGCAACAGAAAAAAACAAAAAAACAAACAAAATAAAATAAAAATCATCGAAGAACGACATGTGCGTGTGAGTTACGCACTTTTCTTCGTTTTTCTAAAGCTATTTCGGCATTGAAAAAGAACAAAACAAAAAATAAAAAAAACTCTGCTGGATGATGATGATGAAAATCAGATGCTAGCAAAACTAGGAAAAAAAAACGAGGCAAACAACAACAACAAGTAAGAAGAACTATAGCCAACATGTTTGTAAAAAAAAAAGAAAAAATCATTCCCAGTACCCAGTACATATGTGCAGAAGCAATACATATATGATACGAGAGAATTCCGCTCTTGTCAATGCCATATAGAGTAGTTGTCCTGTTCACTACAGGAAGTGATTCACAAGGAGCGCACATGTTTGGCTAACTTGAACTTACAAACTTAAGTAGGCCCATAATTCTGCACAGCTGGGCACATTTACGAAGGATAATTTGATTTTGTGTGGCCGCAATTGATGAACCCGAGATAATCGCCTTTCTCGCTTTTCTTCATTTCATTTCTTGCTAATTAAAGAATTTGCGAAACGGCAACCAAGTTGGATCAGAAAAGTTTTTTTTATATTCGCGCATTCTATTAACAAGGAAAGGAGCAGCAGTGCCAGAATGTTATGAAACCAGCCAGTCTTTGGTCTTTCAATTTTGAAAGTCAAGTTGTTAAGTCAGGAAATTATTAGAATCGAAGAAGGAAAGTAATTCCGTTTAAGAAAAGTTTTTGCAATTGCATATATGTAGGTACCTAGCTAGTAAGGTGTCGGTAAGAGTATAAGAGTCCATGACTCTCGTACATGGGTCTTAAGTTGTTGAGAATTTGCAGGAATACATTTCATTGGGAACTGACCTGGTTGACTTACCATAGCTCTGGCTCAGATGGTGTATGTATTGGACATCATCACCGTCAGTTGGTGATAGCACTTTATTGGATATTGGACGTGTCAAGGACGAAGCTCTCAAATAAATCGGGTTGATTCAGGCAATGAAACACTTCTGAGTGATCCAATAACACTTAAATCTGGGAGTGGTAAAAGAATGTCCTTTCTAGCTTTCTAATAGAACGTAAAAATTATTGGGCGAACACTAACAAGTCGATTATAATCATAAAATTCTTGATAAATACCAGTCAGATAAGGTCATCAACAACATTGTCATAAAGGAAGTGTAGGAATTGAACTACCTCGGTCAAGTGCAGTAGCGCGAATGACGACATAACCGATAGGTTGAGAAAAGTAAGAATGGCATTCGAAAGACTTTGGGCAGCTTGAAAATGCTTACCTGATTTGACTCATTTTCGAACTGAAATATGCAATTTTTATGAAAGGGCCTCTGTACACAATTTGTCTAGTCTAGGACAACGCATTTTCGAGTTATATTTATGTTTACCTTGCTGGTAACACAGTAGTTCAGTTAGAGTAATTTAACGATCATGGGTCCCACCTCGTTATGGTCCTGTGCTTTTTTTCCATACCTAATTTCCTCTCTATATTACCTTCTACCCTACTTTTCCAAAATTCTTTCATCGTTTTCTTCCAGCGGAACAACAATATGAACTCCAGTTTACGGGGTTTTAAGCCTTAAGGATTTCACCGTAAGCAGGAGTTAATTAAAAAAAACCCCAAGAACGCTAGTATGAGAAAAACGCTTCCCCGAACATGATTGGTTTTTCCTAATAAACGACAGATGGAGTCAGATCATATCATGATATACATATCTTATCTCCTGCAGTCGTATAAAGTCTTTATATATCTTTTTATACCAAAAACAAGAGAAAAAGTTACAATTAGTTCAAGACCAATACCAATTATACCCTAGAGATGAAAATAAAAGTTAAATAAAGTGAAAACTAAACTGTTTTATGGCAACATCAAGAAAGGGTTGCCCGATTTGGTCTATTTTTGAATTTTTATGAAAACTCCGTGTACAAAATTAGAGCTCTCCACGTCGACGCGTTCTGACGTAGTGTCCATAAATATATAGTGAAAACCAAAAAGTAAGTTTTGTATATCAACACCAAGAAGTGGTTGCCCGATTTAGCTTGAAACTTTACTTACTATGGAGACACCATCTTCAAATATATAGTGTAAACGAAATTTTTGTATGGTAACCCCGATTTGTTCCGACTTGTCACGACGGACATGCAAATATCAAAATAACTGTTAATATTATGCGGGTGTCCACCCCATTATGCTCGACCAACATTATTTCTGTGCGTTACAAACGGAATGACAAACTTAGTAAACTCTACTTCTTTATCCAGAGATAAGGATCGGCTAGAGTTTTTCAAAGTAAAAGGTCAGAACTAAATGTTTATTGAGAAAGGAAAATATTGGAACTTATATACTCTATCATATCTGATGATGAGTTTAAAGGCCTTAAATATTATGTAAACCTAGGGTACCCTAGCGCCTAGGGTACATAATATACACATAATATAATACATAATATTTAAGGCCTTTAAACTCATCATTTTTCGAAAAACCTAGAGCTACCCCGAACTTACAGTAAAAATTTCTTGGAGCAAAAGTATGACATTTCTCACTTGAGAACTGTCACTTGAAATTTGTTGCTGATTGGGGCATATAAATTAATTCTTAATCAAAAATAAAGAAATAGAAAAATAGCTAGAGCACATTTTATTTGCCTTCACACATTTTATAAATAACTTTTCACAAATAATTTATGTATATCAGGAGAACTGTCAGAGAAATGTCATTACACTAGGCTTACCCTAACCTCAAATATCTTGTCCGAGGAGTGAACAAAACCCAAGGTAAATATTGGAGGAGAAAATTTACACGAAGTTTTCATCGAACAAACCTATTGCAAGACCAAGAAGTATGATGATGGATATCCAACCAGGTGCCATATCCGGTGATAATGTTATGGGGATAGAAAGAAGTAATAAGCCCCATTTTCCAACATTTAGGTAAATGTGAGTTGATTAGATTTGATTTTGTCGAATTCATCCATAACTTCAATCAAATGTGACAGTTGTGAAACGTAAAGAGATCTGTGTGTGTCATTTATTCCCGGTGTATTTTTAAAGTTAAATCAAAAGATGCTAAACAACTATAGAGAAATGTATTTAGCCATCTTTAGCTTTAAAACACCCCTGTAAATCCAATCACACCAAGCGAAAAGACTTTGGCAATGGTATATAGTATTCTGTATGTAGGTACATACATATTATAGCAACAACAACGCGAAATATTTGTTAGTAAAATAACTAAAATAAAAATTTGTATCGACTTACCACTTCTTTTCCCATAGCTTCTCAATCTTTTCGATAACGCTTTGTTTAAATTTTAAATAGCACTCACTACACTTCAGTACCAATTTGTAATACGCGCCAACACACACACAAACGCACACACACTTTTCCATTTTTGCATCACAATTCGTAATTAAATAATTTATTCGGAATAGAAATTTTAATTTTTATGCGATCTGAATCATTTACAGTAAAAAAATCAACTACACGGGTAAAAGACTCGTATAAAAGTGCTGCCTCTGTGTAAAAAGAGACAGACTCTATATAGATTCACATGACACATAACGGTAAAATACAGCAGTAATTAAATTTCGTCATAAAACGCACACCACACAATTATTACAGTCACACTGGTTTTTTAATTTAATTAATCACATGAAATCGAAACATTTACTTAAATTATTCATTTTGTTATTTTAATGTCATCAACAAAGAATTTTCAGCGAGTGAAAACTTTAAAAAATTAACTTTGCTCATGTCCCGGCATACTTTTTACACGTTCTATTCGCACTGCTTTGGCTAAAGTTCCAACAGACACACACGCACACATAATAACACCAGAAAATTTCCCAAGCTTCCGCCAATAACTTAAAAGTTTATTTTCCATAGTTCCTTGATTTATGTTACTTTTTAAGTTTTTTTTTCAATAATATCACAATACTTTTCCCTGTTTTCCATCTTTCACGAACAATTAATCAATGAAACAATTAAAACAAGACGAAAATTGACAAAAAATTACAGTAAACGTCTGTCAGCTATGAAAAGCATCTTACACAATGGAGGGACACCTTCAGTTGCATTATGTATCTACGACCGATAGTCTTCATGCAAACAAGTATGACAAACTTAAATTTTATTGTATATTGTATTACAACTGCAATTTAAATTTTTGATCGTTTCGTGTTGGTTGCATGGAACGATTTTTATTCGAGACTCGTTCAAATAAGTACACGAGAATACAAGTGAATGCAGTGGGATTATAGAGTCTAAAAATTATGCAAAACAAACAATAAAATTTTTATAGAGCTGCAATATAGATAAATATAATATGGTTAATAAAAAGAATTAAAAAAACATATAGCAATATTGTTTTGCATTCAAATAGCAGTAGAAGTAGTTAATTAGTCAGTTTATAATTAAAATTACATCATTAACAAATACTAGTTGAATTCGTAGCACATCGTTCCAATGGTTGGTTGGATTATAAATGATCATGGAATAAATGAAGAAATATTCACGGTAGACAGACTACAAGCATAGATAGCACAAGAACTAGATGTCGCATAGAGTTCCAAAAAGTATACAAAATTTATATGGCTGGGTGGTCCATTCCGGAATGGACCACAACATTTGAAATGATGTATACGTCGAATGGTTCATATTTTTTCGTATCTGAAGTACTGAGGAAGTCGATCAAATCTATACAAAACTGCTATTATAAAAACAATTGCTTTCGTCACGCTCTAAAACATGTTATGGTCCATTCCACAATGCACTACCCATTTCACAATCTCTATATTCTGCTCTAGTATGCCGTGCGACATCTAGTTCTTGTGCCATCTATGCTACAAGGTATGACATTTTCTTATTATGCAAAACGTTAACACTTTTATATTAATTACAATTAAAATTCAAAATGGTGACATCAAAATGGCGGATTAGTTTTGCTATTTATTTTCTGATTCGATTTAAAATTGATTCTGGAGATTTTCAGAGTCAGCGATTATGACGTTTTGGTAAAATTTAGAAATTTTCAAATTTAACATCTGATTCGTCTGATTCAAAATGGCAGCATTGAGATGGAGAATGATCGAAAATCGATATCTGGAAGGTTTTCGGGGTCGCAAATAATTATGAATTGTTGGTCGAAATTTAAAAATTAATAAATATTTTTATTTCAGAAACAAAAAGGAAAGCATGTTTTTATTTAAAACGAGAAGGATAGAAGAATAAAGGAAGTTTTTTCGTTAGCTCTTACAGAGTAACAAAGTAACGCTCTCTTGGGTCCCTCGATATGAAGGAGTAGACGGAAATTAAAAAGCGGACCATCTAACTAAAACCGGAGCAGACGTTCCGTATACTGGTCCCCATACTGACCTACCAAAAAGCTACTTTAGGGAAGAACTGCAATAGTGGGAAGAAAAGTATCTGAACCTCCATAGCGCGCCTGGGATGAGGCAAGCGAAGGAATTCTTCACGCCAGCCGTCTGCTCTATTCAGATGCTCAAACTTACTGGTCTCTTAGTAGACAATCGCTCAGGTTGTTTATTACTATGGCTGCTTCCGTTACTTTCTGAAGATCTAACAGCAAATTGTGTCGACTGTACGGAAAAGGATGATAAAACCTTCAAGCATATCGCATGCAGTTTCAAGTACAAATAAGGTTGAAAAGCTAACCCCCAAGACAATAATAATTGAGCTCGTAAATAAGCTAGATTTAGTCTAACCACTTTAGGGGAAATAAATCTACGCTCGTCGCGGTGTCCGCAATGGCCTAGTGATCTAGTCGCTCCTATGGGGTTGTCCTTGGCCTCGTTGCCTTTTTCATACCTTATGGCCTAGATGACATCTCATATAGGGTATAGGTACTAAGTTTGTAATTCATTTTGTAACGCTTAGAAACAATTGCTGGTAGAGCAAAATGGATTGGACACCCACACAAAATATAAAGAGATATTTTGAAGTTTGCATGTCCGTCTGTCTGTGCTCATGAACTGAAATTTTGCACACGGCTTTTTTGAAAAAAATATAGATTTAATTTCGAAAATGGGGCAAATCGAGTAACTCCTTCGTATGGTTGCCATACTGGGGTTCTTAAAATATATTGTTTTCTACACTGCCTGAGAACGCGTCGACGTGGAGAGCTCAAATGCTTGTGCACTGCGTTCTTGGTGTTGCCATATAAAACTTCGGTTTTCACTTTATTTCACTTATATTTTCGTCGCATGAATCGCAGTGATTGCAAAAATATTCGTGTAGCAAATGTGACGTCCTCTTTTGCACACATCACAGACTTTAAAAATGATAAATGCGACGTCCAATAAATTTAAAAAGTCTTAAAAATGCTTTTCAATGTGATACATGAAATTAAAATTCGAATCTGTTGAATGGAATAAAATCTAAAGATTCCAATATTGTTGTTGCTCTTTTAGGATCACACAAATAAAAAACAGGAGATAAAATAAGCAAACAATAAAAACTTCAAATTTCAGTAAACGTTGAAAAATATTTTTGTATGTCAAAAATGTAGAATTATGTAAATTAAAAATAAAAAAAAACATGTGTCAAAAAGTATTCACAATTGTATTTCTGTTCATTATTTTATTAATTAATTCAAGTTACGGTTATCGTTATGCATTATTTGATGTTAATATATTTACTCCGTGCACAGAAGTTGGATGCGGTGAAAACAAGCCAAAACATACAACTTGCAATTTAGTTAGTCGAAATTGTTTTGATTCTCATGATATTTTCGAAAATTTTACTCTTTTTTTATCTTTCCAGGTTCCGAGTGCTCGATGTAAAGAATTCGAAAAACTTAAAATGCCACACGGAGTGAAAGTTCAAGCTCTTATGGGCATTAATGGAATTCGAAATAAAATTGCGGGTCTCTGGGGCATTTCGAACATGAATATTCTTGTAAATATTTTGAATTTTGTTTTTATTTGATTTGATTTTTATGTGTAGTTTTATTCACTTTAATTTAAAGCACTGGGATAGATATTTGAGTTTGATGGCCAGACGTTATTTACTCTATTGCCAAATTGCTTTAGATGAATGCCATTTCATATGTGAGTAGTTTTTTGAATTTGTTCAATTTTGGACTATTTTTTGTTAATTTTGTTAATTTGTTAATAATAGTATATACAACGAAAATATTTCAAGATGTATTTGGAGATTTAAATTTTTAGGGTCTTTGATGAAGTTCAAATAATGGAAGTGTACTGGAGCAAGTACCTAAGCTAGCTCTCTCATTCCTCGTATTTTCTTAGTATTCAAGTACTCTCCACAATGTAGTAAATAAACAAATCGGTGGTGCAATGGCTTCTATGGAACTGAGTTCGAAATACACATCCATGTCAATCAATGGTTAAGTTATTTTAATGACTAGAAGGTTCTAATTTAAACACCACTAAGATGCTCTATTATGCGAGTAGCTTAGGAGCCCGATAAATATTTTGGGTCCAATTTACATACCTACAATATCAGAGTTCCTTTTGATGTTTCCAGACTTTATCTGGATTAAATAGACGTGTTAAAATAAAGAGAGCCAGTCGTTGTTTTAGCACACTGATTTCAGTATATTTTACAAAAATTCCTTACTCTTGTTCATCCTTGAACATGGGACATTCTTCTTTTTGGATTTTGACAATGATCATGCAATAAATCCTTATGATGCTGGTATCACGATACATTAACAAGTATAGCAAGAAAGACATTACTGAGTTGAGTCTAAAAAAAGACTAGTGGGTTTCTCTCTCATATCTGGAGGAAAACATTGAAGATGGTAAACTATTCCATATCTGCACTACTTTATTTATGACATATTCACAAAATTTCACATTATTGCCAAATTTGACTGGGGCTTGTATGTGGTACTTAAGCATTGGAAGGGTTCTAACGCAGTTAACGCGGCTAACCACCTGGAACTATATATAGATTCTATTCAAATATGTTTTATGTCAGGCAATTACCCGTATAAACGCATAGAACTGCTCTAGGAATTTCTGAAGGTCTTTGTACCTTCAGATCACACACTATAAATTCTACAATAGTTCCAAGAACGTAAATATTTCAAGTCTATTTTGTTTAACGTTCACAGAGGGCATGATCCATTCAGATAGAAATTTTGTTAAGGTATTGGTCGGCATGGTATAAACGGCTCGTAATTCTATGAGCCTAGGTTCGATTCCTGCCACCGCTAATTAATCAATGAGCAATTCATTTTCCTTTGATTTATTGATTAGTTCAAATATTTCAATTTCAGATGTAATAAAATTGCTTTACTATACTTATCTCCCCCCCCCCCCCCCTCTTAGCCTTTTATTTAAGGGAACTTAGTCGCCCTAAATTAGATTAAAGTTCGTCAACTTTTTCATTGTCAACAAAACTTATGATTCTCCGATCAAATTGACCCGACCACCCAGGATTGTCAAAAATGCATTAGCACTTCGCTGGAGGGGGGAAGACACATAGAACTTTCCTTGCTACCTAACTGCCGGAGAAGATATAAATTGCCTTTGTTGTTGGAAGCTCTCTTCACATTCTCCTCGGCACAGGGAAACATATGGAATATAATTTAGTTACACTAGAATATCTTCCCGTTGATAGTGATACCCTATGGTACAGAGAACACAATACTCTCTCGCATCTCTCTGTCTTTGTCAAAATTTTAATGAGAATAACTGATTCTCTTCTCAGAAGGACAAATTTGCATAGTAAAGCTAGGCTAAGAAGGCATCGTAGAAAAGATGGAAGAAAAATCGGTGTAAGAGGTCGAAAATATATTTATTATGTAAAACTGTAACAATTGTAGAACTATTACGAAATTCTGAAACATTTGCTGATCTATCGATCGCATGATCTCTGACGAAACATTTTTTCCTTTCTTTTCAGTGGATCCAGTCAAGTATTCTGTTGGACAAACGTTCACCTTTATAGAAAAACCTCCGAAACCGAATACTTGGCATGTTTCACCGATTCGAAGTTGGTACACAGAAATTTCTGGTGCCGAACCTGAAATTAAATCTTTCAAGAACCTAAAGGGAACGAACTTCAAATTTCGAAACTTTACCCAATTAATTTGGCCAACAGCAGAATTTGTGGGATGCGCTGCAGCTGAGTATATATTTTTCGTTTTTTAAATATTTTATTGATTTTACTTCAACCAACATTGGTTATATTTTTGGCCTATTCCAGAATGTACGACGGTTATATGATGACATGTTATTTTAGCCCAAAAGTAAGTCTAAACAATTCTGAACAACATTTCAAATTGGGTAAGGCATGCACCAATTGTGACACAGAGCGTCCAACATGTTCCAGAACATTTATGAATTTATGTGGATTAGGTAGGTATAGTTAGATGAGAAGTCCGTGATCTTTGTCAGAGTTTGGTATGATCATGTTATTTTATCTTTACAGATCTACGCTTAAGAGATTCAGAAGGATCATCAGTCAGCATTAAGTTAATGTTATCACTTATGTATTTGTGTTTATTTTTTGTAATTCCCTTGGGATTTTATATTTTAATTTAATAAATCCACAAGAAATATGAATCAGAAACCATCTTCTCCTGAATGAGTTTCCAAAACTCTGCTTAGAAGTTAATCTTAGTAGGAGGTAAATTATTGCCCGCCGTAAAGTCATGCCTTTTTGACAAGTCATTTTCTATTCACCATTTGGGTTGCTAGCTTGCAGTAGGGTAGCTATCCCAATAATAAAGCTGCGATCTGCTACAACAATTAGGAAAAGCGCACCATGTTCGAGGAAGCTTTTTTGGTACTTGCCATAGATGTTAATTTGGTCGAAAGGAAACTGTGTAGGATGTGTACTGTATCATGTTTAGGTGGGATTCAAGTCCAAGACGTCGAATCCACTCCTAAAAAGATATCTCTATTCGCTTGGTTTATAATAACCTGAAGATTCGAGCTGTAGATGTCCTAGTCGAAATATATTGACATTATTCCAGTCAAACTCGTGTATGGGGGCAGTTGATGTTAGAAAACAAAAAAGCTGACGATTAATGATTCCAAATTGAAGATCGTCTGGGTCGGATGATAGTAGATACAAAGGAAGGCATTGTATTCAATATAGGGCGTGTATATTTTTTCCGTTCCGTAGATCGAACAGATTTTTTAGAACGTTCAGAGCGCTCTGAAAAAAAGATACAAATCCGCAGTGCTCTGAGTGCTCTGGTAGTTTTTTTTTATATTGGCAACACTTATGATTTGTGAAATATCTATTGGTATTACTGACGGATTGCTCCAAATGCTCGGAGGTTTATCTACGATTAGTTAGAGCACTCGGAGCAATAATAAAGATACACCTTCAGAGCGCTCAGAGTACTCTGAAAGTAAATAAAAATACAAGAAATCGGTGTTCAGAACGCTCGGAGTGGAGTGCTCTGAGTAGAATAAAGATACACACCCATAGTGTAATATATCCCAATTGTCAATGTGATCTGTTCTGCCATATTTAGCTTCCTAACGACAAAAAGAAAGGACTATAAGCTACTAGTAAATATTTTCAGATAACCACTTTAGAACCAAATCATACAACTTAAGAGTAATCAAGACATGATCGAGTGCTCCACATGATGCAAAATTTGCATCATCGTTTCTGTGTCCATTAATGTCCATGATATAAATCTCAATCCGAAGCCATAAGGTCTGACGATACATGTAAACCTGCACAATTTTTTACCAGTTTAAGTGGAGATCTCTCTGCCTATAACTATTACCATAAAATCTGGTGTTCCACAAGGCTCTAAACTGGGACCGCTCTTATTTTGTCTAATTGTTAATGAATTCATATTCATATCTCATCTTGTCTCTGCTCTTTTTCTAGCGTATTCTCGAGTTCTTTAACTAAAATACGTATCATCCATTAATCAATTCACTCAAAAGAGCCTACTCAAATATTCGCTTTTATATTTTACGCACACACATTTGCATACCCCCTGGAAATAATCCTGAAAGCATTTTATGCCAGTATTCTGCTGTCATCTCAGAAATAGGATTTTCATAAACTTCTAAGAAGAACTACGAAACAGACGGAGTGGTGGATCCAGAAATGCAACTTTTCATTCCTCTATAGCGGAGACTTCCGTCTAAAAGATGGAAGGTGAAGCATCAAGAGGTGGAGCTAGAAAGGCATAAACAAGGGCTGCAAAAATTTCAACATCTATATTATCTCAGACAGTCAAGCTGTGCTCCTGGCTCTGTTCTCTCAAAACTTTTGAGTCGCAAGTAGACTGTACCTGCCACACGAAACTCCACTTGCTGTCTAGGGATGACCAAGTCACCTTGTTTTGGGTCCCTGGACATAAAGGAGTGGATGTAAATGAAAAAAACGGACAATCTGACTAAAACCGGAGAAGAAATTTCTTATACTGGTCCCTACCCAAAAGATGACATATCAAAAAGCCACTTTCGGGAGGTTCTACAAAAATAGGAAGACGGGGCAACTATAGATCTTTTCTGACGTATTGTACCCTGATATGAGCCAGTCGAAGGAATTCTTCACCCATCTCCTCTCCAGATGCGCATACTTATTGGTTTTACCAGACAATCGGCCAGACAGTTTTTTTTAATGCACAGTCACTGGACATGAACTCTTTTGTTACGTTTTGAAGAAGATTATAGCAAACCTAGCAGCGAACTGTGTATAAGAGGAAGATGAGACCTCAAGCATATGCGAGTGTTTCGCGCTCTCAACTACTCTGAGTATGCAAATCACTGGAGAAGTACTTAACATTCTAAATAAGGTTTGAAAACTAATCCCCAAAGCAATAATCGAGCTCGTAAAGGGGATAGATGACGGTTAACCACTTTATTGAAGAGAATACAATTGTCCACAGGGTCCTAGTGACCTAGTCGCTCCTAATCTCAACCTTCTTAACCTTAATCTTAACATCATAAAAGTTCGATACCTATTCACCCACTCATACCCACATAAATAAATAATTAAAAAAAACAAAAAAACAAAGAACAACAACACAAAAAAGGGGCAAAAAAAAAAGATAATGATTGCCCTCCACAAAAACTCATGTTTAACAATCCTTTTTATTACCGTTATATCACGTTCATACAACTTTAAGAGGTCGAAAACTAATAATTATTATTATTATAAATTCGGTCATAGTCGTTCATCTCTGAAACAGCTATAAGACCCTCTCGGTATTTATGCTCATTCATATAGCGCCCATGTTTTTTCTGGTCATCGCGGGGCGACCTGTTAACACATTACTTGTGTCCTTTTCAGAGGACAAGAGGGAAACAAAAAAACGAAATCAAAACACAACGCAATTCCCGGAACGAATCCAATTAGTACTCAACTGACGACCATTGGCTTTTTCCCATTTCCCATGTATATATGTATAGTCGTCGTCGCCACAAAAACCGCTCGGTATCATGTAAAATGGCCTGGCGCGGTGGTTGCCGCTAAAAACAAAAAACAAAAAACTTGTCCTAAAGGAATTCCATTCATGAATTGTATGATTTCCGCGAAAATCAACTAACAACAACGCAACGGTCCAATAAGATCACCCTTGCCCATATGCATCATCATATGTTATCACATCCACTACCTATGTCTGTACTTCCCAATCACCTTCAATTCCATGGTGCGTGCGAATTGTTATATATATATTTTTTTTGGTTTTTCGGGTAACATAAAAAAATATGCGTAGCTAAAGTCCCGGTGTGATTCACGCGTGGTTATCGAATCGCGTACTAGTTATCACCTCTGGCGAATTTTTGTGTTAAACTGACCATGACCGCCGCGCTATCTATCCTATTCACAATCAAGTCAAAATCCATACCAACAACAAACCACAGTAATCTCTGTTTTTCACGGCTGGGATGGGATGGGATGAGATGAAATGGGGATGGATG
This sequence comes from Dioctria linearis, assembly GCA_963930735.1. Taxonomy (NCBI): domain Eukaryota; kingdom Metazoa; phylum Arthropoda; class Insecta; order Diptera; family Asilidae; genus Dioctria; species Dioctria linearis. The sequence continues at coordinate 261,518,050 of OZ005742.1, read as the reverse complement.
GATGGATGGACGGACGGACGGACGGACGGACGACGATGAGTATTTTTTATTTTCGCAGGCAGCCCAGTCTTGGTTAATCGAAAACACTTTGAGTCACCTGTGAGCTCTTAATATTATGATGATGATGGTTCTGGCTTCCCTCCAACCGTCGTTGCGTTGATCCCCTCTGGCTGTTGTGGGCCTCATAATGGACAATGAAATTCTTGTACGTAGCGTCATCATTTGTACCAACAATGTGCCATCTTGTACCTCCATAGTACTCCAAATTCCGCAAGAGTATAAAGAATTGCTTCACATTTTTACTTTGGAATTTTATGAATCATTTTTTTTGATGTAACCGAAATGAGACATATTTCAACCACCGACCGACAAACTGCAATGAAAAATTGTCGTGTCGTCATCGTCGACGACGCACGCAGCGAAGCATTCCGCATAGGATGAATTCAGTTTCATGCAATTTCGCAAGTACAAAATTAGGCCAAGCGATGATAAACACGTGAGTCTTACTAGTAGGTGGGGTAGGTAGGTACATAGGTATGTCCCTAAAGTGCTCCAGATTCTGATTATAAGATTCAGATGAATCCACCAGCCATATTCCCTTCCATACCGCGCACACCATTCAAAATATACATACAAGTCAGGGCATGCTGGCATGGCATCAGTCGCCCCATTTAGTACGTGTTCTTCTACATACCTACATACAAACTATATTGTGGTCCATTGGTAATTTATGGAAGCTGCTTGCTTCTCCTGTGCTACTACTATACGACGATGTACATCATCATGGGAATCCGAGCAAGTCGTCCTCCGCAGCAGCCCTGCCGAGTGGAAGCTTTTGGTTTTTTCGAGGGCGGCATATTATGCGGGGCTCACCAAAAACGCGAATTCACTTCTTGTTTTGTCGTTTTGTACTCGCTTAATGCCACTTTCTTGCTTTTATTTTGGTTGTTGGCTGTCGAATTTCGCTCCGGGTGGTTTTGTTACCTTTTTACTGCCTGTCGTTTCGACTCGGGCTAATTAACGAGTTTTAATGTTTGATGCAACAGGCAGGCGGCTATATCGACGAAAAATATCTGTTGCGATAGTGGTGTTATAGCTTAGCGTAGGTAAATGAGATGCGATCCTTGTTTTTTTTTTTCTCTACGAGTTGTGGTCATTGGAGGAATACGTGTTCAAATGTGGTATATCAAAATCTCCCCGTCCCCCATATATAAAAACAGAGAGATTTCATTCCCATAAAATTTATTCAAGTCTGTGATGAAAAGGTGACGAAATCAATATCACGGATTGAGGTCGAGGGTAGAAAACGCGAAAAGTGGAGGAAGTGTTAATGTTGTCCGTCGTGTGATGTAATGATTATAAAACAAAAACAAAAATGACAATTTAGACGAACATAGGTCAGTAGTAGATCAAACAACAACAAAATTTCATCACTGATTACATTCGAATCTGGTAGGTACCTACTTTTGACATTCTTGAACTTTTCAGCTAGTTCGGATTGCCGCGTTTACGTATATTTGCTTTCTTCGGTAAAAATATTACATCAGGCAGGAGGAAGCTGTCAAACACTTCCATTATTCTTGGATAGAAGGGTGGAAAGGAAAGGACACCAAGTTTAAGGTCGGCATTTTACATTTTTTTTGGAATTGAGATCTCACTCATGATTCATTCGGAGCATCTTGTTATTGCAATGCATATATACAGAGCAGGTGATCAGATGTATCCTTTAGAATCATGGTAAAAAGGGCGGTAGGATGTGGTCTAAGTCAAGATAATTTTATTTAGGTGGTGGTACCGTAAAAGGCAGTGATTGACCTAAGAAGGTGCATGTTTTATTATTTTTAATTATTTGGCTTCGTCCTGGGAAAGGTGGGATTTTTATTGTGTTTTTTTTTTTTTTTGTACAGAAGTTTTGACGAATTCCTTTTTTCTGATGTATTTTTGTTTTTATTTTCAGACTTTCAGAATGACTTAGAGATGGTACATATTTGGAAGTGTCAGAGAGAATGAGTCTAGTCCAATAAAATGAATTTCTAATGCCTTTTTTATTAGACTCTCATATCAGTAGTTTTATTGGTCCTTCGCCAATGCTTTGCGGATTTGTAAATAACTGTAGACAATTGTTGATTTAGGTAATTGTGAAGGACTTCAAAAATTTCAGACCAGCTTGGATATCCGAGATGATTATTTTCTTAATACAGTTATTGCCCACCACATCTGTTTGGGCTACGGCTTAGGATGGAGTTTAGAGTCTTTGACATGGGAGTCATATTTAGGGTCATATCCCACGTGCCCTCACCCTACACAAGTTCAAAATTCTTGTTATTTCGAAACTAATAAGGTTGTTTTTACTTATGATTAGATGCACCACATGACAATCCATACAAATTATTTCTGTATGACATAGTCCATTTAAAAAAATTCTCATAGTGACATCTATGATTAGATAGAAGAACTACTCATGAAGTTTGATCTGTTGAATAAAGATTATCAAAATTTCATTTTAGGTTTTGAACTCCGTTTTAAGTTTTGATCAAAGAGTTATTGATAATAAACGGAGCGTAAATAAAACATTTTAAATTCATTGTATTTTTTCTTAAGGTTCATCGTCTACCGCCGAATATCGTGAAAGGCATTAAAAAATTTGAATCTGCACTGTCGTTTTTGACTGCATCAAAGTGAACGACAGAATTTAAGCGTGGTCGTACAAGACTGAGGAAAATCACCCCGTAGTGGTGCAAAAAAAATTTTTTTTTAAACACCAGAAATCACCATCAATCACAAAACCCATGATATAGTTCTGGCAGGTCGTCGACAAAAAATAAATGAGTATTTCGTATTTTAAGAGACAAATTGGATATAAAAAAATTATGTAGAAGATGGATGCTGAATTGGTTGACCATTGACTGACCAGAAACACATGCGCCTGTTGGTTTATAAGGATAAAATTTGAGCCCACCATTATGTTCCAAAGGGCAAAGAACAACCAAATCAATGCACTGAAGATGGGTGTTTCTATGGTCCAAAGAAAGCCAAGTCAAATTCCATCGGTCAGAAAAGTGATGGTGTTCGTGTTGTGCAACGCCAAGAAAATTATTGATTACCTTAAAAAGGGTAAAACAATCAACAGGTAAATTCAATGAAAAAAAAAACAGGCTAGGTTTAGCGAATAAAATAAATTCTATATAACCATGAAAATGGCTGAGTTTCGATAGATGACTTGGATGTGGACAACTTTTTTCAATGGCCTGAGTTCATCTAATCGAGTATCTTGTATGTTCCCATCAGAGTCTGTAAAAAGCGTACCCGGGGGTGTCCCTGGTTTAATAGCAACATACGCAGGCTAATCGCGAAAAGGGATGTTTTGTATCGTCGTTATAAAATTTCTGGGCTTACTGCCGATAAAAACCGTTTTAAGGGCTTTCGGAATAGGGTAAATTCTACCATTCGTGCAGCTAAAAGAGTATATTTCGATTCAAAGCTTGGTCCTGGCATTCCTCCTAGAAAATTGTGGAGAAACTTGCGAAAGCTGGGTGTGTATGGCAGTGACTCTCCAGGTTGTGCTTTCGATCCTAATGACTTAAATATATTTTTTACGTCGAATCAATGCCCTACATATATCTCCCAACAGCAACATATTAATTCTGATGGTGGAGCTTGAAGAAACAGCGAGGAGACCTTTTCGTTTAGATGCGTTGATTGGTCCGAGGTTTTCATTCCCATGAATGGTGTCAAATCGCCAGCTATTGGACCTGATAATATCCTGCCTAGGTTTATTAAAACTATTGTGCCATTTATTTCTCCAGTTTTTCTGCATGTGCTTAATGCATTTTTAACAACTTCACCGTATCCATCGCTCTGGAAGAAGGCTGTTATCATTCCTCTTCCCAAGTGTCGCAAGTACTCCGAAATGGCAGATTTCCGTCCCATTAGTTTACTCTGACTGACAGAGTAAAGTACTAGAAAATATTATGCATTCTCAAATCGTCACCTATTTAAATCAAGGACGTATGCTGTCCTGTATGCAGTCTGGTTTTAGGCCACAGCACAGCTGTGAATCAGCCTTGCTTAAAGTTGTATCCAATCTGACAGATGTAGTTGACAGTGATCGAATGTGCATTCTGGTCCTCCTTGATTTCAGCAAGGCATGACCGACTTTTCCTTAAGCTTCGTCGATATTTGAATTTCTTGAATACAGCCGTCACCCATATTACAATTTTCTTGCTGTGTCGTGCTCAATCTGTTAAGATCTGAGATAGAGTTTCTAACTCTCAGTCATGGTATACCCCAGGGTTCTGTACTTGGTCCGCTGCTCTTCTCTTTATATATAAATGATTGGCCGATGATGAAGGATTCGTCCTTCCATCTCTATGCCGATGTTGTTCAGATTTATTTGGATAGACCAATAGGTTTGATTGAGGATTGCATTGTTCGGATCAATGATGACTTGATTAGAAATAGCAACTGGGCCAAATATAACCATCTAATACTTAACTCAAAAAAGTCTACCAGTATGCCTATATATAGAGGGAGCTATGATCTAGAAGAGCTGCCGCCCGTCAAAATTAATAATACCGTCATTCCTTATGTTACTTCCGTTCGGAATCTGGGCATTGAGCTGAATGGGAAGTTAGCTTGTTGTAATCATGTCTCCAATTCAATTGGGAAGGTCTATGCCTGCCTGAGACACTTTATCCTTGGGAGCTTAATTTTCCCTAAACTTGATTCACATTGTCAGCGGAAACTAACCGTCGCTTTCAATGACACGTTCCGATTTGTTCATGGTTTGCCCAGATCTGCTCATGTTTCTCCATATATTGACTCTTTCCTTAGATGTTATGCATAGAAGGCTAACATTTTTCTACAATCTATTCTACTCTAAAGAACCGACAAACCTTAATGATCGGGTTCATTCCCTCAGATGCGCTCGTCATCGCAAATTGGAGAGCGATCTTACTTTGTGTAGGTTATCCGTATATGGAATAGTCTACCAGTCAGTGCTCAAAGAGTTTGTTCCGTTGGGGCATTCAACAAGTTTCTGACTCTGACTCTTTTTGTAGAAAACTTGGTAGGTACTACTGGAGTGTATGGACTGAGTAAAAAAAAACTAGGTGCTAAATTAAATCATGGACAATCTTGGCTAGAGCTACAATCACAATCAAAGTCAACAAACAGTAAAGTGAAAAACTTTGTGCTTCCATTAAATTTAAGGCTAAGGTTAAAAGTAGGGGCGACTAGGCCACTAAGATTTTGCAGACACCACAATCAGAATTGCTCTATTGTGTCTTCCCCTAAAGTAGCTAGGTTAAATTTAGACTATTTACGAGCTCGATTATTGGCTTGGGGATTAGGTTGAAGCCTTATTCGGAGTGATAAATGCTTCTCTAATGATTTGGAACCTTAAAGCAGGATCCTCTCCGTACGTACAGTTAACTCAGTTCACTTTTGCATTTACCTATCTTCTTCAGAAAATACCGGAAGCTGCCATATCCAGTAATTGAATAGATAAACAGCCTGAGCGTTTGTCTGCTAAGACCAATGAGTTTGCGCTTGGGGGGGGGTGGGGCATTGCTTCGCTTGCCTCATATCGAGCGCGTCTTTTGAGGGAGGGGCGCAACTTTGGTTAAAAACAGTATAAGCTGGAAGCAGTTCAAAAGTTCGAAGGTGATAGAGAAACGCATTCGAGAGAGCGCCAGAGTTGCTGAATGTCATCCTTAAACTTTCGCAGATTGTATGTTGGAGTAAAGACAGAAAATGGTAGACTGTTCCACACTCACACAGTTCACGGGATAAAAACCATCACGAAATTTTACTGCATGGCCGAAAGTAATTTGATGGGCGGTTTGCTGCGCGAGTTTTGCATGCTATAATTATTCTGCAAGGGATCAGATGAGATATTTTATTAGAACATTGACCACGCATATAGCGATAAGGGAGTGGAGGGCATCCATCACTTCGGCGTTGTTCGAGTGAGTCGATATTACAAGTTATTGCCACATCGCCAGTGAGTTTGAAGGCTCTCTTTTGGACAATATCCAATGAAGTTAAGACTGTGCGACCAGCCTCTGGCCCAGATATTGAAGTTGTATTATATTCTAGGTCTGGTGTAGGAGCGCTAGATTCGATGGACTGAAATATTTCAACACCTTTTCAGAAATCCTAGACATTTCGTTGCTTCTTTGGCAAAACAAAATATTTGATCGGTGGACAGGAAATATTAAAGTAAAGAATGTAAAAAGACGGTGTATCGCAAATCAGTTCTCCATCAAAAGAAATGGGAGTGATGATTTTGCTTCAAAGATATGAGACATCTTTGCCACTTAGATGCCTTGAATTCGACGGGAATCGCTTTACTCCAAGCGAGAGCATGATCAGGGTCATTATTCATTGATCTAATCACGCAATCTTGTTTGACAGATGTGACATTCCCTCTGGAGTCCATAAGAGTATCAAGGGTACTGTCACCGGCAAAATTTGATATTATCAAGGTCGATATTGAATGATCTAATCAAGCCAACTCGTTTGACAGATATGGCATTCTCTCTGGAATCCCCAAGAATGTCAAAAGAGTAAGCGAGATCAAGGCTTCTGTCATAGGTAAAACTATGGATTGGATTAAAAGTACGGGAAAGTAGATCATTAATGAAAATTAAGAAGAGATATAACAGAGCCCTGGGACGTCTCGGCAGTTTAACTAAAACGGCTGGATGCCAGACTCTATCAAAGACCATTTAAATATCTAGAGCAACGATTTTGTGACTATACAAAACACCAAAATTGTGTACGTTCGATGTTCCGTAAGAAAAGTCAGGAAGTCTCCAGATGAGGGTCCAGTTCGGAAGCCATAATGCCGATCATTGATGGGTTCATTGGTTTCTAGATACTTCATTAATTTGGAGTTAATGATTAATTTTTTTTTTGGTTTAAGGTTTTAGCTAAATATTCTACTATTGCATTTTATGAAATAATAAAACTGTTTTTTCCAAAAGAAATGTCTTTGCTTTAAATGTACATCAATATATAATGATTTGTTTGCCGTTGTGTTTTCAATTAAAATAAATCTCCCATCGCTTTTATCCGAATAAGTTCGCTTCAAATTGAACGTTTCCAGAAATTTTTATGTCTTTTGCAAAAAGTGCAGTAGAAGAATTGAGAAGATGCAATTTTTTTGTGGTTTTCAGGGAGGGACGCGCGTCCCCGGCGCCCCATAGCTGGATCCGCCACTGCCCCCCCCCCCTAAAGTGACTTTCAGGTAGGCCAAATATTGGGGAGGAGTAGGGATCATTTTCATTTATTTTATTAACAACATCTACACAATTAAAGCCTGGCTTTCTAATTATGTGTAGGTAAACTTAACAAATATAATCTGCTGCACTATGAGCTAGAGTAAACTATAGAGTAGACAAGGAAAAATAATGATAAAAAAAGATAAACTAAAAGTGCTAAAACTATATCTATACAATAATAATAATAAGAGGAAAAAAAAATAAAAAATAAACTAATGCATGTGGTAATCACTAAAATTAAAAAAAAGTATTAATTAAACAATTATCGATAAGGTAGTAGTTCAATAATTACCCAGTATCTTGCCCCTGAATTCACCGCCACCACTCTTTCTGATCTCCATAGGTAAAGTATTCCACATCCTGGTAGCATAAATGAAAAATTGACGCTCAGTTACACAATAACTAAAACTTGGCACATTCAACGCCACAGTTCTACTGGACCGAGAAAACAATAATTTTTCATGTAGATAGCTGGGCACCTTTTTTACAATTAAATTATACAAAAATAGAATTACCCTGGAATCAAGATACGCTCTTAAGGTGCATCCAAAGACAGATTTTACATAGGGAGAAACATGGTCATATCGTCTCAGACCGTACACGTAGCGAACAGCCGAATTGAACGCCACAGTGATTTTTCTTTGCGAGAAGAAATCTAGCTGGCAAAACAATTCACATCCGTAGGTAATCAAAGGAGCAATAAGTTCTTTCACTAACATGAGAATTGTATTTCGAGAAGTAACGAAAGAAGCAACGGAAAGCTTACGAAGCGTTGCGTAAATCTTAGACACAATACTGTTGACATGGCCAGACCACGTAAGTGTAGGGTTCAAAATTATGCCAAGATTCCTTAACGACCTGCTGTATGGAATAGGAGTTCCATCTAACATCACCTCAGGAAAGTCTGTGATGTCGAGATTATTTCTATATAATAGAATTACTTTAGATTTTAACGGATTTAGAAGAAACTTATTCTATGGTGCCCACAAAGATATTAATCTAAGGTCTTCATTCAATCTACATACCGCATCCTCCATCAATCCACGTGGTCTTGAAATATATAGCTGAAAATCATCACATCAGCATACAAGTGAAATTTACAATTCAAAATGACTGAAGAAATGTCATTTATGAACACAGAAAAAAGTAAGGGCCCGAGGATTGACCCCTCTGGAACACCACTACATACAGGTAAAAATTCAGAGGAGTACTCACCACAGCAGACCTTTTGCTGGCGATCTTCCAAATATGACCAAATAAGCCTGCAAGCACAACTAGATAAATTAAACAATCTTTTAAGCTTGTATATGAGTATCAAAAGCCTTGGAGAAATCTAAAAGAGAAAGATCAGTTATCATCAGTATATGGGCTATCGGCTGCGGTGTTAGTCAGATCGTCCACTTTTGCATTTCCGTCCACTCCATCTTTATCCAGAACAGGCTCACCTTGTTGAGCTACCATTGGTTAAAATAATTCTAGAAGCAATAAAGAACTTCGCCATCCTAGCAATCACTTCCTTCACAAAGAACTAAGTCTGTTTAAACTCGGCCAAAATAATCACATCATGGTTAAATTTAAAAGAGTTCAAGTATAAAACTAAACTGTTATTAGAGAGGATAAAATCAACGATTATGAAACTTATAGACCTCATAGCCAATTTACAAAAGGTCTTGGTTAACAAATTCGAATGAGAACATCAGAGGAGGTTCATTTACAAAACATTTCTCAATAAAATAAAAACGTAAATTACATAAATATCAATAAAATCAGTAATTCGTCCTCTCATTACCTACCTAAAAAAGAAAATCGTTGAAACTAATTAATTAATTAAGACGCATATACATATATAAAAACGAGGAGGTCTATCAAGGCCACCGTGGGGGGAATCTAATAAAATGCTTAATCCGGCGAGATTTATAAGAAAATAAAACGTTTCCGAAGTGTTTGACGACAGCATGTGGTGAATATTTAAAAAAAAAAAAAAAAAACATTATTAATAAGATTCCCAAGGACCACCCATGGACCGAAAAACTTTTTACGCTACTGACTTAGCCATAAATCACATCCAGTTTACATAAATATTCCGTCGATTTTAAACTAGAACTATACGCAGCGCGCAGAGTACTACTATACTCTGCGGCCGGCGACGACAAGCTAATATCAAATCATCCCATCGAAAAGTAACTGAAATACTTGAAGAAGCTCCGTAAAATATTTAATGGAATCTCGTTAAGATACAGACCCATCTGCGCAGATGTGATCTTCGGTGAAGAGCTCTTTTATCCTAACTTCGTCACAAAAGGTCATATCGGGACAAAGCTGTACGCTGCTAATATGAGAAAACTTTTCTCTCTCTTTTAAATAGCTAATAAAACTCGTAAATTTACGAAATGACACACTTTCGGCAAATCATAGAATCCATAACTCTGCGCATATAAAAATAGACTCCTCGCGCTAACCTTCCCTGTTATGGCCTGGTCTGGGTATCTGGCCTGGCCCGGTCTGGACTGGCCTGACCACACAATAATCATCCAAAAACGTTGAATCGAAAATTTTTCCAATTTTCGGCGGTAGCCTTTGAAATCGAGATAGCCGCTTGTAGCGGCCGTCACCGTCCTAGAGTTATGGGTTTAATTCTTGGTCATTGTTGCTGGTGTATTTTGGAGATGAGGAGATCCCCATCTACTTACTATATATACTCTTTTGCTTCTGTATGTGATTAGCTTCTTTCGTATAGTTTTATTGGTTCGAAAAGATACATATATCCACACAAGTTCTGTCAAATAGAAGCATCCATCAATTTACGGTGCTGAATCTGATAGTTCAGAAAGAAGCTACAAGAAGATTGACTTGAATCAAGATCATGAGCTGCCCCTTTCATCGAAACGTATCGACCGTTCGTCGTCGTTAAGTAGTTAACGCCGCCGTATCGTGGTTACTAAGAGCGCGGTACATGTATAATCGACGCCGCCTCTTCGCCATTTGTTTGCAATATTATTTATGACTTTTGTAATTATTACACCCAACAATTTGATTTGCCGTACCCGTTGTACGTTTTTATAGTGCAATCAATTTTTATTATTCAAAAACTACAAGCTTCGGCCTTCATCTCGTGGAGGTCTATGGCAGTGTGTTTAACTTGAACCAAAAGTTAATGGAAGAGCGAAATTCTTTTTTATTATAAATTCTTTTATGATTCCTTTTGAAATTTTAATTAACAACAACACACATTTGAAGGCGAAAATAAATACGTTTGCCATTAAGCATTCAGTGATTATTATGTGATTTTTAAACTAAGTAAATTTTCATGCTCATGCGCGGATCCTTGTTAGCATCAAGCAATAAAAACGTTTTTTTTTTCTTTTTTAAATGGCAAATGGCAATCAAGCCCAAGTACATAAGTTTTGTAACAATAAATCTAGTGAACATAGTTCAATCAATAAGTGAGATTTTTCTTTCTGGCATTCGAAAAAAAATTCTGAAAAATAATTAGGGAGTCTACGATATCCCGAAATACCAATATTACCATCCCCCAGTATTTGTAGGTATAATGCCAACCCAGTATTTGCAATTTTAGTGTTTCTTAGTCCGGTGACACACGATGATATACACACGCGATACACCGTAGGTACTAAAAACTGAGGTATACACGAAAATGTTCTAAAATAGTGCTAAGAAAACCAGTTTTTAGTACGGTGTATCGCGTGTGTATCATCGTGTGTCACCGGATAGAGGGTTAGACTCGGATGATACACGAGTATTTTATTACATATGTATGCGTGTACTCGGCTTGTGTGCGTATAGAACATAAGAAAATGATGAATTTTCTTTGCTACCTCAGGAACGTGTATCAACCGTGTATAAACTACGTGTACCATAGGCTGATACACAATCGATACAAAAACTGGTTTTTATGTCGTGTCTAGTCTCGAGTGTGTATCATCGTGTGTCATGGGAATTACTGCTAATAATATATAAAATGTCCAGAATGGGAAAGTTATTTGTCGAAAATTCCTGACACTCTTCTAATCTAGGCCGAAGATTCTCCAGTAGAGTAGATCGGGCGGGTTAGTCACTGGTTTTTATCTTTTCTTTAGGAAAGCAAATTACTCTCATTTTTAAAAGTGTAAGGTACATAGACAAAACTTAGTTTGTATTTAGGCGATCAAAATGGTGTTAGGCCCTTCCATTTGTAGTTATTTAAAAATTATTAATGTAAGAACTGTAAACGCACAAGTACCTTCACTTGAAATAATCTGTACCATATAAAACACTGACCCCATTTTATTTTTCCCGACTGTAATCGTTTACATTTAAGATCTCGTCATCAGTTAATATATTGCGCAGAACTCTGGGACCTTCAAACTCCTCTATATCATCAGAATTCGGCAAACGCTGTTGTTTAAACTCCTCTGTTGAACTGAGATAATTTATAACACTGTATCCTTTTTGTGCTTCACCTTTTTTTTTAAGGCAGGGGGACAGGAGACCCTATCCCAAGCACGAAGGCCATAGCGGCCCATTGTACCTACCTGCTAGAAGGCCATTCACCAAAACCTTCCTGTCCTCTTAATGAAGCGCATCAGGTCTTGGTGAAGCAAGGTTTTCAGCTCATCCACAGATAGAACGGCAGACCCTAGAGTATCTAGCCTGCACCGGGCGAAGGCCGGACACGCACACAAGAAGTGTTCGGTTATCTCTGGCTCTCCCTCCAGGCACGATAGACACTCAGGGCTGTCAACAATTCCCATCCTTGTTAGATGAGCGTGAAGTGATCTGTGACCGGTAACGATGCCAACCACAGTTCGACATTGTTCCCTTCCGAGCCCCATGAGAAAATCGGATATATTCCCATTAGGCCCATCAAGAAAAAGTTTTGCACACCTGCAAGTACTCAGGTTCGCCCATCTCTGCTGATGATTTCTATGAACAATCGGTTTGATGAGAGACCCGATACTCGAGGTGGCAACACCTACGGCAGGTTCCGGACCGAGGAATGGAGAATCAGAGCAAGCCCTTTTATTCCCAGTAATCCCCATGTGACCAGGAACCCACAGAAGGGACACCTTGTTGTGGATACACAGCTTATCCACAGACGACCTGCAGTCCCCCAGTAATTTAGATGTTATCCGAGGGCCACTCAGAGCCATCAAGGCTGCCTGACTATCCGAAAGGATAGCAATATCCTTCACCTTGATTTGCATATCAAGGGCTAACTTCTCTGCCATTGATATGGCGAAGACTTCAGACTGGAAGACAGTGGTGTATCTACCATGCCAATATTAGGCTCAGGAAAGTAGACACCCGCCCCAGCTCCCTAATTAGTGAGAGAGCCGTCGGTGAAAATTTTTAGAGCGGATCGGGAAAGGCTCGATAAAGCACATCCCTCAGTCCACGATTCCCTTACAGGAAAGCTCACAGAGAAACGAGGCCCGAAACCATCGCGTCATGTGGAAAACTGGCCAGATGCATTTCTTTTCTTTCTCGTTTGTCTTGTTGTGCGTAATCGGAATCCTTACTATTCCAGGCACTTTTACTACATTTTCGGGGCAAACTGCTTTAAAAAACCGATTGAGTAGTCACAGCAGCTTCATTACACATTACGACGACCTTTCTCAGTAATTCTATAATAAAATGAGATTTATCGATGAAATAATAGGAAGAGTCCACCATGTAGTAAATTGGTTTTTGTCTCAGATGCTGAGAGGTGAGAGTGACATCTCTTATATGATGTTACAGACCTTACAAATTACCTTGCAAGATCGAGATGTAATTCGAACCCATGACCCCTACAGTGGTTGAAAACCGCGTTTATCAATGATCCATCAAAACCATGATGAAAGATTTTTGTGGTGTTTCTAGAACAAAACAAAAACAGTTTACACCAATTCATAGCCTTAGAAACTCTCACTGACGAAGTACCTTCACGCTTACAAAAGAAAGAATGACATTTAATACGACTTCGAGAGTATGAGACAATATCTTCGAAAGATCGTGTACCAATTTCATTTATAATATTTATAGAATCGAACTTAGTGACTATTTATTAAAATTAGTGTTCTCAATTTTATAATAAACCTTGAATCCTGTTGCATAATGAGCATTAACAATGATCGAGCAAGAAATCGCCACTTCTCAATAAAGGTATGAACTGATTGCAGCCGTGCAAATGTGACAAGGTCCGAAATATACCTAACGAATAATGGACTTAATGTGTGGCTCATTCCAAATAAGCGTTCTGATAAGTATATTACAACTACATAGATTAAAATTCTGAACTAGAGATACTCGCAGTGGTATTATAGAGTACAATATTGCATGCAGCTTAACATTAGTAGGTGAAAATATTATTAGAAGACATGAAAAAAAGCAGTGGGACCAGACTTGAGCCTTGTGGAATATCACTACTAACGAGTAACGTGAAAATATGAAAAGTATTCGTCATGTTTAAGATAACCCAACCAGATGGATATAGACTCTTGATTAACTTTCTAACTTTTTTTTACAAATTTTAATCGTAGATACTCTCACTACAGCAGTAAGAAATTTTCAAAATCTACGAAAATCTTGTCATCGTACGATAGATATTAAAAAATTTTAATAACGCAACAAATGCGGAAGGTAAATAAAACCTTTAAAAATTTCAAAGTGGTCAATTCAACTACAATAGAGAGTAAGAATTTATGCTGCACGATTAGTGGAAAATTCGTAAAAAGTGAGTTAGTTACAAACTTTATAGATAATGCTTTTGATCGCCTCATTTGAAGCAGATCTATGAGAAAAAGACTTAAAAGAATACCTACATCGGGTCCACAAAGATAGATGCAATTTGATTTTAATTACATTCAACATAAGACAGCAATTTTTTTTTAACGCCTATCTATAGTTCGCCTTCTTTTAAATTGATTATGAGAGCCAGAGCATCCTCTATGAATTTAATCTCATGGTCAAAGGCCACTAGAAAGAAAAGTTCATCGTCTTGAAAAAAAGAACGCAAGGTAATAGAAGTACAAAAAAAAAACATATATTCCGAGCAAAGAAGGAAAATAAACAGAATCTCCAACGGTTAAGACTTGCTATAATAATTGTCTTAACGCTCCCATTAATAGCAGCATTAGCTGGCTTTAATCATAGACCTCTTCCCCAAAATCACAAATTAATAATAGCACAAAACAGCAATAAAAATCGACCGTGTAGCTCTTAGAGTAGATTCAAATGTGGGTCCCTTAGAAATCACGCTTGCCTTCTCTTTCTCTCCATCTATCTATCTCTCTCTCTCTCTCTCTCTTACTGACTTTCTGTCTGTAATCAGTCCATCTCGAATTTATTAAGTTAGTTTTAATGAAAGATTACGGGGGCTGGTTGCATCACAGCGTCGTTGGGCGGAGGCAGCAGGACGCGGGTGAAGAAAACAAAAAAAAAATTTTTTTTTTGAAGACACGTCCTCCTAAGAGAATTGCTATAATCGCAGGGGCGTTTTTATTGCTTCTAATTACATAGGAAGTGACGATTTGAAATTCAAATTTCCACAAAATACGTAAAAATCCACTAAACATTTCACGGAAATTTTGATCAAATCCAGAGATTTTGGGGGAGAAATCGTCTGAGTCTATGTGTGTTTCGCGTTATTGGTCTATTTTGGAGACTAAAATTTTGTGGCGCAAAACATGTGAGAAATTAGCGGTAGATTGGCGGAGCTTTGGAACATTTAAGTTTTTTGATGGGTTTTTTTTTCTTTTCATGAGGAAATTATAATTTGCTGTTCGTCCATTCTTTGAAGTCGTTCCTAAGAATATTTTTTTTTATTTTTGGCGGAAAAAGAGGCTTCAAAAGAAAAACGACATAAAAAAATGTCACTACGAATTTAAGACTGCAAAAGGCTTAAACAACTACTCTGTGTAAGGTAGACACGGCTGTGTAATACATGTAATAAAATCGATATGAGGTTCAGGGATAATAGAAACAGATAAAATGGTTCAGTAAAATGTCCTGAGGGAGATGGCGTACAGTGGCTGTAAAATAAAATTCTACTATAATTCCAGTCAAATTTTGAAAACTATCATAACTGATCACCATGTCGACTTTAGAATGGTTGGCTGCGTCAATTTTCACTTCAATGAAGTCCTGTTCTTTCTTAAGCTACGGTAACTGAAATTTGTTGATTGCTTATGTTACTGCTTTTAATTAAAAAAAAAATAAGAAGAAAAAACATTTTGAAATCGCCCTTGAAGTTGACCAGAACTGTTACGAGAAATCTCTTTATACCTCGCAATGAAGGGCTTGGTCTTAAATCCTGGGAAAACTTCCTTTTTTAATTGGTTAGTTCGGTATGGAGAAAGGTAGTGAGATTCAGTCGACTCACGCGGCCTCAATAAGGGAAAACGTATTCACATATATCTGGCAATGAAGGACATCATACTTTTTCATAAATTATTGTCTAAACTATTTGTGCTATGGTAAAACTTGTAACATATCTGCATAAAGGATAACATAGAAAAGGGTAGGGTCTAAGTCAGACCTGTAAAGTACTTAAGTACATTGGTACTTAAGTACTAGTAACAGTACCAGTACCTGGACTTGTACTTGACAAATTTTAAAGTACCAGTATCGGGACTTGTACTTGTACTTAATATATTTCAAGATACTGGTACTGTACTGGTACTTGTACTTGAAATTTTACAGGTCTGGTCTAAGTATAATCAATTTTAGGATTCCGTGCAACAAAAGGAACAAACGAAACCCTTATGGGATCGCTCGTGCGCCCCCCCCCCACTGCCGCTCTTCTAGGTTTCTAAAGCTAAAATTTTGCTATTATCAGGACTAGTAGGCATTGAGTCATAAATAACAGGAAAACTGCCGCTTTTTTCTTTTCATCAGTCTCATAGCCGCTGGAAAAAAACTGTTTTTTGTGTTAACTAATAAGACAAATCTTAGTGATAAAAACCAACTCTTATATAAAATTAGTCCTGCATCCGTCTGTTTGAATATTATTCACTTATCATAAAAACAAATTTGGATTGTTCGTTGATAGAGTTCTGGTATGGAACCCTTAGGTGACCGAATTATTCCTATTTATAAGGATGTTTTCCTACCCTGAAAAGAACATTTAAAAATCAAACGGTGCTGTTTGAGCAGTAGGTGGGGGTAGTCACCTGCAGATAGATTATTCTATCTATCTCTCTCTCTCTCTCTATTACTTTTCTGAACAAAGCTTAAATTAATGAAAAATCCTTTTAAATTTTCTTCTTTGTTTCACATACAACAGACAGAACCTTTAAGAAAACCTCTTTCTCTTGTTGAAATTCTCTATACAAAACTAGATATAGGTCGGCACAAACTCATTAAAATTAAATGATAAAAAGACTATAGTTCTTATTGAATCACCTTTTTCAAATTACATCTTACCTGAAATGATGCACCATTTTCTAATTGCAATTCAACAGAGCGCATGTGCAACAGGCACTTACCACCGTCCAGCATAGAATATACCATAAAAAAAGCGTAAAACGATTTATATTCGATTCTGTAATGGGCCGAAGTCATTCATCATCGAAAATGCAATAGAACGGCAGCATGGAGTGCTCAAGGGAACATCATTAGGGATTAAAACTTTTCGCTATCATCCTAGAGATCAATATCCTTCAGAATTTAGCTGACATACAGCATAGTGCTTCACTGAAATCTTCTTGAACATCACGAAAGATTTAAGTGTCGAGAACAATAGAAAAACGCATCACGGAAAGATATCCTGTTTCATCTCAAAGGACCTCCTGTGGTTTTAAGTCAGGACCGCTGGCGCCTTTTATTTCATTAATGTTGTTGTACAATGGATATATATATTCCATCCATTACCGCAGCAGGATCAGCTATGTACACACAAACATGCATACATACATATATTTCTTATAGTGATTGTACATATGGATGCGTATAGGCATCGATAGATAAGATGAATGCGCAGCAACAAATGGCTCCAGGAATTCTGTTCGTAATTACGATGAGAGTAGGTGAGTCCGATTTATGACCGACCGACCGACCGAATCGGTTCCAAGGATTTGTCTCAGTTTTAAAAATCAAGTTAAGCTCAGCTGCATTCCGTGACTGCCATTAATCCTTGCATTTATGTTAGTTGTATATCACAAAGGTGTAATTACAGAGTCTTGTCAGGCTGCACAGTTAATTTTTTTTTTTTCGTATTTTCTTTTAATGAAGTTTACGATTTTGTTGTTGCTCTTGAATAGCATAAATATGTCTGTGGGATGCCAGTCTTAAAAAAAACCAAACCACACAATGTCACCCCAAAACACCCCTTGTAATTCCTTTATTCTCGACAGTTCAACTAAAATTGAATTTTCGACATCAAAAGGACGTGTAATTTCAACAAATTTCGTTCATCCCAAACCTTTACCCACTCGAAAGTGTCCGATTTCTTGAAATTTCATGCAATCTCATTTCAGGTGGCAATTTCTAAAGACTTTCTTCTGCAAAACACGCAGTGCACCACAAAAAAGGATTGAGAAATTTCTGAAACAGCAGCAGTAGCGGTAAGGACGTGTTGAATGTGGCTGGTTCGTCTCGTCGTCGTAGGCCAAACCAAAACCCATCATTTAAATTGGAAACCAAGTAATTTGTGCGTAACAACAGTTCTTCGTCTGGCTGAGAGCATAGCTTGGAGCGATAATAATTGCAGGTTGCGCAGAGCACGCCATTTTCATTCGATTATGCAACTTTCATTTCCATTTCCATTTTGCAAATGCTTCGCAAATCACAATAATTGCGCAGTTTTTTTTTTTAGTGTGTTGATTAATTTGAGGTTAGTTTTGTTTATTCAATTCAATCTTTAGAATTTGTATTTCAGTTCAATTCAGTTATAATTTATTTGGGCTTGCATTGGTTATTTGCAGACATTGTGGATTGGAGAGTTCAGGAAATATTAAATAAATTAATTCTTAGTAAAAATCTACACATTTGGAGACTTTTCAATGTCCAGCTCTTCAAATATTTTGAAGGTTGTATAGATTCGGACAGGTGAACCCGGTATTGTCGAGATGAATTCACATTTGTACGTATCAAAGTAAGCTTAGTAGATATACAGAGTGGTATAGCCTTACAATTTGAAAGGTAGTCAATCATAATCGTGCCCATAGAGTTCCAAAATGCTGGCGTCATGATTTTTCCAGCTGAAGGACCAGTCTTTGTATTTTTTGATTGCGAACAATCTCTGCTTGGATAGGTTTCTACTTTAATCTCTATTATTGGTGTTTTTTGTACAGTACAATCTCTTGTGTAAATTAGATTAGAGTAGGGAGAGAGAGTGGCTTTATGTCTCACTCACTTGAGGCAACCATGGGCTTAATGCGATTTTCTCATTTATAAAGCTCAATTGAGTGGAGTTATTTTGACAAACTACAGTATTTTCTTCCAAGAGCTGGACATTAATTCGGACGGAAGTATTGCCCAAGAAGTCTGAGTCTCCTGTATGCTAACACTTCATAGTTGGAAAAAAACTGATCTCGCAGTTTCCCTTTCGTCTTCGTATAATCTGCACATGCTTTTTCTACGGAGTTTAATGGTGCGCAGATGCTTATTCATTAGTGCCCGGTAAGTGTGGCAGTTCTTCCTGTGAAATGATTTTTCAAGAATAATTTTGATTGGCTCCGACTCTTATATTACCCCCAGTGGAGTTCTTTGGCTGCCTAGTCGGGATCCCGAAGAAAGATATTGTGCACGTCCACGGAAGCTCAATTTTGAACCGTTTTTGGCCAGCTGGTATGCTTTGTCGTTGCCTGCAATATTGCTATGCCTATATGAACCCAAATTAGAGTAGCTATGATTAACTGCGCTAGTTTATTAGCACTTGCAGACTAGTTCGATCAGAAAGCCAGTATTGCGGCTTTGCTGTCAAGAGACAAAATGGATTCTGTTTTCTCTGGTGCAAAACTCAGATCAAGGACGTGAATTTCTGCTTTGAAAACAGTATTGGTTTCGTCGAGGTTGGCATATATGTTAACATTTGATCTTTTTTAAGTTGATTAGATAAGAGGTGTTTAGGTATTGGTTTCGCAACATATTGGCAGACCAAGTACACTAATGTTTCTAGTTTCTAGAAAATCATCCTAGTAGGAGCGACAAAATGAGATCTTAATCATTCCAGTTTTTTTGTTTAGGTAATATCTTACAGGGAAGCAACCTGATAAGAGCCCTATAACGAGTTTTAGCTCTGCTTTTTCTCCAAAGGTGGTGGTTATTTATTTTATTTTTGTTTTGCCTGGTGCAGTCCTTGCATATTTTTCTCCCTGCCCGTCAGCAAGTCCGTGAGCCTAAACTATTTTTAACTAAACCACTAAACGGTCCTTCCAACAAGGATCAATGGAGTGCTATACAGACGGCTCAAAAACGAGCACTGGAGTCGGAGTGACGTATACAGCCCGAGATGCCAGATGTCAAAGGCCCTCAGCTGTCCCTCTACCATATTCCAAGCTGAGGTGTTAGCCATGGCTCAACCATCAACATTCTCTTGGATAGTCAAGCCACTCTCAAGGCTTTAAAGTCCTCCACTATTAAGTGGAGGATAGTCTGGGCTTAGACAAACTTAATATACTAGATGTCCAGTCGAATAGCAGAAAGTGTGCCTATGAAGCGGAAACAATGATCCTTAAGAGAGAAGGCTTTTAAGCATGTTTTTCATGCTATCATTTAATCGGTTTGCAAGAGCGCGAAAATATTCTCTGTTCTAAAAGTATGCAAAGGCAGTAGATAGGGGACAGGGGCAGATCTGCTCATACGAACATGAATATCTACTCTTCTGCTTATGAAAAGTGGGATTCAAAGAGAACCCATCACGTTTTCTCTTCGGTTACATGAAGAGCTTTACTTTGAACGCGTAGAGCTTTTCTTTATTTGATTTTAAGGAGCACGGCATTTGGCACAGTAACTGGACATGTAGTATATTAAGTTGTCTGGGAGTGTCTGCAAACGCTTAAATAATTGATCAAGGGCAAACAAAATTATCCTCCTGTGAGTACCGGGACATGAGAACCATAAAGGCAATGACGTCTTAGCCAAAAGAGGAGCGGAAGCTCCCACTGTTGGACCAAAGCCATTTTGTGGCACTTCTAAATGTTAGCTTAGAGCTGGGAGAATAAAAGAATCGATAACAAGTGTAGAGCGACTTAATAGTTTTTTCAGATCGAAATTCCAAAGAAGTTTCCTGTCAGGAGTAATCCCTATAGGTACTTGACCTTGCTTGAAAATGTTATTCTCATATTATTGAGAGATGAAGCTGTTATTGGTGATCCCAAATTCATTCCCGTATTGTTGTACATCAAAACCCCCCAGTTTTAGTAGGAGATCGATTAATACTGCAATACGATCGTAACAGAACTAGTTACTTATCGTTGTATGCATGAAATCTAAGCGATAGACTCAAAGCTTTTTTCCACAGCAAACAGATCTTTTTCGATATCTTTGACTGAATGACTGTTTCGGTCGATCGTGAAACGTTGACTTAATTTCGGTCCGAGTTAATAACTCTAGAAATTTTTCCCATCAGCTTAAAAAGAAAATGGGAGATGAGATACTTACTAATTGGCAGTGTTGGGCGTAATCTGATTTCAATGTTATTTAATTAATAATTCCATTACAGTTTAGTCAAATTACCAAGTAATCTAATTAAATTGTATTTGATTACATTTCAATCAGATTACTTATGAGAGAATTTGTTATCTATCAAATGTGTAATCTGTTACAATACAATTCGAATTTTGTAATCTAATTACATTGTAACAGATTACTTTGTAGTGAAATGGATCACGTGAGACAGGGAGTGAATCGATCGCCTATATTTTTTAATATCTTTATTTCAATTCTGAAAATAGTTGTAAAAAATTAATAGTCAGTGCCCAGTATGCCAAATTCGGAGCTTCGGAATGGTAAGAGCTAAATCGGAAAGTGTAGGAAAGAGGCAGAGCAAAAAATAAATCCCCACTTTTCAGGGCTTTTCAAGTTTTCGAATGGTATTCAGAAAACTATTAAAATGTAGAAAGAGTTTTCAAAGCAGTGTGAATTCGATGTCATTTTTTGTTCAGAGTTAGTTGAAAGTGGATGACGGTTTTCTGAAGATTGGGAAAGGTGAGTAATATATAGTTGAATTATTTATTATTAATAAATATATCAGTGTTTTAGTTAATTGCGTCAATAAATCCTGGTGCACAGAGCATGTCAAAACAGCTGTTAAAGATCTATATGATATCTATCTAACGCTGCCATACTTCACCAGTCCCAAATGAATTTGAGTGCTTTGAGCCCAATATTTTCTGTCCTGTTCGCTATTAAATTAGAGCGAGAAATCTTCTATTTCAAGGAGGGAATGAAGACTTTAAACAAAGCTCAAAAGACAGCCTTCAATTTAAGTGATATTCTTCCTTCGTTGCCTACAATTTCAATAGAAGACTTCATACGTCTCGAAAATAAGTGGAATAAAAGCAGAAGCTGCAGAAGCATTGGTAAGCATGGAATTTTTCTTAAAAATGAAAAATGTTTTACTATTATAATTTTGCAGAAAGCATTTTTTTCACCTCTTGGAGGATCGGCTCTGATCACTTTCACCAAAAGATCATTCAAGATCTTGATGACGGAAGTTGCTAAGCATTTCAAGCAGATGGGACTGGGGCAAAATATTAAAATATCAAATTTTTCGATTGTCTCCGTTTTCGAGGGTATTTGAAAATAGCAGTTAAATATTGTCATACATTTAATATAATTATTGTCTTATAACAGAAACGGCTCTTAACTCATATCCATCAGCATGGACGACATAGAAAAGCGCCTGAAAGCAGTATTTCATAATGTAAAAAGCAGAATTAGTTAAAAAGAAAACTACCATTCAATAAAAACGTACAAAATATAAATATTTATCGTTTTATCTTTACAATATATTTACGCGAACTGGCAAAACACAAATCTTACAAATGTTTTAAAGTCATTATTATTTCCTAAACAATATGAAAATAATACTGCTAGTTTAAAACATTTTCAAAACATTTTTGAGTTTTTACCAGTTCGGCACACTTTAATGTATCTTTCTGAGAATTCGGTATGAATTCCTTAGGATTTCAATCGGAATTCAGCGAGGAAGCTTAGCAATTTTCTTTAGAAAATCATTAGGAATTCATAAGAATAGACAAACTCTTTTCGCGTCGATTTGAGGGGAAATATTCGGTACTTTCGGCGTTTTTGTAAAAATTTACATATTCTGCTCGCAAAGAATCCGAAATTTTAATTTTTCTTTAAAAATTCTTAGAATTTGCCACAGCGGGTAATGACACGGCCACTAAGTCATGTGTACGTGTGACTAAATTCTTTCAATATTTACACATTACTCAGTATGCAAAGATTCTATTTGGGAATGAAATTTATAAAATTTAGAAGGCTTATATCTCGGCAATGTAATCACCATGCATTGAAACTAAATTAACATGTAATCGATTAATGTGTGTAATCAAATTAACTTGTAATCTACACTACACGTTAATCGATTACATTATGGTAATTATAATCTGCTACAAAGTAATATGATTGCCAATTACATGGTTAATTGTAATTGTTAATCAGATTACATTTTGCCCAACACTGCTAATTGGCCGGAATAATTTTCTGCTTTGAATATGAAGGCCACCCTGACTAATAATGGGGGATGCACCTCAGAGCGTAATTAGCTCGAAAATAACGGGGGAAGTATTTCTTCAACTCCCGGCTATAGTAAGATTACATCACCTTCAGTGGTCCTTAACTGGCTTGAATAATGGCTAATCACACCTTATTTGGGAGTAAAGATTCTTCCCGCTGGGTATTTTCTTTCTTTAATAGAGCCAGATTATGTCGTTTTGATCAAAGACAGTTACTTTTTAGTTGGAAATGGAAAAATCTAGCAAGGTTGTTTCTCTACAAGTCTCGGTATATATTCTCTTCTTGAAATGAACATCTACCGTTGGAATGACATTCGGAGAATACATTTTAGAGCCTGATATACATATGTTGCCGTAGATTGGTTCTATTGAAGTTTTCTAAGCTATTTGATTTCATATATAATGAAATAAATAGGTACTCACCCCCAACAACCATACTGAGTCATATCAGCTGATTTCCGTTTTCATCGTATCGTGAACAATTTTCCCCCACTTTTGTAGCAGCTGACTGATCGTTTAAACTCTCTGGAGGAGGTATTTTACCTTTTTCCACGTGAAATTAGGTGGAAGTGACTGACACTAGCTACTGAAATCATATTTCCCGATGTAAACTGTGAAAAAGTAATAATAAAACTTAGGATTGTCACGGTCATTACAATAAATTAACTTACATGATTACATGAGTTTTGGTTATCCTCTGATGGCATTTATTTAGGACATCTGGATACATAATCTCCTAAATAAATGTCATATTTACTTTTCTAAGATAAAATCTCTTGCATCAGATGCAGTTTTGCTATGGTTGAGATTTATGTGGAGGCAGTTTAGTTGATCGCTAATCATGACTAAAATGGTCTGGTTGGAACTATAGCTGCTGGGAGTGGTTCTTTATGAAATCTTTTCTTTGCCACTTGAAGCAGTTGTCTTGTGGGGTTGAGATGATAGAATGAAGACGTTAGTTTCATAGACACGGCTTTAGGCGTACCCTTAGACCACAAGAGTTTAAAGTTGAATATCACCAGCCGGAGCCGGAATCATCTTCTTAAAGCTATCTCTATCCTTTTATTTTACCCTAATTTACTCCAATTTGCAGATTAAACTTAATTTTCCACTTATGTATAAAAGGAACCAAACATCATCGTAACGAAACACACCGATTCCGAATTCCTTTTCTATGTCAGGCTGCGAGTTTTTGGTTAGGATTAAAACATACGGCAAAGAATAAAAAACTGAAAACGAAAAATTTTAATTAAAGCAACAAAAGAGAGTTGAGAAGGTTGGAGTTAATTATGCAAATTACAAAGTTGAATTGCTTTGGTAACCATACTTACCAACATTTTTATACATTTATAAGCAACAATGATTGAATCATTGAATCTGGTTCAACAGAATTTATCAACCTGGCAAATATTGAACTACCGAAAACCCTTTCTAAAAAGAAAAAAGAAATAAATAAAAAAAAAAACGCTTTTCAAATATTTAGCATAGCAAGGACAATGACAGTCGAAATGACTTACATAGAGAGCGTCAGGGTAGGATCCATGATTGATAGCCGGCGGTGTCAACTAAAGCAGGAAAATTTTCGAACTTTGAATGATGAAGTCATACAGGAAGATAAATTGGATGGTGGGGAGGATTAGTGAGTAGATATGTGTCATGTCAGTGTACTTTTGTCCTATTTTTTTTTTTTACAACGTCAAACCCAATCGACATGTGAAGTTAATTTCTTTAATGGCGAATATCGGTTGCTCCACATTTTTTTCTTTTCATTTTTCATATACCTGTCAGTCTAGATCTGATGTGATTTGGCTGATGAACTGAGGTGACTCGGAATTAACACTCATTTCTACTTAGCCCGTCCGTCTCATTTGTTCGCTTATTAAGTGGCGATCGACGGAGGGAGATTTAAAGAAAAAGCCACTGAAGTGGAATTTATTCGGATTTTTGTCAGCCCCGAAGATTTTCTCAGGCACACAATAAAGTTATTTTCACTAAGACACATTTGTTTGGGACTCTGGGCGGTACCACAAAGGGCCCAAACGTTTTGAAATTATTGAAGAATTTTTTTCTTAATCCGTGGACATAACAGAAACTTATTAAATTTTTTAATCACATCTTAAGTGCTACCATTATTGGTAAAATTAATATAAAATCAAAGTTTTTTTTTATTATATGTATTTTTTGTTAACTTTACTTTTATTTCTCGTATACTGGATTTCTTATTTTTGCATTTTCCTAGTATTCATTGTAATTTTAATGACTTGTCTTGTCCTGGGTGTAGTAACACGTTTCTGTCCAAAATTGTATGGCTGTACAATTTTCAAATCATTGCTAGAAGCGTCTGCTTTTACTATTAATAATTTGTTGTTTTGTTCTTGCTGCTGCTGCTGCTGTATTGCTGATGGATGAAGTTCTAATTCTTTTTGGAAAAAAGTAAAATCTCGCATACATTGACAGCAATCAGTGAGTTGAATTTGAAGTTCGCTTGGAATGTAGTCACCATTATTAGCTGTTGATCCTTCTGGATTTGGTGACAAAGTTGGATCGATGGCAGTTGGTATTTCGATACCGCGTACAATTAAATCGGATTCAGGTCTCTCCTCTGTTTCACGTGTTCGTTTTACCAATTTATATTGTTCACAAAATGTTGGCAACTTTCTAGGATCTCTTTTCACATTGTCCTGAGCTAAAGTTTTTATTCCCGGTTGCATTTTCAAGGAGAATACCACTAATGGTGGTTTCTTTTTTGTGTCCAATCTGAAATTAAATTTGTACTGTTATTTAGGTAAAGAAAATTTCGTTTTATTTAATAAATTATTTTACAAAAATTTAGAGTAACTAAATGTTCTCACAAAATTGGTTGTTGAAATTTGGTTCTATGAAAACATATCGTCTCTGTTCTACGAGGGATGAGATTTAACCGCTAATCGATTAATAGTTATACTCACTTGCACTCTGCCATTTATCCTTAAAAATATCAAAACTATCAAAACTACTATTGACCATAGTCAATAGCCAATGCTCAACGCTACAAATTCAAAACCAGTTCCTTAAAAACCCGATAGGTGACGGGGAGGGGGGGGGGGGGTGTTCCTATCTAGATGATGAAGCTTTCAAGAAAATTAAGTGCACCGAAACTAGTTAGTCGCCTTCGTCCTATTATAACAGATATTAGCGTCACATTTATGTGAGCTCTGCACCAGTATAACAGTTAAGTTAAGGATATCATTCTTCGACTGAGCTTAATACTTTGGCTACATGTTTTGCATATTTCGTAAATAACTATATGTTATCATTAACTATTCTAACAAAATGAAGATAAAAACTATACATGTTAGATTGTAGCAAACCAATAAAAAATAAAGAACTGTCAACTTTCCAGGATCTCGCTTTAATCAAAATCAATAATAAAATCAGACCAAAAACTAATTTCCATATCTCATCATCATTCTTCACCCAAAAACAGATCAACATTTTGACTTAATCTTCATTAAACCTAATCCTTTTCAATATTTTAATTCTTAGCTCCCTTTTGTAATTATGTGCAAACATATGTACATATATAAGTATAGAACCATACAGTATCTATCACACACGACAAGAAGATCACTGAGCCGCTGAAATTATCATCAACTTCGACCATAGATCATAGTTTTTTTTTGTTGCACACCAGCTTGCGAGAATCCAATTAGTTTTTACCTCTAATTTGTATCTCCGTTTCATCTAAAGTCCACTGATTTGTTATCAGGAAATTTATGTCCACTGCCGGATTTTTATCATCCCGCGATTATGTCTAATTTATGAGTAAATAACTCGAGGGAATAATCCGCCTGAATTTCGGTAACATGTAATCATCACGTATTATCAGATCTCGTAATAATTTTTCACCACAAATAGTCTGAGAACTCGACTGGCACTTGTGTGTGGGACCTGGACAAAAACGAGAATTATTTGAATTATTTCCGTACACACAGTTCACAGAATTTATATTTGGACAGCTCAGATATAAACAAATCTAAAAAAAAAAAAAAAAAAAAAAATTGGGGAAAAAAACGCTCCTCGAACATTTTCAAGTTACGTCTTGCGGGTTTTCAAAGCTCATGGTGGCAACTAATCAGCAGCCAGCCAGATATCCTGAGCGGCCAGACCACAAACTGTTGTAGTCACTGAAGAAAAAAACAACAACAAATTAATGAAATTCATTTTTTGAAAATAATTTCCCATGGCTTTAACTGGAGCCAGACATAACTCAGCTGAGCAACGATTTAAATCAAACCAAACCAGGCTAGCCAGGTTTAAGCTTAAGTTCGATGCGATTCCTACTAGAGGTCAATTTTGGAGATGATTCGACTCTGTCTTCGGGTTTCCTTTTTTTTTTTTTTTTTTTTTTTTAGATAAATATAATAGAAACGCAACGACAACGACGGACATCGCATGGCATAAAATAGATTCTCAAATTCTGATACACACAGTATACCAAATAGATCCACCTTTTTTCTCGCAGCTGTTTGGCTAAACCTTTTTTCGTTTTATTAACCCCGAATGAGATGCGAACATATGCTATTGGCCCATTCAAATTAGCCACAACCTTCAAAAAGACCGCCGACCGCCTTATACTTGGCCTGTTTGCTTTTATTGGAACAAAGCTCGGCACTGTCTACGGCATTTATATATTTTTTGCTCTCTCTTTATCTTCACCGATTTTTAACTAGAAATTTTTTGATTTATGCCATCTTAGCTAATTTAAGGCTTGTCTAACGAAAATAACCCCAACTAGCATATATATTCCCAGCCGCGGCGCGCAGTGCTTTTTTGTGCTTTTTCCCTTAATTACTTTTCGACGAATTGGATGCCATCTCATCGTGTATACTATGAATGGAAAACTCGATTAAGCTTTAATGCTGGTACGCGGTTGGTCCGTCCACTATAGTTAAACAAACTGGCCAACAGCCACCACCAGACAACCTCTGAAATTTATGCAGTTTTAGTTATTTTGACATTGAGGCGACTTTTAATAGAGATCTTTGTACCTCCTTCTGATTTTGACGGCGTGTGATAATAAATATGGAAATTTTTTTCAATTTAATTTGAGCATTGAACTGTTATTGGATAAAGTTTATAATCCTTATGTTTTAATGACATTTAAACATTTTAAAAGAATCTTTTCCTTGAAGATCTAAAGTCTCTAAACTTTTAATCAATTTTGGGACTGCAATAAATCTGTAGACATACAAAAAAACATGTTCATTCCAATTAATTTGAAAAAAAATTATTTCTAAATTAGACTACTGGTCTGTCTGTATATATATTAACAACATTCTCATATACCAATATCAGAGTCAAAGAAGTTTACCAATAATATGGTCTTCTAGTTCTTATTAACTACTGCCAATACATACATATCTCGAGGGGTCCCACAAGGATCTAACTTGGAATCATCCTGAAGGTTTTATTTGTTGGTCTTACGTAACAAAAATGGCTTTCAAAATAGAAAATAATTTTTTATGTTGGCATCTGTCTTACTTATTCTCAAATATTTCCAAAATTACCTTAAACGAAGACACGAAATTTATGAAATATTTGTAATTGAATGAACTTCGAGATATGCCTTAACAAAAAAAAATGCTTCCCATTTTGCAGGCTACTTTTGTTACCTACCACCTATACAATAACCAAAATCTATAGGGTGTCTCGAAATTTATATCTCCAAGCAAGCTTTGTAATTCCAACTTCGAAAAAATTCCGCCCGACTTGTGTACATAAGTCTTGGAGCAGCGATTTTCACTTCTTCGTCCGACTGGTATCGCTCCTTTGCAAGTTCATTCCTCATTGACTTGAAGACAAGAAAATTTCTAGTAGACAAATCAGGGTTGTAGAGCGGGTGTTCATTGATTGTTGTGCCTTTTGGCACAAATTCTGAATACACCATCCCTTGTTTGTCAAGGAACAGCGTTAACATAATCTATCCAGTAGATGGAACAACTTTATATTTTTTCGAACACGGAGAGGAAGTATGTATGTCTCCAGTCACTTGAACTTCTTCTCAATTCTGGTCGGACATAGTGAATCTATGTACATTTCATCACCAATCACTATTTGATCCAAAAATGAATTTCCTTCACTCCCAAAGTCTAAACATTGCGAAAATGCATTCGCTGCTTACAAATGGCGGTTCTTGTATTCATCTGTCAATAATCTATCAGGCACCAAGCTGACACAATCTTTTCGATATTGAAGATGCTCGATGATTTCTTCAGCTTCTATTGCCATGAGAAATACCCAGTAACGCTTGCGATTTCATGAACTTTTATTCACCAGTTTGGTCGAATGATGTAATGCTTGAGTTGAACTTTGTCAGATGATGTTGATTATTTTGGTCTTATAGCGCGGTCGCCATCCATCAGTGATATCCGTATGTCTGTTCACGAGCATTTCCCGATTACTTGTCCAGAAATAACCTTCTCGCTGCAGAAAATCAGAAAACTAGTCGGCCCTGAAAAATATTTTAAAGTGAATCAAAATGACTCGATTGCCTCTAACTTGTCATACGCAATGCACGAAAGCATAAAATTTGGGTATCGCTTCAAGTACACCACACTGTAGGAACATTCTGGATATACTATTAAAGCCAAACAAAGTAGCCCTTAGGTGAATACCTGGTGCAAGTAATGAGACTGCTGGATAATTCGCTAGAAAGGAAGCAGAATTTCCATTTACCTAAGCGTAACCCTTACAAAGCGGCAGCCTTACAAAAACCCACTTAGCAGGAGAAGTAATGCCCAAAAAAGAAAAGTCTCTTCAGCTTAAGTGGGAAAGCCTTCCTAGACGAAGATAAAGTCATCAACTTCATATACAAAGATTTTAAAGAAAATCACCAACTGAGGTAACCACCAGTTCAGGCTGATTATAGCCATTGCCACCTTAGTACGCGCCTAAGAAAATTGGTAAAATCTTAGAAGATCACTGCCGATTCTGCAACGAAGAGGAAGAATCTCTAGAGCATGACTGCGAATGCGCAGGAGTTGTTCGCTAAAAAATTCCATGCGGCTAGTTGACATTATGCTGCTTAACCAGCACTGATGCACCATAAGCACAGTATCAACACCGATGCTGATAGTATCAGACCTTCACACATGATGATTTTACCAGCATCGAGAAAATAATTTACTTTGCATCAGAGCTAGTCAATCAGCATAATGTCAACCAGGCTTAAAGAATTCATAACCTCATAACGTCCAGAAAACTGAGTGTAGATACGTTTCCAGTTTGATCAAAGTCCCAGTCTATTGATCACTTGGTGTTGTAAGTCAGGCCTAAAATTTCTCCCGATTCGATGGAGTTTTTTCAAGCTAGATTCTTAAATAGGCCTATTTTATCGTAAAAGTTGTACTCCGGAATGTTTTCAATGAGACAAATATATAGAACACATATTGAAAAAAAAGAGAAAACGTTGTTTGGGCGACATCTATTAGAGAAATAAGTAAAAAGAGTTTGGTACTTCCGAAAGCTGTGATTTTAGCGAAAAAATGGAGTATAAATGAATTTACTTCCCATTCTGTGTTAAGATTTACCAAAAACGTTTATGCCCAAGTGGCGATAGAGTTTTGCTTAGTACCTACTTATAATGGAATCCCGGCGAAGATTTAATTAAGGCTTAAAGAGATGTGTTTTTTTGTGTCTCGTGCACTAGTGCAATTATACATTTGGACAGTGTAAGCTATACTTTAAAGTGTATAGTGGAATGTTGCAATGTTGGTCGCTTGGTCTCTTTATATGACCACGGCGTCAACTTAATATTTTTTCTTTTTAATTAACGTTTTAGTATATCTTTGCCTGCGTTTATCCTTCATCTTTCATAGAGCCCAAATAAAAATGTGTGGAATTTACCAAGTTTTAAAAATAAAATTCGATTGTAGTGAACTAGATAACGTGCACAAAAGAACACATAAAAACTGCAACCATATACAACACCTAGCTACAATTAAGAGAAAAATGGTATAGCAATGAACTAATAAAGGTCTATAATAAAGTTCGCAACACCAACAATTTTAAAATGGAATGTACTGTAGATTGAGATATTTTTACTCAAATGCGAAGATGTTACTAATTCTACCTAGGCTTGTTTATTCTTCAATACCGAAGCTAAACGTTGAAGTTTTATCAGACAGTCAAGCAGCCATCAAAGCACTTGACTTGGTTACCATATCATCCAAATTATAGTAAAACAATGCCATGCCAAACCCATTCGCTATAGTAGCCAGTACAAAATTATTCTTCACTGTGTTCCTGAACATAGGAATATAGAATGAAAATGACCAGTCAGACGAATTTCCGAGGTACGGTTCAACTCACCACCGCTTCCTGGCGAAAAATGTGGTAGTTGAGTTAAAAAAGACATCTTTTTACATTTCTTATCCACAGTTAATTTCACATGGAATGTAGTATAGCAACCTGAACTTATATTAAAAACGGCATAATTCAGCTATGACAAAAACAAAACTGCAGAGTTCTTAATCAGTCAACGTTGCCAAAATTATGGCGACTATCGTGGGACATTGTCCTAGATATGGGTGAACTATACACATTTCCGCAGCTACAGAGAAGCCAGTCAAAATGGAAAAATAATCCACCTTCTCTGTAAGTAGCACGCATCGGCCTTTAGATGACATCTTCTTCAGTAATCTGAAAAAGATCTCCAGCTTAAAGATAAGGAATATCATCCATACACCACAAGTTGAATTTAACTTTACTGATTTCCGCCATTTCTCTAATTTTCTAAAAGAACAACTGACGACGTGATCATACGATCATACTCAGTCTACCAGATTTGTAATTTTTGAAGACTGTGAAGCCAGGGCAGATGGTAACACGGGAGTACCATCAAGTTTCGCTAAAAATTATAGCATGGACATATGTCACAACGAAAATCTCAAATAACTCATCGACTTCTAGTATTTAAGAAGTATAAACTCCACTCAGGGCCCTGTCTGTACCAATCATAAACAAACGAAAGCGTGACTCGAGCTATTGAATGATACAATAAGATGTCCTTTGTCGATGCAAATTAACTCTGCAAACAGAAAATTGCGGCTAGGGAAATTACAATTCCACCACCACCCATATGGCTTCAGTGGCTCTACTATAAAAGCAACCAAACCTTGTTTGAGGCAAAACACGATGGGATTGATTACAACCTTACTAGTACTAACCAGTTGCCGGTAGTAGTACATTCGAAATTAATTCGAAAATATAGTACGTTTTGGTTATTCTTTTTCATGCCACAAATCTATCTTAATTTGAGGCCATATTTGAAAAAAAAAAATCAAATTTCACTATTGCCTCCTCAAGGAGTAAGTTTTACGAATCACTACATCCTTAAATATGTACATAGACACAAAATTACAAGCTAAGTATAAGGAGGTTTTAAATGACTTGAAAAAGTTTTAAGTCTAAATAAATTAATATCTACATAGTTATACACCACCAATAACATCCATACTTTGTAAAAGCTATAAATTAAGAAAAAGATTCTTTAATCCGCCATAAAATAATTACTAACCACATCTAATCTCCAATTAGGGAATTAATCAAAACCAAAAACAGTCGTCCCGCTGCCAGTGTCTTTAAAAAGGACTACCTCCCATAAGATTCCATATTTTTATCGGCATTTTATTGTCGCCGGGATACTTCAACTCTGTTGCAAATTGTGAACAAAATCCGTCATAAAGTTTTTACGGACTACGATTAAATCGATAGTTTTATCCTCGTGCATTAAAATTATTCAAATGAAACAACAAAACAATGATGTGCCCGACTGGACCGGCAGGTAAATTCAGATTTGTCTGACAGATGGCCCGACAGGTCATAAAACAAGAAACGTGCGAAGCCTGAGGCGGACGACCGACGCACTGGGAATAGGATTCGGGAATGAGAGACCCTATCATGTCACGCTATGTGTTAACTGAAATTAATACGAAATCTAATTAATTTGTCAATGGCAATAAAAGTAGCGATAATCTGATCCAATCGGGCGGCTGCCGATAAAGAAATGAGGCCCCTACAGCATTTTAATGGCCCCGTTTAGGGCAAGTCGTCCAAAAGGGAAAAAAAACTCTTAAAGGCAATCATCAACTTAAGCTGTTGCTGTTGCTGCTGCTGCTGCTGGTACAGCAGGTTTTAAGTTTTTGTTTACTTACTTCCTCGATCGATCCATAATTCGAGGTGTCACGAAATTGTCGTAGTTGCCCGACAAATTTCTTATAACGCATGGGCGCTGGATGATCCCCGGTGTTTGTGGAACACCCTCCGTGGTCTCCCGTGGTAATGAATATCTACGTTCAGCTAAACGCATACGGGTACACAGCATGACTCTTTTCCGTTTCAAGTTTCCTTCATATGGTTCCACTTAGCAAGACAATTGGCAGCACATTTTCACTTTTGTTAAGTGGCAACAGAGAAACGCGCTCTCTTGAAGTTTTAAATCTGTGATTTATTTCAGATCCAGGTGAAGTGTAATTCTGTAAAAGAAATAAGAAAAGTTTTGTTTTTATTTTATATACAATTCATGTAAGATAAGAATATAGTTGTAAATGGGCACATGTACTTTGAACTGCCGTCCATACAAAATTTATTGCCAAAAATTATTTAATTAGACCAACTACTCCAGATCTACTGAGAATATGAATTAATCAAGTTAAAAGTTTAGTTGAATCCCTTGAGGACAACTTTGGGGAACCAGCATCTCATATTCATAGCTCTCAGATTATTTTCACCAAAAAAAGCACTATTTTATAAGAAACATTAACGAAACAAAGGCTCTTGTACTGCATGTGATGATACAATTCGATATTTATAACAAACGTTACATATTTGGTTGATGTAAGAGCTGATCCTAAATATTTGAAGGAATCCAAGCACCAAAAGGGGGCAGAGTACTCATTTAACAGGCCGGAACGCTTCTTTGAACTCAATAAAAGGTTCTTTAGGAGCAGATTCTCACCACACGATACCAATAATAATAATAAGGATAAAACCAAATAAGTTTATGGGTCGCCAAAATGGTTGTCTGGCACATGATATAGGATCGAGCACCATTGGTACACACCAGAGACATTCTAATGATAATAGGATTCTTACTACCAAAAGCTATTTAGAGTTAACCTAAAATTGTAAATTCAATTACAGTATTTGTCTAGTAACATATATTTTCTTCATCTGCCCATGTTCCCGAAGGATTTAAGTAAGTTGAAGAAGAACTAGAGGTCGTTATGAACTATTATGAACATTTTTATTGCTTTGCTAAGTTTCTGTCTGCAACATAATGCATACGCGCGGAATTTAGAAAGCAATTCCAAGAGTAACTCATATCAAAACAAAAATCAACAAATTTAGACAGCATTATAAGCGTGAGTGATGCAATATTATTGAATTTTCCCTACAAATAATTTTCTGTGAAAATCTCAAATCTCATCAAATCCATCACACCAACACCCACCATTTCTTCATATAACGCGCCGTAAGACACAAACATTATCGTCCGCCACCAAGGCAAAACGTTAAGCCGATAAAATTCTTTCCAAAACGTTAAATGGACTCCTAATCTCATAAAACGGACGTCAATGGCTCAACAAGTAGTTCGGCTACAGCAGTCAGTTGGCAATTTGTCCACTCAATTCTTTAGATGCTGTCCAGTGGAGCAATGCTAGAGATGGACGTCGTCAATTTTCAGTGCTGTCCTATAGTGGCTATCAGTGACTATCTATGGGTCGTTTGGTTGAATCGCAGCAAAGTTGACCCACATCTGCTGGTGTTGTTAATATATTTTCTTTGGTATTCGCTATATAATATAATATCTCAAACCCCCTCCCTCCTCTCCGTTCCCCTCATCATTCCTTTTCGACTGCATAAGCTGCCTGTAATGAGGTCTATCTTACTGCTGGAAATGCGCCCCATGCCCCGTATTAGTTAGTTCGTTGATCGAAGGGATTTCCGTCAAAGATATCCGATTACTTAAATTTTTTGGTCTCATATTTTTCGGATTTAACCGGCTCTTTGTATTCGATTTTTCGTTTTTTTTTACGTTCTGCCCTGGCTGTGGTCTTTGGGCTTAATATAAGGCCATCAGTTCCTTTCATTTCTGCTGTTTCCATTGGCAACATTTCTAATTTATGAATTTGGTTTTTTTTTTATGATTTTATTATGTCGCTCATAGCTTTCCGAGAATTTTGTGGATTTGAAAAAGAAAATGTGAAAGCTCAAGGATTTGTTATCAGCAGAAGGTATGAAGAATTAATCACTTGCATCCGGAGAGTTGATGTTTAGATAATTTAAATGAAGAATCGAACTTGAGTTAAATGCAGAAAGGACTAGATAAAAGGAATTAAAATGGCAAAATTTAATTTTATGTAGTAGTGCCTCGAATACATAAAATAGAACGTGCAATAATTCTGAAGGACTTCAATTTATGACAAAACGCGTTGGAATCGTCGATTAATAACCCCCTTCGACAATACAGAGAATCGCCTGTCTCAACATTACGGGTGTAATACGCACAGCACCCTCAGCGGAACTGGAAACTCAGCTGAACCTCAAACCCATCTATATCTGGAGGTGGAGGGTGCCACAGCCAGTGTGGCTTACAAGCCCAGCCTACCCATATGGCAGGTTTTCTTGGGATGAGCTTTAGCAAAGGCCGCAATACGATCGTAGGGGCTCTCGAGGAAATTCCTGAACTTTCTATGGTATCGTAACGGACCATATGCCGGCGAAACTCTTATGGGAAGCAATATAGTGGTGAAGGTCCAAGATGAATGAAGTTTTCTGACAATCCCGCGTGGATAGAATATGGTGTAACGGATCAGTCCAAACCTGATATGGGAGACGGGATCTTAAATCTACGCTGAATAGATCCTCTCAGTAGCCGTAGTGCTTAACAACTTTTCAACTCCCTCTATTAACCAACCAACAGCCCCTTTGTGTTTTACAAAAATGTAAATGTACTTAAAATATAGGTAAAATATTTCTTCCTAAAATCGTATGACGTGGAAATATAGAAAAGACATAGCTCTCCTCTCGGATAGTCAGGTAACCTTGATGGCGGCTCTAAGTGGTCCTGGTATAACATCTAAGTTACTGAGGATCTTCAGGACGTCTTTGGATAAGCTGTGTATCTTTGCTCTCCTGCTCTAGTTGCCACTTCCTTGGAACAGAACCCAGTCATCAAAGCGGATGTTCGTATGAAGCATCAGCAGCCATTGTCGAATACTTGTAGGTGTACAAAACTTTTTTTTGATAGTCCTAGTAGGAATTTCTCTGACTTTCTCTTGAAGAAAAAATGTAGCATCATCACCATCAGCTACAGCTCGCTTCATGCTTATCTAACAAAATTGGAGTTTTTGACAGCCCTGAGTGTCTGTCCTGCCTGGAAGAGAGCCTGAGACAACCGAACATTTTGTGTGCATTTGTCCTGTCTTTACGCGGAACAGGCTGAATATGCTTAGGTCTGCCTTCTGTGCATGAGCTGATGCGCTTTATTAAAAGAACAGGAAGGTATTAATGACAGTTAGTTCCTTCTTTTTAGTAGGTTAGCACAATGGGCCGCCTTGGCTTCCGTGCTTAGGTTCATTCATCCCCCTGCCTTCAAAATAAAAAAAAATAAAAAAAAAATATCTGTTACTTTTCTTATTACTATCCATAGTTTCAGCCCTGATTTTCCTACCCAAGGGTCGATAAAGACCCCACTGTGAATTTAGCCGATTTTACTAGGAAATTCAAAAGTTTTTTTAAGTACTATGAAATTTCTAATAATTTAGAAATAATATTATTCTACATATGCCATCTAATTATGCATTTTATTTTATTTATGAAGACAGTTAAAGCACACTTTTTTATAATGCATTGAGCAGATGTATCGCTGGTAGCTGTCGCGTTGCGAGTTGATTTTTCTATCTTTTGATCGTGAACAGGAAACGCACCTTGCTCTCTCTCCACGAGGAACTTCCAACTCTTTAATATGTCTTTCCTTTTCAATTATTCCAGCAATCCTGTCCTTAAGCCAAGTAGGCAAAGTGCTGTGTTCAACACGTTCCCCTAAATATGGTCTTAGAAGACATAACACCATTTTTTTTTAAAAAAAAGTGCGTCTTTTTTCACAAGATTCTTTGTTCCTTGAGTTTGAAAAACGTAGAGGTATAAACGAGTTTATTCCTACAGCATTTAATACAGAGGAGCGGAAACTCAGTTTATCGGACCAGAGCCATTTTGTGACACTTCAAAGTGTTACCTCAGAGCTGCTCTAAACGACTGTGGGAGAATAAACGAAAATCCCTATATTGGGAAAGGCTACAGGTAAAAAAGTTTATCGACACTTCTGGCGGAAAAACAAAAGAGCTCCTACTCCTTAGAAGAACAGAGCTCAAAATTATTACTGAGCTCTTCTCAGGCCATTGCCCCTTAAAGTATCTCCTAAAAAAGCTGGGTTTGGCTGAGACGAGACATCATCCTGCCGTT
Organism: Dioctria linearis; assembly: GCA_963930735.1. Taxonomy (NCBI): domain Eukaryota; kingdom Metazoa; phylum Arthropoda; class Insecta; order Diptera; family Asilidae; genus Dioctria; species Dioctria linearis. The sequence continues at coordinate 261,480,570 of OZ005742.1, read as the reverse complement.
TCTGTCAGGATGATCATGGTTCTAGACTTTATTAACAGTCTGAACCTAGAAAGGGAATAAATGCAACGGGGACTCACAATAGAACTTTCAGGTCGCCTATACACACCCCTTCACAAATCTAATCTACAGCATTTAAAAGGCCATAAAATATACACATTGGCCACCGGTGGCGTGTCGTTCTTGACACACTATATTTGTGACACAATCGGTCAAAAGTGTCCACACCACCTTTGGTATAGATAACTACTAAATACTACAAATATGTAAAAATTGCGAAAAACATTGTAAACTTTTCCTTCATCTTACGTATTGGGTTTTGTTAATTTTCCCTGAAAAACTTTCTGGAATTTTCCAATGGCGTTATTCCTACCCTAGAGTTGTAAATAACCTCAGCACCTTTATATTTCTCCGAAAAAGGCACCGATTTTTTTTTTTATATTGGCGCCGAATGAATTTCAGTTATCCTTAGTAACCTACCTATACGCTTTTAAAACAATGAGCGATGAGAATTCTTATTATCTTTTAGAAAAAAAAACATAAATTAATTATTTTTGGGGTCGTGTACGACCCCGGGTATTAGTAAAGGGTTAATTTTTTTCATTTTTAATAGTTAATACTCTTACTTTAATTTAGATTTTCTTTCTTGAATGCCTATACGTGTTATGTACCTGCAATTAAATCTTGTAATTTTAGTAGTACTCACGCACTATACCAAACAATGTAATTATTATTACTACTGCCATAACTAGATATATACAAAACGGATTGAAGGAAAACCATCCTCAACTGAACGTGAATGTTTATAACGCCAATGGATAGTATCACAAGCAACTAGGTCAGGTTCCAAAGATAACCATAAGTATTTCTCCTTATAACAAGAGGACCACGATCGCCAATTTATGTTGCTTTAAGTCCTACATACATCCATAAACTAATTATGTAATTGCTAATTGCTCAAATCTACATTTTAAGGACTACTTTTATTTGCATTGAAAGAAAATCATTATAGAATCTTGAGCAAGGGAAAAGAGCTGAATAGAAAATCCTCGTTAGGTTTACTCCCTCCAATAATAAATACATTTGGCGAAATTTCCAAATTTTTGTCACAACTGTACATACACACACATAATCGCTGTGCGTGTGCAATAAAAAATATCCGAAAACTAGTTTCTTGCGCATAAAGCCAAATTCACGCTCGCATACATCCTACCATATAGTTCTATATGCATACAAAGAACAATCTCACTTTTCAGTCACATATCACTACGAATGTATAGGTGTATAGGCATATAACCTCAATTCTAATCCTGATGTAGTACGGATTTTTGGTAATATAAGAAGAAAGAAATAAGGCAGAAAAAAAATGTTTTTTCTAGGAATTTTAGCATCCAGCTGCCTTCTGCAAGTCCCTCTAGTCCAGGGACGTATTTAGTCAATGCAAACTATCTATCCAGAAAAAAATCGGGATGACAAGTGAATGCCAGCAGATCAAGTCATGTGTAATATGAGAGGATTGCGAACTTCGATATCAATATTTCTGTAGCGATCGGTCTAATTGATGATAATGGGAAGGCAAGGGATGCTTTTCTGAATATTATACTCTCCAAACTGATTATTATTGTTAATATTATTAATAATATATCTGGTGATGGCAACTCACGTGGTTCGATCTTGTATCGTAATTTGAAACTTGAATTGGTTGCCGATCGTTCGGGATTAAATTTAGATATTAACAGCTGGTTAGTTGCAATTATCTCTGAAAATTTATAGGAACTGACACTTGTGATAAGATAAATCCTGTATTTTTGCAATATGATGAGTTAATTATCGCTTTCTTTTTTTCTTTAATTCATGATTATTTGGTGGATACTATTAAATTAATGGACGTTGTCTTAAACAACACTAATGTAACGGTGTAATTATTTATGCAGATCTCTTATATTATTCTACAATCATGTTACCAGTGTCTAGTCTTTTAATACAAATATTATTTTTCGGTACTTGCTTGAGATGCCGGAATTCAATGAAGTTACTGCAAATGCTTATTCTTATTTATACAGTGTCCAATCCGATCGGAGACTTTACACCCGGTGGTTATGGATAGATCATGATTATACAATCAAACAAAGTATATAGGTGGGGAAATTCCTAATGGATTTTCATTAATAATAGTGCTATAAAATTTTTTTCTCATTACCCTGTATATTGATTTTGATGTGTCATGATATGATCACTTAACCACGTAACACAAATTGTTAGATCCAAACAACCAACAGACTTACAAAAAAACAAAAAAAAACCTTGAGAAATCCAAAAGGACTCAGTTATAATCCCAAAACTTGCCGTTCTTGCACACACGTATCTAAGAGAGATGGCATATAACTACAGGGTGTTCGGTAAATAATTAGGATGAAGTATGCCAACAGATTACTTGGAGTGTCGTAATCACACTTTTGGTCTAAAATTTCTCCTTCTTCCTCATAAGTCCTTTCAATAAAACACAACACAACACAACACAACACAACACAAACTTGAACAATTCTTCCAAAGAAGACCTTTCATACTTTACAACGATATCCAATATGTTACGATTTTTCAAATTTTCAAATACATACATACTTCAGTTATCGAGCTTTAAGTTGAAATTTTGAAGAAAAAAATTACATAAATTTCTTGTGTTATCCTTTATCCCGTAAAGTTTTTACATCAAGGATATATATTGTTACGCGCTACAAAACGACACAAACGATATCTGTTGGAAATGGAAACAACTTTAGGTTAGTGACATCTTAGTAAACTTTGGGTTCGGAGAATGGAATATTCAGGAATGTTCTAGGATAACTCCTAGAGTATAAATACGACGTTTTTCACATCCAGGAGGTGAGTCTTATTTAAGAGAGTGAAGTGAACGAAGTAAACGATTGCGATAATTGGAAGTACAGGACTAGCGATAACTATAAAGAGTTGATTTGATAATTGCTTGTGAATTGTGAGAGTAAACAGTAAAGTTAAATAAAGAAAGAACTTTTGAATTATACCCGAAATATTGTGTTTTAAATAACGAACGAAGGCCACGCTCGTAACAATATATATATTTTTTTCTTATAAAATGTGACTCTTCAATAGTCCTATAGCTATAATATCTGCTTCCGTTCAAAAGATATTTTTAATATTTTTATGTTATGCGTAAAGTAAAAAAGTTTAATTTGCAGAGAAGAAATGTTCAACTCGCAAGAGGTAGGAGGGAGGGGGAGGGGGCACGTAAAACACTTATAATGCTTTTGAAAAGAAGAAAAATGTTGTCCATATGTGTAAACATTTTAAAAGTTCAAGGATAGATAGCACAACAAACTTGTATTAAATTTTTTCCAAGAATTCAAAATTTAAGACTCGACAACCATTTGCCCATATTCATTCAAAACAAAAAATTTTCACATATAAATTTGCTAGTATGATCAGGACACTCGAAGGAAAGGAATCCATTGGCATCAAATGACCATTTAAACATTATTATGACCGATTTCATAGGCTTTTATTTTCTGAATAACTTTTCAGTATACAATAAAAATATCTAGGACTGATTTTTTCACATTATATGTAAAAAACCTAAATTTTTGAATGGCAACAACAAGAAGAGATTACCCGATTAAGTCCATTTTTGAAATTGTATTTACTATTTTTCTGAAAACCCGTTCTCAAGCACTATTCGCCAAATATATAGTGAAAAACGAAATTTCTGTATGGCAAGCCTATAAAGGAGATACCCGCTTTGTTCCAAACTTAAATTCGGAATCAAAAATATTAATTTCTTAAGCAAATATCTACTTCAGATAAAAATATGGGTAGGTTACTAACGGCAATTAAAATAGATCCAAAGATAGGCATAGATGATAAAGTTGAGGTGCTGAAGCATAGAATAATGGAGGTAACTAGCGTAAAAACGATTGGTTCGATGCCCAATGTTTTAAGGCAAAATTAAACATGTTTCAATCTTTAAAGGTGTTACGTAGGTATAGTATCGATGTGTTGCATACCAAATACATGGAAAGCGTGGTACGATATAAAAACCTGGGTAAAAATAAAAAAAAAGTTATCGCATCAAAATAAAATGATACTCGCTCTAAAGCACGTAATGATGCCAAGATCTATCTGGTGGTCCTTAGCAAATCGGATTGAACACGCACATTTCCAGGCTCTTTTATTATCACCACATTTCCAGGCTCTTTTATCATCGCCAACTGAACCTGTTATCATTTTAACGGCAGAGCCTTATACGCTAGACAGACTGTCTCCATAATGACTTAATTTTTAATTAAATGGAGTCAAATGTGCAGTGTGTCACACAAATGAACTCCTTCAAGGATCTATTTGCAACGTATGGTTTCATTTTCAAATGGACCGAATTTTACTCCATCTAGTGAAATTGCAGTAAAAGTGCCATCTACCGTCATTAAAATGAGCTGAATTTATTGAAAAGTGGAAAGCTTTTCTAATAAAGTTAGTAGTGACATCCATCAGCTGATCATGAATGAAATTGCTTTGCAGCTTCATCTCTTTTTGGTCTCTTGCAAAGACAAAAAGTGTCTTTTACTAAATGCTTTGCAACTTCAGTAAATACTCGCGATAAACATTTTGTGAATGCAACACATAACCAATAGAGTTAACATATTAGATGAGATAGCCAACCTAAAATAAGAAAAGAAAATATTAATGTAGTACTATCATACCTTTTGTAAAAAGTAATCTTAAATACAAAGCTATATCTTTAAAAAAAAATAAAAAATACAAGACAAAGTACAAGATGTAAAAGAAGAAATAATAAAACAAAGCTTGTTAAAATCGCATGACGAGCACAGACTGGCAAAACAACTGACCGCTGATGGGCTTGCGCCGTGGGCCTAAAAACATTGTTAGTCTCTAGACATAGGCTTAGTATTAGTGCTATGTTTAAGCGAACAATGTATTAATAAATAAATAAATTAAATTATTGAATTCTGCATTGATCTTTACTCACATTGAGGAACTGTCAATGATATTCAAAATGAAATAATTTTCGTCCATATTCTGTCACCTTTTCATTTCCTTGAAATGACTGAATTTCAAATTAAGTCATTATGGACACATGATGTCGACCATTTTCTTGACACTCGTGATTAGAATATTTTGAGCTTCTACTTGCCTGGACAAGGCGAAAAACAGAAAGGCTCCTGGTATTGATCGAATATCCTTTGAAGTCTACAAGCATTCTTCGGATAGTTTTCTCCATAGAATGTTTTCAATGCAAACACAAACATTACCATCATCGTTTCAGAAAAGTCAATTATAATACCACTGTTTAAAGAGAGGGACGTTTCTGACGAATGCTGGCTACGTACAATTTTCGCATTGCCTGTGTTAACGACATTCATGATATCCTCATGGGAGGGATACGTTGCGCTGATGTGGTAGTCAAAGTCCAATTATAGTCATTTTGTCGGTAAACCCGGCGTAGACCTTGCACTGTATGATCGACAAGTTGGTGCAGTACTGCCGACAATGGTCTTTCCCTTTTTGGTCAATTTATCGAAGTCGATATTATTGGTATTTGGAAATGGTGCAAAACGCCCAGCAAGGAAGGTATGGGGGCTCGGTGAAAAAATGAAGTAAATGAATACAAGTACCTTGGGATAAGTCTCACATACAATCTTTCATTCACAAAGCACCTGAATGAGAGTTTAACTTCTGCAAAAAATTTTAATAAGCTCTGTATGGCTATCATTTATGAGATATAAAGATACCAAACAAGCTTAAAATCTTCGAAGCTGCCTCTACGACATATTAAATGGTCAAAACTATGAACTTTTCTGTAAATATTTATCGACGACTTTGAAATATAGAAAACTAATAATAGATGAATCTAGCTGAACCTTAGAATTAATGTAACTCTATTCTGCCCAACATGACAGAAAACCATCGCGTGTTAAGTCTTAATCTTAACCTAGGTCCAAAGAATGGTTTGACGAAAACTAACATCCAACATTTACCTATGTATTAATTTTCACCGACAGATTTTCACAGCTTTTCGAAATTAGAAGCTCCCCTTCGAAACTATAAGTTTTGAGGCAAATCACCTGTCATTGAAGCTTTTGAAGAGGGCGTATGCATTTTAGCCAAAAGGATGATTTATACTTGGGAAGAATTCTTAGGAACCAACAATACAAAAAAATAAAGATAAAATCAAAAAAATTGCTACAACAAGTAGAACGTAACTGCTTTGTCTACTTACTCACTAAAAGCTGAAGACACTGAGGATGCTGTAAATGTACAAAAAAAAAAAAACAATAAGCTTTACCCTAAATTGAAATCGGAGCACCTTTAGTTTCCACCTGACATTAGAATTTATCTCCATTTCTAAAGTGTTCCTTGTAAGCTATTCTATGGATAGTTAATAGATGCACAGAACAACAAACACTTCTTAACATCATCAAGAAACATGGAAACTTACCAAAAATTCGTAGCAAATAAATCCTGTTAATGCAGAGACAGGAGGTCATCAACCATTCATTGGCCGCACCATAAAACGAAGCCACTGGAGTATTTACAAGCAATATTAATGAATTTTTATTCCAGCCTTAAATCAGCCAGTCCCCCCACCCCTTTGTGGACAGGGAACTGGTCATTAGAGCTTGTAAAACTGTTTTAGCACCAGAGTAGCAGCAGTGTAAGAACAACGAACAACGCTGAACCACACTCGATCAGTCTCTCTAGTCCTTGCCTCGACATGTCTTAAGCCTTAATGGACTTTTAATGGCTCATATCCTTCGGTTTTTTTCCTCAGTTTTTTTTTCTTTTTTTTTTTTTTTGCTTTTCGAGAAGCTCACTCACTTTCTTACAGGGAAGAGGCACAGGAGGTCGGATATGTTGCTGTTCTCACATCGGAGGGCACTTACTCTTCGTCAGGAACCAGATGAGTAACCGGGAAGGAATCTGCTATACGCTACTATATACGAAGGATAATAAATTTCTTAACAAGAGATAATCGACATGTCAAAGACGTCCACAAAAACAACGCCAAAAATTTGCCAATAACACTGAGAAAAGTCGGTACAAAAAGCGCTGACGGCCGCCCACCTCGCGATAAATTTTTGCGGTTTCAATTTGATTTAGTGCGAGACGACGATTGTCTTTAACTATTTTTCGTTGTAAACTGCTAATTTTTTTTTATCGTTTATTTTATTTTAATCGGTTTTGTTGAATTTTTGTTTAATTACAGAACCACAGAAAACCACAAAGCACTCATTAATTACTGCCGAGAGTTATTAATTGAGTAATTTTTCTCGTTTGGTCGACGAAACAAACTCGTTCACTTTACTGCCTGCCTGTTTACCAGCTGCCAGGGAAACTTTTCAGAACTTGATATCAAGTTGCAGTTAGCGGTACGACTAAACGCGAAATTAACTCTCACTAGGAGAAAGGGTCTTTTAGCTAGCAGCCGCCGACGCCGGCTCGTTGTATATTATTTTCCTTTCAGGAAATGCCAGCAACTTTCCGTGCTATCGGGGAATATAAGCTTCCTACACTGACAATAAAAACAGAACAGACCCACTTTACTTGACTTTTACGCTTCTTTATGTCTGGGGGGCCTCCATCCTGCGCCAATATATGAAATTATATCATACATGGGATTATGAGCTTTGATTACCTTTCCAACATAGCGCAGCATATAGAGGAGGAGGCAATACTGCGGCCTAAATGCCACTATAGGGACTAGGGAGAAGGAAGCTTTCTATTAATGGCACTGAATTAAGTCAACTAATATCAATAATTGCCACGAGTTATCATAAACTTCTATTGGATGCGTGCTGTGACGGAAATTTTGTTCTATAGAGCACACAGGTTTAGCTGTATAATAGTCGTGACCGTGACCATAATAAAAGTTAATACGTTTCGCAGTTCACAGCCAGTTCAGTTACCTTTTTCTTTGTTTTTTTTTTTTTTAATTAACTGCAATTATTAGGGATGGTTAGGACTAAGCTTCAAAAATATTATCATTTCTGGGACTTAACTTCAATTTTTATCAAACTAGTATCATTTAGCTGAACTTAATTTAACTGGTATAATACTGTTGTTGTTTTATTACTCATAGATGCTATATAAAGTCCAGATTACATACCAAATTCGCTACAGGCCAATCTGAAAAAAAAAATCGCATTGTTATAATTTTTGAATAGTTCGTAAAAAAGAATGTGTTCGCGACGGTCAAAAGACGAGTGAAACTTTTCATGTTTGTTCAATACTTTCGGCCATCTATTCAACGCCTTAAATAAAATTTTCAAAAAGCCATATCATCCTGCACAAGGAATGATTGCCTTCACATATCAATAGAGAATTCTTTCCAGATGCAAGAGAATTTAGGTGGAGGTCAAGTTATAAAAGTAGAAAGAAAACTATAGGTATAGGAGGAAAGTGCAGAATCGTATCAAAGTGGGATCTAGATAGATTAAAGTGTGAATCATGTGTAATCAAATGTCGCTAGTCTAAGATTGTTTGAACGTGCTGTAAATAAATGGAAGAATTTCTTCGGGACAGAAAATATTGAGGGTAATGAGATTGGAAGAAAAGGTGTGGAAAGCCATTTCATTGGTCCACAGCAATTATAAAAACCTAATTATCAGGATCAAGGTCAGGCAAAAAAAGTATATCTCTCGGAAGAGAATGCTAAAATATGTAACTATATTTTCTTTAGTTATTAGGAGCTGTAGTTAATTACGGATGCCTTCAATAACCATTAATCTCTAAGGTATGTACAACCTAATAGAGATGATTATAGCTCATGTGTTGTGTTAAGAGCAGGCAGAAACGCTGATACTTGTTCACTTGTTGCTCTGATTTTCGAAAGACAACTCTTGATATTCATTTGGAGCCTGCAACTACAAAGTGATATGCGAACATAGGGCCTATAACCAATTATCCTCTTGGATTTCAGCAACAAGAAGTATTGCACTAAACCCAAGTTCGTGAGGGTGTCTCTAAATGAAATCGCTCCTTTGCTGCATGATTTCTTTTGTCATATTATGGAAAGATAAAAAGTTGATGGTTGTAAAATGTAGTAGGCTACTTTTGGTATTATACCAACTCAAAGCCTCTACGTATTCTTACCCCCTCCCCCTCTATTTACCAAGCATTTATATTTCGAAATCTCAGTAATACCATATTATCGTATTCAACTCTTACTATCGAATTATATATAAAATTCATAAAACCTAAAAAAGCTGTTGCCGCACTCATTTGACACACATTTTCAGATTTTCAATTTCTCCTCAGGAACATGAATTTACGGTAGGTCAAAATACAGGTGAATTCGAAATCTTGGGCCAAATATGTACCTTCAAGAACACAGAAAAAGAAAACAAAAAAAAACCTTTGCGATTTATTTAGTCAAACAAATTTATTCGCAAAGTTATTTCCACCCACATCCATCACTGAAAAACAGAGAATATGACCTGAAGGCACGTAAACAAATCAACATCACCGTGGAAAATCGCAGTGCCACCAGATTGTCAACACATCTCGGCGAATTTTATCGGCGGAATCCCCCAAGCCCAGTGCTCAAATTTAAAATTCATCTCGGTTTACACTCCTCAATCCACTTTGGAGTTTATTAATCGCTTGACTTTTTACACCAGCCAGCAGCACCGACAGCGTTGTGTTGTGATATGCTGCAAAAAGTACGCGCGCTCTCTGTACTTCTTCTACCCGCTCGAAACTCTCCGACAACACATTTGTCTGCCGAACGAATGATTTTTGATGGATCCCATTCCTGGCGCGGCGAGCCAAATATGTACAGTTGTGCTTGTGCACACCCCCATAAAACAGCACAATTCTGTCTTTCGAACAGATTCCCCACCCCCGCCCCTCCTTTTTTCTGCAGGCAGCAAAGCAAACCATCCCTCGTTAGAGTCTCATTTACATCACGAGATCTGACTGGGTGCCCCCCAAAGGGGGTGGCAAAGAGGCGCAACTCAAAAGCTATTTGTCTATCACGTTAACAGCCCCGGGGGCAAATCAAATCGCTGTTAATGAGCAATTGAGTCGATGCCAAATGGCAGTTCCGCCGTGCGTTTTACATGTCACTATTCCACAATGCTCTTCGCACCTTTATGCTGGGGTAGGTTTTTGGCGGCTTAAGTGGGGCTCGAACAGTTGCTTGAATGGGGCTGTAATGGGAGCAAGTCTCACATTCGTACTCTATTGAGGGTGAATGTTATGGGAATCGTAAATGTGTTTCGCACCATTTAAAGCCAATTCGGCTGCGTGTCTTATTGCTGTCAACTTCGATATTTGATGGATGGTTATAGGTTCTCCTTTGGTTTCTCCTATCGCGTGTGCGGTCGAGGATTTTTGCAAGCAGTGTTCGAACTTCGAAGGCGATTTATGACATATCGACAACAATAGCGAATAATGTGCATAAGTATATGTGTATCGTTTCGACCTTGACTGATGAATTGAGTCGTAAATGTAAATACAACACTTTCGCGCAATGTTACGAACTATTGTTATAGTAGGCCGTTTACTCTCGTGTTTACCAACTTTGATTGGTAGGCACTACCAGGCTTTTTTCGATTGTTTTGGATTCGATTAAGTGTGAATCCTGCACGGCACGCACTTTTACACTTATCAAACTATTTACTGTGGTGATATGAGGTAATATCCATGTTAGATTCTTGATAGTGACCCGGAAGGAAGACGTTGAATTCGACATTTTTACTTGGTCGTAAGAAGTCGTATTTTATTCCCCAATTATTTTCTAAACATGCTGTTTGTAGAATAAACCAATGGAAAAACTGCAAATGGGGCTTAAGTGATTTTGATGAAATATTTTTGGGAGTGTATGTACGCTAAAATAGGATAATTTTTTTGCTGTTGACATGTGTTTTCAGAACATATAGAAGCTGAGACTTGGAAGTCAATTTTTTTCGTGGAGCAGAATCCATATGGGCTATGGGGCCAACTTGTTTGGACTTCTCCTAGTCGATTCTATAAATCTACAGAGGCAACTCCTTTTTGTTTTATGTAGTATATAGGTATATGTATAGGCTTAGGAATTGGGGAGCATATATAAAAGAAACTGAAGTAGAGTCTCGCATATGAATTCATATTACCCAACGAAAATTGGGTTAAGAACAAATCTGATCAGAGCAACCTCATGATAAGTCGCTCGGGTAACCAAATAACCACCCCTCCTCAAAGTACAAAAAAGCACAAACGTTTTACTCCTAGTATGTGTCATCTCCGCTCAGACTAAAAGTGAGTTCGCGACTTTAAAGATTGAAGAGCGGGGAGGGGGGGGGGGGTCATAAAAAGCCAGCCCAGAAAATGTGCAGCACCAACTCGAAAATATCCTTGGAAATGCAAAGAAAGGGTCACTCTACAGCACGTGAGTAGGGAGAAACGCGAAGGCGCTCGGTAGCCAAAGGTCCCTTTTTATTACATCGGCACCAAAATGCCCCTCCCTTCAGTATCTGTAGTCAAGACGTGCACCTCGAAAGACCGTACTCAAGCGAGTAGAAATTTAGATCCCCCCTATAGGTGAAAAAACTCTTGCCGTGTCCTTCTTATAATAAAGTAAGTTTTTAGAGATCATTTTAGAGATTACGCGAACTTCCTCGGGTGTTTCATTTCTAATTAGGAAGCAATAGATGAAAAGGTAATACGAAATCGAAATCTTAGTATAGCACAAATAGAAAAATTTAAAAAGAAATAGATCGCTTCAAGACTAAGCTTGTCGAATTGGCAGGGTTTTAATACAACTGAAAATGTTAGGGTAAGTACCACAGAACCAAACGCCGAAGAACTTTTGTTTCACTTCCTAGAAGTGTCCTTTACGTGGTACGCCCAAGTCTAAAAATTTAGGTAAAAGGCACTGCTATACAAAAATTAACTACACAAAAGTAGGTAAACTATAGGGGATCTTTTCGTTTCTCTATATTCGGGCATAAACCTCTCCTTAATGTTTACTAATAATGTTAATTTTTTATTTGCATTCATAAACGCCTTCTTTATGTTAAAGTGTCCATGTAAATATAAAAAAAAAATGGTCCAAATATAGAGCCCAATGGAAGTCCAACATTAAATTGGTTATAAAAATAAAGTCTGTCAATACAAATCGAAACATATAAATAGTTGCAGGGCTGAATCGCATTAGTCTAAAAATAAATGTTGTAATTTTTTTTGCAAAGAATTCCATGATCGACAAAATCGAAACCGCTTTAAAAGCATTTCTTTTATGATTTGAAAAAAAAATATGCTTAGGCGCCATCCCGGTGGATCATCTTATAAAAATCAATACTTCGCTGTACATCGCTAATTGCTACTTGATCGCTACAAATACCAAGGACTTAAGAATATTTTGTTGAATTATTACTCAATTGAAAATTATCTTCTTCAATCTTTCCATTGTACCTCGAGTCTCCCTTAATTTACGTGAAATAATTTCAGAACATCGAAAATTCAAAATGATCTAATTTCTAAGTAGTTTTGTCCTACATTACATGCAAAGAAGAGAAAAGCAATTAATTTACGTAAGATTAGCTAGGTACAGTCATAGAATAATTCCAAAGTGACGAATGCCTTGTATAGCAGTTAATAGACCCCCGCGAACAGAAAGCGTTTATAGCATAGCAGCAAGCAAGCCTGGACAATAAATTTTTTTCAGCGGTCTAAATGATGTTGGCGAATTAAACAAGTCGCACGAGCAATATTCAGATGAGTTCCGAGAAATCTGTTCGCCGTCATTATAATTTCCTTTGCAAATTTCTTGAGCCCGGCTTAGATTCGGAAAGTTGTCCGCCAATTCGCAGATATCGACCACAAGACAACTTTCTCGCATTATTTTAGTTAGTCACAAATTCACATAATCCAAAGAGTGTGTGCTTTATGGGACCACTAGAAGCACACAATTTTACTTCCATCAATTTTTAGTAAGTACTGAATCAGTCTGGGCGCCCAGATACTCTGGTGTATGATGCTTTTAAAAAAAAAATGCAAGCGAATCTAATCAAAATTGCGTGCTTAGACATGACCCACATACATATCTCCAGGTTTTGGTTTGTTGATCCGCGAAATTGTCTCTTTGTAATACGTCCGTGACCTTCAACTGTTCCACATCCGCTGCGGCCTGTGCGGCGGTGAGTCGTTCAGTATGATTTGCATTTGATTTCACTTTTGCCTCACTTTTGCGATTTATAGTTTGAATAATGTTTCCCAAAAATTTAACAGCAAAAATTATAATTTTTCGCCTCTTCAGGTGCAGTGACTTGTGTCAAGATCTCTTCTAATTGGCAGTAATTAATTGGGGTGTCACGCACTTCAGATGTCCTCTGTAACTGGGTTTGGTACATATATGTATACACATGACATCAACGGAATTTTGTTCAACGGAAACAATTACAAGAAATCGTAATCGGGATTCTGACAAATCACCTTTTGCAAAAAGTTCATTCATCCTCATTCCACGATGGGATGGATGGTAGTGTATAGTATAGTATCCCCAAGACCCATTTCTTGGCCGACAATGTCAGCCAAGTCTGAGCCATCAAAAAAGGGAAGCGGCAGGCAGCACTCGCCACAGTGAAGTAAAAGAAATGTGTGGCAAAGCTGAACTAAGTATACTGATTCCATACTGCCCTTCTTGTATATGGACCCAAGTCCAGGGTAAGGGTATATTTCCTGGGGGCTGGGATTGGGATGCATTGAGGTAGGTTATTTCGGTCCCATTTTCTTTTTTATTGTATTTCTGACAATATAGGTCATTTATGAGTATTTAGTCTTCTGCTTGATCCTTATCCCAATTTCCTTGCCCTTTTCAGCTCCTGTCGTGCCCATCCTTCCGTTTTTCTTTCCATTTGGGTCTTCCGATGCTCGCCAGGTCTCTGTCCTTTTGTTATGGAGCCATTTTAACGTCTGAATTGTTACTAATGCTGCCTACCGCTGGCTGTTGCTGTTGGTTTTGTTGGTGTCATTCTATAATGGCTCGTGCTGTCTTGGAACTAAACTGATACATGAAGATGAAGGCAGAAGTTAAGTAGATGACATCCAGCTAGGGAGAAGGTGTGTACGTATAATTAGGGGGAGCCCTTAACTATTCACATAATGATTGAATTGCCGCTTTTATTTACCAGCACCTTCAGACAATCTCATCTTCATCAGACTTTTAAGTTTATATGTGTATATACATAACCCACCCTCATATTGGGATGTCTTTGCCGAATGGACACATAAAAATAAAGTTTTAGAGAAATCGTGCTATGTCTTGATATATTTTCAAACTTCAAGGATTATTCTGATTATTTTTAACTCTCCCTCAACCCCAGTAGGAGAAAGTAAAGTAGCGAAATTCAAAACTCTGACAAGGCTACCATTTTCTAAAAAATGTTACTACATTATACTTGCTAAGTTCACACATTGTCACAGAAAGTACACAATGTTACGAAATACGAATTTCTGTAGAAAAATGTATCAAAATGGTAACATTGTTACTAAATAAAATTAATAGTTGACAGTTTGAAATTATTTGTTTGTCAAAACGATTTAATATTATTTTGAAATTTTAAAACTTATTTTCTTCGTGTCTCAAGTTGGTTACCAGCGATCGATACTTAGCATTCCAATTTCTGTGCTCCAGTTGGTACATACCATCAGCACTTGCGTCCGACTCTCCGTATATTTTTTTAATTTTCGATGAAAAAGTAGTATCCATCCCACATTGTATACTTGTAGAATTGAAGTGTCACCCGATGGCAAAGCCACATTGAAACTCCAGGCTATAAGGCCGACATTTATGTTGAATTTGAGTTGGTTAGTGTCGAGTTACAAGACCTTCTTGAAGTCTCAATATTTTATTTCTCTTATTCTAAACTCTATAAAATCGTTTAATAAAAAAACTGCAAAGCTAACTCTTCTTTCTAGTCTCCCAAATATATTTATTCAGCTATGTTCGCTAAAAAACATAAAACCCACCGTCTGGTTCGGTTACCATTTCTTCGCATGTACCTCGTCCAATCCAGATCAATGCAGTTCAACGGACTTATCGAATACAGTGCAATCAACCACATTGTCCATAATTCTTAGCTCTATGCTTCAGACGAGAAATGAAAGACATGCGTTGTTTAAATAAAACTCCCAATCTCTAGCTCTGCATTATTCTTTACTAATCTCTTTGAAGAATAGTGGAGACTTCTTCAAGAGTTCTACGTAGCAGTGGAGAGTTGGTTGTGTAACTCTAAGATTAGCTACTGGAGAATTTAAAAGGCGTATTTCTCTTATTCTTTAATGCTCCAATTCTTCATTGAATAATAGAATCCATCCTATCCTGATTAGTCTCTTGTCTAGGACAGCACACATGCGCGTTGCACGGCCGTAGTAGAGACACAATGTTTTTTTTCAACGCAAATAGACTAGAAATGAGAATCAGGAAAAGTCAGACAGAAGTAAAATTTCTTATATGAATTGGAGATTCTCCGTCATGCTAAAACCAAAAATTCTTTTTATCTAACTTTATCGAACGACATTTCTGCTACAGAGCAAAATGGAGATACAATGGATTATCATTAGGCTTGGCTATGCTCCTTGGGGAGCTCCAAAGATCGGTTGTGGAGAGTTCCGCTATTTTATTCTCCAGTATTATTATTAGTGGGGGATGTGGGCAGAATTCCCGCCTCTCGTCTTGTCACCGCGACCTGTAGGATCTTTTGTGACATTACCCCTAAATGCCCTAGGGCACCAATTCGAACCTAAGGTCTTTTATAAAGCCTATAACATTATTGCGAGAAATTTTTCCCACATTCTCTGTTAAACTTATACGGCGCACAGCTTCACAGTTACACAGGACATGTTCGACGGTTTTCTCGTCTTCCATACAGAAGTGAAAGGTCTCATCATCGACCTTACCCATCTTTTTAAGATGATACCTAAGTGAGCAGTGCCCAGTGACTAGGCCCATTATGAGCATTAACTCCTTCCTGCTGAGTGTGAGGAGTTCTTTTGTCCTCTGTTGCGATTTTCCCAGTGTATTGTTGTATTTTCCCAGTGTGCCTTTTCAATTCTGTCCACCCAAAGCCTGATCTGAGCTGAGAGGTGACTTTTTGGGTGTCCAAAGACGCACTCAGGGCCAATAAACAGAGATTTGGTTCCTTCTTTTGCAAGACGGTCGGTAATCTCCTTGCCCTTAATGCCCTCATATCCTGGTATCCAAATCAGTGTTATCTTGTTTACTTCGGCCAGTTGCTTTAAGACAGTCCCAAACAAGCTTGGACTCAAAGGTGAACGAGTTTAACGCTTTAATTGGTGCTTGGCTGTCTAATATTATGTAGATTTTTGCTCCACGCATATTCTTGTGAATTATTTCGCGAGCGCAGAGCTCTATGGCGTCTATTTCTGCCTGAAAATGGTTAATGAGGCCCCCAATATCTTTGTGAGATGACATTACGGCTCGTATACGCCCACGCCTCCCTACCTTCCATTTTTGAATCATTCGTGTACCATTTAGTGATCCTTTTTCAAAAGGTAGGTCCCCAGTGTGCCATTGTTGACGGTTCTCTAAGATCACCTTAAATGGCGTTTCAAAGTGATAGCGTTTCGGCATAACGTCTGAAATTGTTAGCCAACCAAATTATTTGTGCTCAAGAAATTTGACCTCTGCAGTATAATTGCAGTGAGGATGGCCGCCTTCCTAACATGCAAATGTAAAGGGAGTAGATCTATCAAAGCTTCTAAGGCTGCAGTTGGGCAGGTACGCATGGCACCAGTTATTCGTAGACATGCAAGTCGTTGTAGTTTTTGCAAACTAGCTTGATCTGTCTTTGGCCACCAAACGAGTGAAACGTATGCGACCATGGGTCTTATAATAGACATAAATGACCATAGAGACATTTTTGGTTTAAGACCCCAAG
Source organism: Dioctria linearis (assembly GCA_963930735.1). Classification (NCBI taxonomy): domain Eukaryota; kingdom Metazoa; phylum Arthropoda; class Insecta; order Diptera; family Asilidae; genus Dioctria; species Dioctria linearis. The sequence goes on along the minus strand of OZ005742.1, from coordinate 261,463,642 downwards.
TTCTACCAAAGAGCCTGCGGCATGTCCATGTTGCCACTGTGGCCTTTTCCAGTATTAGATCAGAAATTGTCCGATCATTTTTGCCCCTGATGATGATGACTAGATCATCTGCATAGCCTGAGTTCGACAGCTCCTGTAGGAGGTCATCGACAGCCAGCGATCACAGCAGGGGGAACAGAACCCCACCTTGGGGACATCCATTAGCGGCCACTACTGTAATCGAGTCCTCCCCTAGGTTAGCTGTGATTCTTTGGCTTTCAAGCATATCTTTTATCCATTTTACTAAGGAAGGTTCTATTCTTTTTTTTGTAGTATTCTCCAGGAGCGCGTAGTCAAAAAAATTGGTGACGACCTTTCCAATTGCAAAAAATGTCTACTCGAAAGATATGTAGATGGCAAAAGTTCGGTCATTTATCGAATTCTAGATATTCTCGTGTCCCAAAATCTAACAGTGTAGTCTATTAGATATTTTATTCACATAAAATGCATTATTAACCAACCCTGTCCAGTGTCCACCCCTACTTCATAATATTCCTATTGAAATCGGAGCCAAAATTCGGGTCCGCATTTTGTAACACGGAAAACTATGCAGCTAGAGAATTCAACAAGGAATTTGTTTTCTCTAACTAAATCTCCCTCATTTAAAAAATTTCTTTTCGTTCAATTTCAATAAAAAATTTCCAATTTGGTATTTAGTAGATCCCTCTAACGATAAAGAATCTGAATACTATAGCAGGCCGGGAGGATGGCGGAAAATATATGTTCTGCGATACAAATAAGAAGAGAAGAATTACAGAACTGTCAAATTACTTATCTAGTTTTCAAAAAAAAAAAAAAAACTTGCAGGTTAATTGAGAGATTTCTTGCTTTTTTTTACAGTTCTGTTTAATCAACTCTCTAACTTTTTACAGAATTTGTGTGTTTTACATAGAAGTAAACTATGGATCAACTTATCTGAATCAAAGCCACATTCCCCAAGGCGGTGAATTATGGAATTTGAGAGTTGAGAGGATTTGTTTTCTCCTATTGAAACTGACAGCGTTAATAGTATCTCTTCTAATTTTTCTCGCATTTCCGTCCCCTAGCAAAATATTTAAGAATTCTAGACCAGATTAGATAATTTTGTTATCAAATCACAAAAATCACCGAATAGAGAGTTGAATATCACAAAATGTTTCTGTACAAAATTCTGGATTTAAATAGATCAGCTATAAATCTTAGACTTAGACTACAAAATACTACCATGGATGTGTCTCACTCTTTCAACTAAGAAAAATAAGAGAGAAAATAATAAGGTTGCTTTTTTCTTTTGTATTTAATAATTTAATTTAGAATCGAAAAATACTCATCTCGAAAAATTATTCTATCCTAATAAGAAAACGAAAACGCTCTATAAATAATAAAACAGGTTTGACAACACTGCACAACTAAGTTACTTGGATTTATTCTTGGAACGTGCCCCAAAATGGATATATCAATCTCTCTCTATACAGAGAACTAATTTTAGTATATTGTAAAGAATATTTAAAAAAATATCTGTCAATCAACTGCTACAATTAAAATGCCAGAGTTTTTATGGTAATATCCTTGCGTGTGTAATGCATATTTTCCATCCAGTCTGATATAATTCGTTGCTTAAGTGCCAAAGTGCTCTATAAATCGTTTCAGTGTAATATTCGAAGCCTTTAAAGAGCCCATAAAAAGCTCTAAAAACATAACTAGCAAAATTGAAGGACACATATAGAATCTATTCGAAATAAGTATGTACCTCCACCGCGCCGCCCTGACTCACCACCTGAAAAATTTCATAATTCATATACAAAGTCATATCGTCTCAGGCCCGAAAAGAAGACTTTTCGACAGTTCAAATATATCGCGTGCTTGGAATTTAACAGTTTAATAAAGCGCAATTAGTAGTGATAAGGAGGCCGTCCGTTGTTTGAAAGACGACCAGGTGAAGTTTGAAAAATTCCAGAGTTCGTTACACGCCACCCAGTCCAATGGATGGTGGAGTTATATGTATATGTTATGATGAGAATGAAAACGCTTTGCCTGCAAGGTTATCGCCGCTCTGTGTCGGTCACAGCGCAATGCTTTAGTTTTGAAATTCTCACGAAATTTTGATTGACATTTGATTTAGGATAAGATTCGTGAAAATGACTTCTATGACTGTAATTGCACGTCTGCAACATATTTATTTTCACCTGTAATTCGTTAATAATAGCAAAAAATTAATATGCGAAAGAAAAAAGTAATTCTTAGCAAAAATATTAGTTTTTCTGTCTGTTGAATATTTTCGATTTAAAGTGCAATGCGCGGCCAAATTGGAAAGGATATAAAAAACAATGGTCTTCACAAGACATGATTTGAATTCAAGTAGTAGATGGTTATAGAAAATATGAGGATTTCAAAAGAATTCGGCGGATTGCATTCTATATTTACTTGTAAATCGGAGGTCTGGTTAGGGGATGCTTATATACAAACGAATATATCTAACAAGAAAAGTTATCCCACTGTCGCCACTGTTTGATACTAATATCATCAAGTTGTAGCTATTTCACTTAACAGTGAGCCTCGGTAATCAATCTATGTTTTTGCTAGTTGTGAAAGGCTCTGCTCCACCTACAAGGGCTTGATCGGAAGTGACCTTCTCTTATAAAAAAAAAGTACTATCAGTAGATCAATGCCTCGGATTCGATCTGATGTAACAATAAAAACCTTCGAGTTTTTGGAAAAGGACGCGATTTGAACAATGGAATGTGTCAACTGTACCACCGAATGAGAAATTCGATAAAGTCCTCAGAGAAATGAACCAATACAACATCACGGTTATGGAGGGATGAGGTTCTTACACTCTGGTGGAACTTAAACTGAACACTAAAGATGGTTTTCTATCTCTTCTTTTTTTATCCCCCTTAAATATCTCGTGGGACATAACTGATGTAAAAATTATTTTGTTTTTGATGTTATGATGTAATCGAACCTGCAATTTTAAGTAAGGGCCCAACCAACGAGTGAAATTTCAATCGCAAATTATAGGATAGTAATAATCCTGCTCCTATCTAAATGTCTTGAGATCATTCATTGTTGGGCTCGAATCCAGATCCCAATGTCTTTAATACATAGGCACGGTGTTGGTATAATATTCACGAAAGAAATAAATTGCAGCATGATTGGCTGAAAAGAATTATTTTACAGTGTGCTCCCATACCACATGTGTTAATCTTGATTTGCAAGGTCTTAGGCAGACCACCCACGAAAGATACAATTGCGTCGTGTATATGCATCATACATGAGCATATGCTATATAATAAGCCGCTCACCAAAAGAGCAATTGCACTGCATACTCCCAAGCAAAAAGAAATTATAAAGGAATTGCTTTTATCATGACCTTGTCCTGTGAATATCTTATCCAGGCTTCATGCAAAACCTGTCCATGCAATGCTCAAACGAAAATGCTTGCAGCATGAGTACAGCAAGTGCCCCTGCATCAAGCAATTGCTGCACATTGGTGAATGAAGTGTCACTTAAAATTATATGTGATGCTTTTTTGAAGAGCATGATGCAAGTGCGTTGTGCATGCACGACGCATTTGCGTTTTTGGTGGGCTGCCAGCTTAACTGAGAAAATAAAATTATCTTCATGGCTGACATATGATATGTAATTTTTCTGATCGGCTCTTACAACAACATCAATGGCAATATGATGGCTATGTTTATAGAATTTTTCAGCTCTCATCAGCTTGCTGTGTTTTAATTACAAAAACATACACACGCAGATCTAGATATCACAAATAGATCACGTAAGATTAATAATAGCTTCACGAGTAATGCTTGATGACGCCAAGAATTTTGCACCAAATATTCTCAATTTCACGGGAAATGGCGAGCTTGCATCAAAAACAGAAATCGTGGTAAACGTGGAAAATCCCGCTCAACTCAAACTATATAACCCCAACAATTGGTCAATTACATATACATACTAAAGAGTGGACGAATTTGAAAACATCGATCACATAATATTAGCAAAGTTTGTATTACAAAAGAAGACATCAATTTCCGCACCAACAATGTTAAGAAGTCCTTTTTACCAGCTATCCCTAATTGGTATTATAGCGCGGAGTTTCAACTAAAACAAAAATGCAACCTTTCAATTGTAATGTGAAAACAGTAACTACTAACTATGGTTGCGAAACCTGGAAGATCACCCTCATGCTGATCTTAAATTTTTGAGAATAGCTGTTTGCGTCGAATCCTTAACTTTACCTAGAAAAGCTAAATTTCAAACGACAAAATTTAGACACGGTCAGGTCGATACAGGATCGTCTAGAAGAATAAAAAGAATAAATTGCGATTAGATTGGCTATAATTTGTAGAAGAACCATTATAAGTGAAGTAACATCAATTTGGAGGTTATGAAATATGCTAAGAGCTATCGCGCGAGGATGAAGTGCTACCATTTCTGCTATATGTCTTTCAATGAATTAAAGTAGCTGTAAATACGTAAATTTGAATGTGATCTAATTAGTTGAAAGTCTTCTAATAACCCACAAAGGTAGTGTGCATGTGCAGTATAATCTGAAACTTTCGCAGAGTGTTAATATGGTAATTCAAGAGTGGTCGGCTTTTAAATATGCCTCCTCTCTTTTTCGGAGCTACCTTTATATTTATTCCAGAGACGTAGATCACTTTTTAAGATATTGTGATCTTACCACTTTACAGTGTGATTAAGAAATGTTTATTATTTTTTTTATAAAACTAATTTAAACTCTCTAGAACCACCAATACACCAAAGCACTAAAATAAAAGTATAATCCTAATTAAAATTGGATAATTAAGGTTCTTACTTATTTATGTATGGATTTATGTAGGCACATATACATGCAAATGTATTATATATATATACATATACGTTAAGCTTGTGTCACGATAAGCCCAAGGAAAATTGATAGAAGCCTATCCATATCCACAAGAAAATTTCTAAGTCCTTTCATAATTTCCGCACAGAACCTTTCCCGGCCATAGTTATTTGAAGTTTTAACGAATCATTTACATACACGAGAATTCTGTACGTAAATTCGGTACTGCACAGCATACATTTAGCGTTAAACAAGAAAGCCTCCACCTCTGTTGGGAGGCGCAGTCTCGCACAATATTCCCGAAAACTAAGTGAGGAGCTCTGGTACATAAATAAAACCTCTATACAGTATCTACGCAGGCAGGCAACAACATCTCTGTGTCTACTATATGTATGGTATATATCTACCACGCCTACAAGTGTCTCTAGGACTGGAATTTATTTTATAAATAAATTATGTGAGACCGGCAAACTACGACGAGGGTAGTTTCTAAATTGTAAATTAATATTTACTACGGGAGGACATCTGGGGGCGTCCAGATAGCGCGCGGGAGAGGAACACAGCAAGGAGGGGGAGGGGGTGTTGTTTCGGGTATAGCCTATATTACAACCTCCATTCGCATTCCATAATCTCCAAACGCCGTTGGGCATACGTATAGTAGAATAAAGTTTCCCATCCTCAAAAATAATGCCGGGAAGGCTTTTCTTTGCCAAAGGAAACTTTAAAGTTTTTGCCCTAAGTTCTATCCCATGGGAAAGTGTGGCAATAACTCAGATTTGATAGTTTTTGAACATTAATTTCACATTTTCACTTTTTACTAATTATATGACAGCAGGGAGAGAGATAAATCTTCTTGTAATTTGAGCCATACAGAAACTTTTGTGAAAGATTATTAAAGTATTATAATGGAAGCAGGGATTACTTTTGGACTATAAGGGATAAATGCAGTGAACAAAATCTTTTAAAAGCTGATTAAGGAAATTGCCGAATTCAATAATCTCTCTAAATCCATTTGTAGACTAAAAGAACCTGAATAATACCAACTAATTGGAGAGATATAGTAGTTTCCATGAACGCTAATAAATTGTACTTATAATAAAATAGTAGGAGAGACTGGGGTAACTTGATACGACTTGAATTTTTTAATTTTTTTTATTTACTTTAGAAATTTCGGAAAATTATACGTTTAATCGTAGGGATCGGAAAACAATCTACCAATGGGCATACCATGCATGTCCGTAAAGATTAGATTCAATAGAACCCAAAAAGCGGTCGCCCATTAACAACAACACATTGACTTAAATCGTGTGTCTACTAAAGTATCAGAAGAAGTTTTAGAAATTTTTGGAAAACTGTAGTTGGTTAAAATGCCACAACACAATAACTGAAGAAACCATTTCGTCTTAAACACTTAAATAGCTTTGAGGATAAGGTGTCTGAAGAAGTGACCAAAGTAAGCAGATGTAAAACCAAAGAAGCTATTCTGACCTGTTGATATGAGAATACAAGATTTGCCGAAGCGTTAGACTATACTGTGATAAAACAAAATTTAGACTACATTCAAAACGTCTATTTATATTTGTTATGAGTAAATAGTTCATGCAAGTAAAAATTCTGTATCAGATAAACACAGTCCTTTCAGCAGGTATCTGAATAAATTAAAAGTTCAATTTGCTTTTAACTTTTTGATAATAAAGTTCGCGTCTATATGAACCGTCAGCGTTTTCTCTAATTCTTATCACTTGATGATTAAGTTGCAAAATAAATTAACTATGCAATTGGGAAAATAAACAGTGAAACACACTTAATTTTACCTATTTTTTACGACTATCCTGACACTTGGAACCACAGTATTGGTCAGAACTCTATTAGAAATGTACGTAAGTATGTGATTATGATAGCAGGAACAATTGTTTTAATTAAAGCTGAGTCAATAAGATCGAGTCCTATGGAATTTGGCTTGATTCTTAATACGACAGAAAATCTTTCACCTGAGATTTAGTTAAGAAAGATTTGTGCAGGTGTAACTGAGGTCATAAGTTATCTGAAAAAAAGAAAGAGTTATGTCATGATTTTTTTCGTTTAAGATTTAAAACATTAAAAAATTAGTTCAAATGGCGAAATTTAAAATGCGAAATTCAAAACGCGAAATTCAAAATTCGAAATTCAAAAGGCGAAAAGAGAAAGACGAAAGGCGAATGGAAAAAGCATAAGGCAAAAGGAAAAATAAAACTGAAAAGACGAAATTCAAATGGCGAAATTTAAAAGGCGCAATTCAAAACGCGAAAATCAAAAGTCGAAAGACGAAGGCGAGTGACGTGCCTTTTGCAAAGGGTATTAATCAAAGTCTTCTTCTCTCGGAAGTGCTTATATTTTATTGAGACTAAAGGTAATTCTTAAAAAACAACTATAGAAAAATATTTAATCAAGCTTAAACCAATTTCAGAAAATATAGAAATTCTATAATAATTAATTCGCCTAGTCCAGCGTTGTCGCAATGAACTGGAATGCAATTGTTGCCAGCTACTGCCTCTTTGGCAAATGCAATCTCCATACAATGACTTCTGCAGAAGTTGTATGAACGAGAAGGACGTTGTGATCCCTGCTGTGGAAATGTCCCAACCTTGCCAAACGTAAAAGGAATTCTCTTCATAGCTACTTTTTTCACGCATTGAGGGAAATTCCGAGCAAAGAGTTGGAGGGTGATGTTTACTAACTCTTATGGCTAGTTTAACGCACAACCCCTAAATTGTGCAATCATCCCCAGGTAAGGTTCAGATGAGGTTGAATCAAAATGGACCATCGATGCTGTAAGTGAGTCTGATCGTAGGTATTTCAATACCCACCAGTCTAACCTAAGCCAGCCTATTTTTTGAAATTCCACAATTTAAATAACATTGTCATAATCATATATTATTTTAATAATAATGTTACAGTCTCATAAAATGAGTAAGGTTTTAGTTGATTGTCGTTATTTTTTACTTTACTTTGCATTTTTCAATCTTCGTGGCATTACAACAATCACGAGATAATTGCTTACATACATATTACAACCTGAAAAATTCCGCAAAATCTTCTATGAAATTTTCAATGACTCTAAAAGCTGACTTTCAAAATACATTAAAGTTCATCAACCAGAACTATTCACACAAAAACAAAAAATTCTTTAAACTTCCAGGCAACTTGCGCACAATATCCCAATAAACCTAAGCATTTTCACTAAAATTTCATGTTTTTTTTATAACGATAAAACTCATTTAGGACTGAAGGCCTTTCACCGAAAGCATTCTCCAAGCTCCCATCACCCGCCCCCACTGCACACTTTTATCTTTCAATTCTTTAAGTTGGTTTGGCGCACAAAAAAGTCTGAAAAAAAAAACAGAAAAGAACTCGCTAAGTCCATTTAAAAGAAAGTCCAAGAGAAAATTTTAATACAAATACCAGCATCCTTCTCGGCACCCACTTGGATCATATACTCTGGAACGAGTAAGGTAGTAGTATTAATTTACCACCTCATCCCTTTAGTACCTAACCCTTTCTCTATGGACAAGTGAAAAGAAATAAAAAAAAAATTGAAAAAAAAAGCTAAGAAGAAACCAGCATCAAAGAAAGAGAAAGAATATCTAGGATAATGGTGCAGATAGAGCAGAACAAAAAATTTTTAACCGAAAGTAAATTTTTGTTTGAATTCACAGCGGACGAAAGGGGTGACACGCATAATTTACTCTCGGCCGTTGTCTCTAGTCCACTTAACTTCAGTTCAGGTCTTTCCTGTCAGTGAGGGGAGAAGGGATGGACAGTTAGGCGGAGTGGATGGAGGTGAAGGAGGAGGAGGAGGTGGAGGAGGTGGTAGCAGGCAGCCCTCGATTAATGCTAACATATACAACGTGTAGATATAAAGATAATGTAGCCAACTTCGGACAGTTATGCCAGCAGAAGCTGGTCTGTCGGAAATGAGAAACATTAAATGCTGCTGGCCTTGATAGCGTAACATAAGCACGCGAGCTCACCACCAACCAGCCACCCCGCCACCCGACTCCATCCAGCAGAGATGCGATAGCAGAAAATTTCTACCCCCAAAATCCCAAGCTCAGTCCACAATATCAGGAATCAGCACACCAGGACGATGGCATCGCAATGTCCATCCAGGAGCAGGAAAAGAAAGTAAACGAAGACCAGGACTATACTACTAGTCCAAGTAATGAAGAACATGTTCGCAACAAAAAAGGGGTTGGCTCCTATCTTGCTGGCTGTGTACTGCTTGCTCCTGCTTTAAATTAGGGGAGGAAGCTTCAAAAGCTTCCACCACTGGTGCCCTCTAACTATACATAAATACTCGAACTGGATCTGTAGATATATGCATTTATATATATGTATATATAGTGATGCTATAGTGTTACCCTGCAGAAATGGTACAGTGAAAATACGCCAGTTGTGACCGACTCTAAGTAAACGCGCTTTCACTGAACTGAGAAGAGAGTTGGAGGCAGAATGGAACTGTGGGTGGGTGGTAAGTTGGTATCTGGCATAAGAATAAGGTGGATCAAGGGTGGCATCTTTGCGATGAGATACTTTACGTGGACGCACTTGAACACATGTGTACGCACCCATATATTATCGGACCAGCTTTCAAGTTGCCCACTCACAGGAGGCCATTAACTATAAGGATGAGGAAGATAAAAAGGAGTTTGCACACCCTCGTCAGCAGCACCATACTGGACCAAGATGTAGAGAGAAAGTAGGTATGCTGGGCACTGTTGGAAAAGTAAAGTCGGTTTCCCGAATGGATTTCATGAAACTTCCTGGCTGATATGTATATGTATGTATGAATGTATATACATATGGAAGAATCTAGCTACATACATATAAACATACTCACCTAACGCACTTTAGGAAATTTATAATATATGCACGGACATGAGCGGCCGGGGTGGAGGAGGAGACGTTAGAGAGCTGTTGGGCTGATAGAAGGAAGTCCGTGGAAACTTTAGAAGAGTACATACCCCCAAGTTATCTATGTACTCTGGATTCGGGAAATTAAATTGAATTTTCTTCGCACACACGTGTGTGGGATGTGCTTCTGGTCCTGCTCCTGAAACATATACCTACGTGTGTGCGTACATTAACCGAGGAAGATCTATTTGACTGGCCCTTGACAAGCAAACTAAATTGGATAAATTTCATAGTTGTTTGTGAGCACGTAGTTCGGCGATGCTCACATGGCGAACAGGCGAGGGTATGCTCTCGCTATGTAGTTAAAGTGGAAGTGCGTGTAATAATGAAACAGGACTGAGAGATTGCCTATATGGAACCATCTTACCTACACGTTTTCCCACCTAAAATACAGTTAAGTGATTGATCGCTATTTAAATTTAATTTTTGTCGAAATATACTCTAAACGTAATTACACATACGCGCAAGCACCTGTGTTGTAGTGATACCTGCGCAGGTGATATTATTTATGGGATTTTGGTAAATCTGTTTTTATACATATAGATACATATGTATATATTTACTCGCCTATGTATAGTACCTATATAGCAAAACTTACCTAATTTAAGGCTATGGGATATTTTCTAATTTTCTAATTATGTTTTTCATTGACCTTTCTATATACGCTGACAAAATTTATAGAAGTTTTTTCTTTCACGTACACGAGGAAATAATGAAAATACGTTTGTCGAAGTTTTGCAGGAAAATCCTCAGAATATTATATGTGATTTATTCTATCGCCTATCATTTAGAATCGTTTAGCAAGAAAAGAAATTAAAAATTTTAAGATCCCATTAATTGGGTGAATTTCATGCTTAAGAGAATTTTTAAACTCCTTTAATCTTCTGAAGAAATGTAAAGACAAGCTTTGTACAACAATAACAGAAGATGAGGTTATATTTCTTTTATCCTCAGCTTCGATTTGTGTAGATAGGTGATATTGGGATACCGTATAAGTTTACTGTCAGAACAGCTCCAAATATCAAATTTTAAATTTGAACGAAATAGACGAATTAGACCGCTTTCAATTGCCATCGAAATTCCGAAGGGAACACAACGGAGGTTGACGTAACAGGCAAAAAGAAACGTCGCAGAGAGAATAACCCTAGACTGAAAAATAATAAATAAAAAACAATGAGGGAAATTGCGTTTTCTTCTTAATAAACTTGAAAGTTGGGAGTCAGAAACCCTAACACGTTCTACCTGTTGTTCGGTCTCTAAAATACATCTGACCTCTATATTTATAGATGGTTCCAAGATGGAAGGCAAGTTTTAGCAACTGTTTCCTACGAAGATCTTTATATGGAAATGGTAATGCGCCAAATCCAACTTTTCCAAGCTGACAAAGTTTTGATGAAAACTTTTGTTTGTCACCTGGGCGGTAAGACATCTCTACATAAGGCACTTATCTTATGAATAACAGTTCACTGAAAGAAGTCAAGAAACGAGTTTGCATGACATGGAGGATCTTCGGAGTATCGCTCGTGTGATTTGGGACTATTAACAACGAAGTTAATTGGTAGAAGAAACTCAACCAAAATTCAGCGAGAAAACAATAAATAAACCATTTTCTTCATCATCGTTCCTCAATGATTACTTAAGTATAAGACTGTCAAATAATTTCGAATGTAGAGGTTGGCGGGAAAGACTAAGAAACAGTAACCAACTTTATTTGTTATTTTCAAGCATTCTATGAGAAAAACTTGAATTTGTTTGGTCCTATAATCTTCAACGAACTATATGCATTAATCAGGTAATAAGCGATACAAATTTAATTTGTACGCTAGTTAAACTAAGCTTCTTCACGTAACACATGAGATTTAACGGGGGCCTAAGTTCAAGAGACTTAAAATACCAACGTCTCTTCAATCAGTCTATAGAAGTACATCAGAATCTATTCTATTTCCAAACCGATCTTGTCCTTGTCAAATCATCATCTTCGTTTAGCTAATCCTTTAATAGAATTTCATAACCGATAGAAACACATCCAAAATCATTGCTGGATATGAAATATGAAGGTTTCCACAAATTTTTGTCCAGCAACCTACCATCCTGTCTTTTCATTGCATATGTACGTACTCGTAATTGGTATAGTTTGCCGCGCCTTCCGTGCTTTTAAAACATGTTCATTGACTTTTATTTTCTCGTTAAATGCAACGTTTAGTTTCCATATTAAGTTAAGAGTTTGTTTCGCGTTCTTCAATCGGTACGATATGCAGGCCTGCTTGGGCATATTCTTGTTAGAGTAAAGCACGCACCATTCATAATAAACTGATGGGAGCTACGAAATTAGTATGCTCATGTTTTGTTTTACGATTACATTTTAAAAACTGGTGTTATCCTGTTCTTTCTGAGCTTTTATGTATGTAATAGTATATAACCCATCCAGAGGAAATTTGAAATTTCAATTATGATTTCGGAAATCATCTATTTTTGTAATTTGAATTGTGAATTTTCAAATACATACTTAAGGTGTTATGATGAATCTGAAGTAACTTTAATTTGTAAACCAATCGATTGTCAAAGAAAACGAAACGAAAAGTAAAAGTCGAAGGTTGCAGAGAAAAATTGCAATTAAAGAACACAACGATGTTCACGCCATCTATCTCCCAAACTGCATGCTAAATCGTTAATTCTGTCTCTAAATTGGGGAATAAAATTGAGAAAATCGTTGAAATATGTCAAGAGTATAACCTTCAGTCGAGTAAGCAAATCCCTGTTTTGCATCTTCCATGTAAATATGTCCACATCCGTACGAGAGTTGTGTTTAAGGTCCTTAATGGGCTCAAAGTCTCCAAAGCTGCAAGTCCTGTTAATTAAAAGCTCTGTCTCATCTTAGCTAAACCTCTGCGCAAGCTATTCTGTTTGTGTTATTCGACAGGAAACTTTCTAACCGCTTGTAAACTAGCCCACGTTTAGCCTATTCCCAAAAATGAAAGGGTAGCGATTTCTCAAATTATCGACCAATTAGAATCACTTCTATACTTCCAAAGGTTTTTGAATCTATCATTAACTACAAATTAATGAAGTATGTAGAAAGTAATCAACTTATCAATGATAGGCAATATACATAGCTTCCAGTCTGGAGACTGGCTGACTTTTCTTATGGAACGTTGGAACCGTAGTCTCCACAATTTTGGTGAGTCCAAAATCTTTGCCCTCGCCAAGATATTTATTACTTTGATAGAATATATGGCATCCTACCCTCTTAACCAAACTTAAAGCACTTGCTCTCTTCCATCCTCTTCTATTATGGATTGAAAGATTTTTTTATTACGCCCTATAAATTACGGTGTGACCACGAACTCTGTTTCATTGCCTTGCAACATGCGTGAATCGAGATTGCATGGTTATATCCTTAAATAACAACCCACCCTAGATCCTCGGGAAGCAGCGAATTTCGTCGAATTCAATGCGTGTAAGACCCATAGCTGCCCCATCTTTTTAAAACAAGATCATTATTTTACGACTTCTTTCTTTTGATGGAACACTGATTTCCAATGCACCGTCACTAAGTATTCTTGGCATTAATATTTGCAGGAAGTTAAGCTGGGTAGATTTTTTCTGTTGCCAAAGGAGCATAGCCTTAGCTTTATTATATATTGTCCAAAACAGAGCCTTCAAAGTCATTAGTGAAGTGGCAATAACGTGTCATTCCGACCCGCTCGAGTTTCGCCGTAATGTCGGATGTCTTTCGCTACTTTATCGCTACTTGGATCTTCTGATTTTGGTAAATCTAAATCGACATTTTATGTGTCCTGCTAGGTTGCTGATTAACGATGCTAAATCAAGAGAAAGTCCAAGCTCACCCTGGAAAAATTTTAAAATTTACCTAATCTGTAAAAACTATGCTAGATTTACATTTGAACATCTATAGTTAAGCACTCATGATACTGCAAAGCAAAAAAATGATAAAATATGACGGATTTACTGATTTCGATTTCCAGCAATTTAATGTGAAATTTTATTTTTATTTTGAAACAAATTCACTTTCGATATATCCGCTTTAATTGCCCCTTGCTACAGGCAAGTATCTACAGAGAGTAATATTTTTTATCGGTGTAAACATAATCTGCGCAGGGTAAGAGCTATTTCAAAATTCAAAGGGTGAAAAATTGGAAATTAACTCCGGGTAAAAAACTGAGAGGGTAATTAATTTTGTTCAAGCGAATAAAAAAAGTGTTTGCTTACTTTTAATTAGGAACCAAGGTCCATTCAGGACACTTAAGCACGACCAGTCTATTCTCATGCCCGCCTGTTTTAGAGGTAGTCAGTCATACAAAATTTCTTTTCTTTTTTCCAAATTTTCACAAGACTGAACTTTTTTCGACTTTTTTCGTTTGAAGAGGACGGAACACGCTGCAAAAAAAAAGAAATAACAAATAAAATAAAGAAAACCATTGAAAATGCACAAAAAATAAATTTTCAAAAAAAAAGAGGAACTTGGTTAATTTTACATTCAGCCACTGTCCAAAATGGGGGGGTAGGGAATATAAGTTTACAGAAATTCTATGGCTCTTACTTTGGTGCTACAGTACCAGTGGACTGTAATGGTGTGTGGACATCCCCCATCACATACTACCGGAGTAGTGGCCTTGTCTGTCCCCCTTGAGCATTTTTCGTTTCATGCTTTCAAATTATGTTTGCGAATATGAAAAGGCGCCAACATCAAGGAAATTCAAGGCACGTGCACTCGTAATGAGATAAGGTATCGGAACTGATCGAGTCCGATAAGCTGCAAACGTAAGAAGAAAACAGCTTGGTCATACGTATATATCCCCTGCCTTGCCTTGCCTGGCATTAAACTTCTGAATACTTACATCAAATATACGAACATATGTATATACATAACAACAACATATATGAAATCATATAATGACCACTGGTCGGCTAGTTGTCCTGATCCTGGAAAACACTCGACATCTTTAAGAAGAGAAAGGACTCGTCTCGTGGAGACCGACTTTTTGTACATAGGTAGGTAGAAATAAGATGGGGGCACCAGTGCCAATGGACCGCCGCAACACAGAGAACGTCCTCAATTTATGTTATGCCTAGGATGTATACTCTCCAAGTTCGGCATTCTATATCCTCCTCCTTCCTCTTTCTCACATACTCCCCCGTGCCATGCCCATCACATTCTTCTTAGTTCCAAGCAGTTTCTTTCATATGTGCACGTACGTAAACCAGTTACCGACTAATATCAATAGTAAAACTTATAAGTAAGGGGCAGCTCTATACTTTGCTTGCCTGATAAGTATACTACTGGCTGGCTGGTCTGGTCTCTCCTGTTCCTCTATGGCCGGGGGGATACCACAACAGTACAGGACCCGGTGTAATTGAAGACTGTTTTACACTTGTTATTTCTATACCTGATCTGGGTTGATAATTGAGAAGCAGGAAAGGTTAATACTAATACGCATTAATTCTGGACTGCGTATGCTATATGGCCGGGGACACATTCTGGATTTAATTAAACGCTCAAGCAGGACGTTTATGCTGGTGGTGGCTTCTTTGTTATTTGATTATTTTACATAATCAGAGATCAGTTTGATGCCATTAGTCCTGTCGTTATATGATGGGGTCCTACTTGGATTTCATTGCTCCTCCGCTTTCTTCAGACTTCAGAAGGCAGAGTGGCGATTAACACGCCCTCGTCCAGATGAGGGCAAATTAATTTATTGTAGTTAATCCCACTCTTTTTTCCCTCAGCTATATAATGAACTAAAGCGATTTATGGTTGGGATGGTATTGGTAACGACTGTCTTCATAGTATTTTTGGAACTATTGAGAGTTTTTCCTTATGAAAATGGACTTTTATGTATAAAATACTAATTGATATAATGACTTCCTACTGTTTTCGGAGAAGAGTTTTTAAGCGGTTTTTTTCTATTATAATTTATTTATATTAGAAAAAAGTTTATTAATACTGATGGCGACTTAATGTATATAATGATAATACATATAATAATATTACAGGTCTTACAGACAGAAGATGACCTTACCAGCAGCCAGCTAAAATGACAGAAGACCAGAATAATTATTTAAATTGCTAAGAGTAGACAAGAACTAGAGGATAAGGGTTGCGGAGGATGGAGGTGGGGTATCCGACTTAATATTTATGCAGAGTAATACAAATATTTAAATTATACAAAGGATGGCTCGTACTGTTCTGCTTATGAAGGATTCATGGAATTTCAAGGTATGGCCGAATGACTTTAAGGCCGCGAGGGTAAGCTCGGGTTACAGCTCGTGTGGTGCGCGTAGGAAGACTTCTACAAGGGAGCAGGTTAGAAATTTCGTCAGAGCAATGACCATAGAAGTAGCGATAAAAGAGGGACAGACATCCGACATTACGCCGGTGCTCTAGGGAATCAATGTTGCTATTTATATGTCATCGCTAATAAGCCGGAAGGCCTTATTTTGGACTTTGTCTAACGCGGACAATGCAATGCGTCCAGCCTCTGCCCAAATATGGTGAGTTCAAGATATTATCTTCTCCGTCGACCAAAATGGGTTGAGTAGGAGTTCGAGTACTTTTGAGTGATATCAGATAGCATTGCGTTTTGGAAACATTAAATTAGACCCGATTCGCTCTGACCTCAAGCGAGTATTGTTGAGAGGTCATTGTTTAGTGCGCCGCTGAATATGTGGTTTCGTTTGTCAACTATAACATTCCCACCGGAATCAGCTATAGAGTCGAACGAGTATACGAAATAATCAGATGCAGTCGTCTGTAAAACTATGAATAGGATTTAAAGTGAGAGATAGCAGATCATTGATAAAAATGAGAGTAGGGGAGAACACAGAACCTTGAGGTATACCGGTATGGATTATAAAACGATCAGAAGTAGCTCCGTCCAATATAACTTGAATTGAACTGCGGGAGAGAAAACTTTCAATCCATTTTAAAAAAAGATGGTCCAGACTTAATTCCTGAAGTTTAGCTAAAAGAGCAGGTTGTCAGACTCTATGGAAGGCTATAGAGATATCTAATGCGATGATTTCAGAGTCATCAAAATTATGGCGAGATTTATTCCAACGCTCGATAAGGAATGTTAGTAAATCTCCAGTAGAGAGGCCAGCACGAAAGCCGTATTGGCGATCGCTAATAAGCTGATTAGTTGCTACCTAGATATTTCATCAATTGGGTGTTGATGAGTGTTTCAAAAACCATCGAAAAAATCGAAGTAGGTACTTAACATTTTATAAATGTGACAGAAAACACAACAGGGAAGGAAATACATATTTCTTGATAGTATATATAATATTAAAATGTATTTACATTTTCTACAATTATTATCAGGCTAAAAAAAAAGCTACTTAGTTAATTTAATATTAACATAATGTTGCTTTATAATTTATATGAAAAGCTTATTTAGGATGAGATTGGGAAGAAATAATTTACATGCTTTCCCTTCCGTTTACTATATATGAACGCAATTTTCTCGTGAATAGGAACATTTTTCCTCAGCACTGTCAATATTACATTATGAAGCGACAATATTAATTTTACCATAAAAGTTGGCAGGTTTACATTTCTATTGTGTAATCTACACTATGTATATATACAGACCTATTGTATTTTTACAGATTCCTTACAGAATAATTTTACACACAAATGTTGTAAATTTACTACCTACATTTAGTGTCGTTGTTAATATCATTTTATGGGCTTGCGCGCTGTCGAATAGACTCAGAAAAATAACAACTAAAAATCAAATATTATTAGAATCAATAAATACGATTTTGGCACATCTATTCTCTTAAACCAGATTACAATTGTATTTCATCTACACTTTACGATTTTAATGACGTTAAAAAAAAAATACAATAAAAAGCATTTAATACAAATCGCCTCTGAAAATGCTACCCCGTTCAAGAACTAATTACCTGCTCTATTTATCGAATTAACTATGCAAACTTTACATTAATTAGTCATAGTGGTTGTTTTCAAACTTCTTCCAACTATATACACGAATAAGCCATAATTAAGGATGAATTTCCTCACGTACAAAATCAACGCTATTAAAAATTTCAAAACCCCCCAGAAAATAGTTCAACAGGTTTCGACGAAAGCTTGAAAATTTTATTTTTATCGTCCTACTACTCCCTACCTACCCATTACTGAAATGTAAAGCCTCACAGTTGTGTCGTCTATCCTCCATCCCATACGAGCATAGTAGTCATCCCGAAATAACGAAAGCACTAATTTATATTGATCTGAGTCGAGCTGAGCTGAGTTAAGCTGAGTTGAACTGAGCTACCTGGGAGTAATTAACATGCCTCACGTATGGAAAATTACAGGTGCCTGAATAATTCATGGACTTTCCCTCTTATTAAATATGTCAAATGCCAGTCCTACCGAAGATATCTTCCGATGAATAATTAACGGACACATATTTAGGAAATTAGAAAAGGCAATTAACACATTCAAGTCTGTCACCCCATGACTGCTGAAGGGAGCGGAACTGATCGCGAGATTAATTGAATTCCACTGACATTTCGAGTTTTCAGTTGAAAATGGTTGGCTCAATTTTTAATAGAGGCGGAGGAAAAAGATGTGATTTTCTTCCAATTTTGGGTTTAATTGGGAATTTCTAAAAGTGAATTAGTCGGGATTTTTTTTTTTGTTTTATATAGAATTCACTGAAAATCATTGTTTGGATTATTTGGACAATCTCAACTTTATTCACGAAATTCTGTGGGAGGAGATGAATTCTCTTTGTTATCCTTTACGTTGGTATTCAAGTCCACTCACAATTTTTTTACAGGAATTTTTACAATTTTCCGTAATGGCTTTGACAAAAAATCGTGTAAGACTCCAACTCTTTGGTCCTTGAGATTTCAAAATATCGAAATATAAAATCGCTCGGTGCTGAAATTACGAAATCCTGGCGTTTACAATCCCGCAGACTAAGCTGTGTCCAAGGATTCGGAATGATTTGAATCACTGAGGTAGTTTAATCCAAGAATAAGTGTTAGAACCAGCTATTTTTAGGTTATTTGTTAGATGGTTCTAGCTATCTGAAAGAAAAGGGATATGGTTCCTGTTCGATACTAATAGCAAGATTAAGCTTCACTATCTCATTCTAATCAACCCCGAAATTGAAATGATGGTATCAAATCCCAGCTGACAAACTGCCATTCACAACCGTTTCCTAAGTCGAGAGATGGCATCGATGCTGCCTTCCGCTCTCCCAAGTGTAAGGTTAAATTGTACGCGTACGTGACGAAAAGTAGAAATTCGTCCGATTTTTGCGTCGCGACCGTGTAGTGTGGCGGTAATCTGACACACCCTGTACAACAAGCATACATTCGATATTACCTGTCAATGCGTGTTAACAAAATCCTCGATAATACTTCCCAAGCCATAAAAGAGAAATCTATGTGTGCGTTGGGAGTCCGTTCTCTAAAATGTTCTATATTGATACTTATGAAAAAGTGCCAAACATTGACTTTATATATGCTATAGAGTCTAAACTGCTATAAATACAGGAAAATAGTCTTATAGTAATTTAAAGTTTGGTTCCTTACCTTCCCAAAGGCTACGCTTACTATCTAACTTAAGGTGAAAACCCAATGACGCGGCAGGCGTCACGTCGCTTTGACAGTTCTCCACGGCAGCAGACACGTGTAGGATTTGAGCAAGGCCCAATGGACGCGTCACGTTGGTACTATTAAGATTTATTTATAAAAATAAAAAGTGATAGAAAGGCTTGAGTTATTATTTAAAGTTTTACATGAGAACACTGCAAATATTTTAGAATGTTAGGACACCTTTGGGGCTCTCATGTGGTAGTGAGGGAGTCTGTTTCAAAGCTTGTGAACAAACAATCCTGTGTGTATACCGAGCCTAAAGGTCGCTGTTTACTAACTTATACATCTGTTCATTTGGGGCAAGCTTACTTACGAACAATCAATTAAATCAATTTTTAAATTTGTCTTGCTTTTCGCACTTATTAAAATAGAAAATTTTAAATGTCAGTTTCATACAGTTTCGTAAAGTTTTTTCGTCCATTTTGGATCAGCCTATCATCAGCCGCATTTCCTTGGTCGATTTACGAAAGCCTATTTGTAGCTGATCAACACTCTGTCGAGGGTAATGAACTCCAGCAGTTGTACACTTTGGGCGGGAAATAAATACTCATAATAAGAAATATTTTCTTGTAAAGTTATAAAATTGTACCAGAAAACATACAAAATTTTGTTTAGCTCATGCTCAAACCTTTTGCAAATATACTAGTATACCCTATGTTTACTGCTGCAACCCCATGTGGCATACCCTTTCAAGCATATTAGTAAAAAAAATCTCTAATCAATCACTGTATCGGTGATGTAATGGATGATTCTATGGGTCTGTCTAGTTCATGCCTTCTGGCGTCACTAATAAATTGAAAAGATATTGAGATGTTGAAATATGATATTCCTATGGTTGTTCGGTGGTTTGGAGCCCACCTGAAATTGTATCTAATTTCAATGTCAAGAAATAAATAAATTTCCTGATGTTTTTATACCCTAGTAAATGATAATAAAGCAAAATGGATTCGACACCAACACATAATATTAAAAAATTATTTTGATTTTTGCACGTCCGTCCGTCTGTCCGCACGATAACTCGAGAACGCGTGAACTTAAAGAGCTTAAGTTTTGCACATCGGCTTTTAAAAAAGAAAGTAAAATTAAGTTCGAAAATGGTACAAATTGGGTAACTCCTCCGTAGGGTTGCCATACAAAAATTTTCGTCTAAATATTTGAACACTTCCTGAGAACGCATCAACGTAGAGGACTGAAATCTTGTACGTAGTGTTTTCATAAAAACATTAAATGTAAGGCTAAATTAGGCAACCAATTCTTGGTGCTGCCATATAAAACATTAGGATTTTTACGTAATTGTAAAAACGATCAGTCTAGAATTTTTAGGTACTGAAAAGTTCTTCAGAATATGAATCCTATGAAATTGGTTATAATCATTTTTTCTGTCCGACGAACCGTTCTAAAAATACATATAGATATGTGAAAAACCATTTCAATGATCAAAGTTGCACTGATGGGGACCATACGAAATTACATATCATTATCATTAGAACTAGTCTTAAACCAATCTATCTTTTTTACTCGTTTTTATTTAGATTATTAGTGTGGTTATTGAGATGTTGAAATATGATATTCCACTGGGTGGTTCGGAGCCTATCTGAAATTGTATCTAGTGTCAATTGCCAAGAAATAAATAAATTTCCTAATTGAAACAAAACCAAAATATATATTTTGCTGGTGCTTTCTTTTATTTAGTTTGTCAATGTGGTTCAAGTTATAGTAATTCAGAAACATAAGCATATACATAACTACTATTCTACCGAGTAATACGGCAACACTGTGAACACGTGCAAAAGTCCACAATTCAATTCAATTAAGAAAGAAAGAAAACAAGAGGGCAGAAACTATTGCTGTTTAGGTTTGGTTGTCGTCCGACAGAGTTAAGCTGGAAATTTAGTAGGCTTTTCCCTCAATTTAATTACCCTTTTCCTTTCATTCAAGACGTGCATTGCATTTCGTTTGGAATCATATCATAAAAAATAACAAAATCATCCGGCTGGAAGAACCATACGATTTGTTAATAATAAAAAAATAACCGGCCAAGTGCGAGTCGGACTCACGCACGAAGGGTTCCGTACCATCGTACAAAATTTAACACTATGTACTTTTTATTTATTTTTTCAAATGAGAGTAGGCGTCATGTGAAAAAATAAAAAAAAATGCCTACTTATGATAATAATAATGACTGAGAATAAAACAAGGAAAAAAACGCCGAACAAAATCACGTTTCTTGTATGGGGGCCCCCTTTTATCTTTTAATATATTTTATTTTTATTATTTGTTGTTATAACGGCAATAGAAATACACAGTCTGTGAAACTTTCAACTGTTTACCTATTACGGTTCATGAGATACAACCTGGTGACGGACGGACAGCGAAGTCTTAATAATAGGGTTCCCGTTATCACCCTTTGGGTACGGAACCCTAACAATAACTGGAAACCAAAAAACTTCATATCTATATAAATAAAAATCAATTGCCGCATGTATGTTACATTAGCGGCACAACCGATTTGGCTCATTTTGTTGTTGTTGGCTTTGTAATTGTCAGGACAAAGTTTGTAGAGAAAGAAAAATTGCAAGCGGCAATCCTTCTTGGTGTTGCCATACAAAACTTTGGTTTTTCACTATATACTTGGAAGCTGCCTGAGAAGGCGTCGAGAAAGAAACCTCAAATTTGGTACACGGCGTTTTCATAAAAATTGCAAAGACAGGTCCAAAGTGGAGCCAATCGGGCAACCATTTCTTGGTGCTGCCATACGAAACTTTAGTTTTCACTATATATTTGGATACTGCTTCACGCGGCGACGTAGAGAGCTGAAATTTTGTACACGGACCTTTTTTAAAAAGGGAAATTTAAGTTCGAAAGTGGAACCGAGCGGGCAACTCCTTCTTAGGGTTGCCATACAAACATTTCGTTGTTTACTATATATATGGGCATTACCTGAGAACGCGGACACAGTGAAACCCTAGAATACGGAATCGCGCAATCGAGTCAGATAATTATGCATCTCTAACCACCCCACCCTTTCAACCCCCACCACCACCCATTTAGACATCTATATTATCGGCGGGCAACGCCGGCGGGCTAAAAAAAATAAGTTTATTAAAAAATATTGTTTTTCGTATAAAATTCTATTTGACTTTTAATTCTTTTTGCTGACAGGACAGTACCGATTGGAGTAATATCAAAACAATTTGTGTAGTTACTTCACTCCTTTTGGGGACATGTATGCATATTTAATGTTGGCTCAACGAAAGAGACATCCCAAAATGTATATTTGATGGAAATTTTTTTTTTATTTATTCAAGACGACAAGGTTTGAGTGGAGTGGACCCTTTCAAAGTCAAAACACTAAGAGAGTAAGCAGTACCATCCAGGGAAATTGGAAATTGCTTGACCATCCGCATAAATTTTAAATAAATTATTTCATTTGTTTCATTTTACCTCCGTCGTCTGTGCTGAATTTTAATAGCGAAGGGCGGAGAGAAATTTTAGATGAAAACAATTTGTATTTCACTAAGGAAAATCGAGCTGAGAAGTTGTCTATTCAACAGATATAAAAATGAGAGAATGATTTATTGTATCCGCTTAGTAATTTATTTAGTTTTTTTTTTATATGATTGAACAATGTTCTCATAGAGAGCAAACACACGATGCGAAAATAATTCACAGAACTGATCTGATCACATCTCCTCCGGTTGATGATTCTTATACATTTCGCTCTACATAAAACCCAAATTCATGGAAACTTGTAATCATGGGATGGGACACAAAGGAAGAAAAAAGCGAAAAAATCGAATTAATTTAAAATCAACAACAAAAATTGCTCTCAACCCTTTTTTTTCTCTATTAGAAAGCATTTTTCAAGTCATGTCCTTCCGCCCGTTTCGCTTTCTTTGTTTCTTTATATTCCTTTTGTGTCAGAGTTACTATATTGTTGTTGCTTTTTCTTCCTTTTTTTTTCTTGAACAACTTTTTGCAGCACCCATTGGCCTACCATTCTCCCTACCCTACAACTCGCAATTCTTAAGTTTCTTTTTTACCCCGGGCATACTTAAAAAAGTACACAAAGGATGATGATTGAAACAGTAGATGGGGTTAAAGAGCGGGAAAGGAAGATGGGGCGTTGAAAAAATGCCTTAAAACTAAGGGGCAAGTAAAAGTTTTGGAGAAAACAATTTTGCAAAAAAGTATAGAAAGGATGAAAAAAAAATATATTCAACGCACAAAGACTGCTTTTGCTGGTCATGCTGGGCAACTTTTGTCATGGACTAAGCTGGCTTGAGCTATGAAGGTGCCCCGAAAGGGTTCAGATGTAACTTGCATTAGCAAAATTGGTTAATGTGGCTAGCGAAACATTCCCAGTGAAAGTGTAATAGAAAAGGCCCTTGGAGACACAGGATTTCACATTTTCTTTGGCATATTCGAAAACAAAAATCCCGCAAGGAAATTGTTCCGGCTGTTTAGCATTTTCATTTTTACATTTTAACCCAAACCAGAGCTGAAAATGGTTACGTACTTGAGGTGAAGTGGAATTAAAGCTTGGTAGGTACGTATACCTCTGTCCAAAATCACTGTCCTTTAAAATTTCGTAAAAGATTTTGTTTGAATGATTTTGGGTTCTAAATGAAAGGTGAAGAAGGCTTTTTTTTCTTGTTATAATTATAGAAAACTAGAACAAAAGTTTTAAATTGATCTGACACCTCACAACAATAAATATGAAATTCACAGCAATTATGAAAATTTTCAGATTCCGATCCGAGTGAATAATTTTCTTCTTATAATGGGTTTTTAGCACCAAATTTCAAAACCCCAATGTACTGAGGTTTGATGATGGAAGCCATTGCAACCCAGTTTTGGAAAGTCATAGTATGTATTAAATTTTCTATGTCTTTTTGGATTTATAAGGTTCCTACAAGTCTTAGAAAGGTTTGAAACAACTTTTATAAACTAAAGAATAGATGCTTACTTAGCTACACTACTGGGAGTGAACTAAAGAAGTACCTAGAGTGGAGCGTTAAATGATTCCAAAATAATTTACAAAACGTGAGGTGATGCTAGTTCTAAAATTCTGTTTTTTGTTTCTACTATTATTATCCTCAACATTTCCACAATTTTTTTTTATGCAAACTACAGCATGGCAGAAAGGAGATAAGAAAAGGATTAGGGGACGTAAGGTGAGTAGCGAAGGTGCTGATATGTTACTCTTAAACTTTCGCAGATTGTAAAAACTGAAGATGGACTATTCCACATTCGCAGAGTTCGGAATAAAAAAGCATCATGGATTTTACAGTATGTACGACCGAAAGTGTTTTGAAGGGTCAAAGGATGAGTGCGGCCAGCAGCACAAGGGTTCAGACTATATTTCATCAGAACAGAATGAGCACAAGTAAGGGAAAAGAAGACTTACATACGAAAAGTACGGCATAATCAAAGATTTGATTAGCATCGAACGTGTGTTCATAAACAAGGTTCCCGAAGACACCCACAGCCGACGAAGCCCACCATAAATCCCACCAGTCATATTATTGACATGATCACGGCATTGCAATCTGGAATTGAGGAAGATACCAAGATTTTTTACACGATTCGAAAATGGCAGAACTGTGTTATTTAAAAATACAGGTGGAAGATCAGATACCTCATGTAGCGTTAAAGGAACGAAAAGCATCCAATATTGCGGCGGAACTCTAACAGGTGGATATATAACTAGTTACCGTCACATCGCGAATAAGTTTAAAGGCTCTTTTTTGAATAATATCTATAATGAAACTAACCAACCCCGCCCCCTCCCCCCTCTCCTTATTCCATTTTGGATCCGATATAGACATGTAGAGAAGCGCTAGATTAGATGAGCTGAATAGAAATTCAAGACGTTTTGATGCTTCTCTGGAAACAGAGAAGTTGTAATCTGTCCAGCTTCACGTACAAGTAAATATCAATGGCAAAATGCTTAATGACAGTGTATCAGAAATTAATGCTCCATGGCAGTGGTAGAATGATGATCTTGTTTGAAAGATCCAAAGCTGTTTCATATATTTAAAACAAGATCATCATTCTACCACTTAGATGCATTGAATTCAACGCGATTGGCTTTGCACCAAGCGATGATATCGTCAAGGTCGTTATTCAATGATACTGACACATGCAGCATCCTTCTAGACTCCGCAAGAGTATCAATGGAGTAAGCGAAGGCAAAGATAACGTAATAAGACATTATGTTAACTTTGGTACTGTCACCAGAAAACTATGAATGGTATTGATAGTAGGGGAAACCAGGTCATGAATGCAAATTAAGAAGAGAGACGAAGATATAACAGAGCCCTGTGGAACACCAGAATTTATAGAGAGAAATTCGGCTGTAATGCCATCTATTAGTTGACCAGATAAAATAAATTCAATCCATAATAGAAAAGGAGGGGAGAGACCAAGTACTAAAAAAGCTTTGATATATCTAGGGCAACGATTTTGGACTCACTAAAATTGTACAGATTACTGTTCCAACGTTCTGTAAGAGTCGGTAAGTCACCAGATGAGCGTCCAGACTGTAAGTAATATTGGCGACCATTCATTAATTTGGTGTTAAAGATACATTCAAAAACCTTCCAATGACACTCTCGTAAAAAGTTTGTAACATTTACATGCTGAACGCAACAGATTGTAAGACTTAACTGCGGTGGCCTCAATTTTGTGATCTACATTTTTTCCTTATGATGTGTTGTAGTAAGCAATCCTAACTCTAAGACCAATTCCTTATATTTTTTTTTAATTCAATTGAATCAGAATCCAGAAACCTTTTCTGATAGCACCAATTTACTCTATTTTCATATTGAGTTGTATTTGATCTGAGGTGAAATCCGTGGAGATTACTTAACTTTACATAACTAGTTTCTTCGATAGTACTCTCTCGATAATCCAACATCGTTCAGACACCTAGATGCCATATGTGTACCCTTCGTATACCATGTGGAAAACTGTAAACATTTATTAGTCTGCGTATGCCAACTATTTGTAGGTCCTTCGTATTACCGCTAGTTAAAATTATTAAATCACTCCCAGTCCTTTAATAAGATTTTTATTATTTTGTATTTTCAAAATTATTTTCAAAAATATACCTTTACAGAACTGAATGAATCTTAATGAATCACCACAAAAATCAGCTCATATGCATGACCAAATCCTTTCCCGTATCCTGCCCTCGTCATAGTTTTAAGGAATAATGTGAGTATGCAAAGTATAAGAACCCATCGATCTTCTATGTCAATTCTACATCATTGTCGTCATCATGGGGAGAGTCAGTCCTCTGCCCCGGTTAATTTTCTCATCTTTTGACTATAGTGGAGGAAAGCTCGTCCGTCGATGTTCTTTCCACCCTGTCCCTTACAAGAGCCAGCTAGCTGGACTGGATACGAAACGGTCCACACATTTAAATCCCCTCTCCATCCTGCCACCATCTCCGAATTTCAAGTATATAAAGTATTGATCCAATCCAATTTCATATGTAGATTTTCTAAATATATTCACAAAATATAAGTCGCCAAAGTCCAGCACCAGCATCTCTCGGGCGTATACAAAAAGGATATGCGTATGTTATACACGTGTGTACATATATACATATATATATATATATATAGTGCGTGTATATGAATATACAGAAGGGAACGTAAGTACGGAATAGGGATAAGTTAAGCATAGTATGGCGTATGCACGTTTGTAGCTATATATGAACGCTGCTGGTGTAAGATGTAAAGGACGTGAAAAGCATTTCGCCCGGGCAGCAAATCGATACCCTGGAGATTGTCGACATAGTACTGCCCTATATATAGCATCCTCCTATACTATAGTATACTTCTTGTACTACTGTGTGCTAACATACAATTCCGGTACCTTTCTGTACTAAGTAGAGACGTTTTAGAAAATCAAATTTGGGTGTGAGTGGACACCAGGAATTCCTCTGCCTACTTTTCGAGGGAGAAGAACATTGCAGAGCTTACTACAAGGGATGGTAGGTAGTTGGGTGACACGAAAAGGTATGATATCTGAATTGAACAGAGAAGAGCAAGGGTTTTTAGCTGTCAATACTAGCGTCGAATTGCTTATAATCCTGGAATATAGCTACAAAATGACCTTTGCAAAGTGTACGTGTCAGGTTGTGTGAAGTATAAAATGATTCGGCCATTTAGCAATTTATATTCATAAATTCGGAGTGTATCAGAAGAAGTTAACGAATACCCAAGATTACATTAGTTAGTTAGGTGGTTTCTTTGTGGTTTGGTTCATAGTAGCTCTTTTCGTATATATATATATTTCTGTATACATCATCTTAAGCGACAGCCACCATTTCATTACTAGATATAACAAATACAAAAATAATAAATGCATTCAGTACATTAATTTATACATCAATTACAATTGATTTATTTTCTAGGTAAGTAAACAGGAGATTTTTTAAATGCTCCGACAATACCAATAATAAACTGTAACACATTACATATTGAGGCATTTCGGAATGTAAAGGGAGGTCATTACGAAACGACCAGCAATAATTTGATCTGTAGAATCCTACTAAGTCCAATTAGACATAAAAGAATACCTATACTAAGTAGTAAAGGACCAAAAACAGATCTCTGAGGTACACCAAAAAATACTGAAACTGGGAAAATACCAAAATACGATTATATATTTAAGCTATTTACAGTACATAACAAAGTAAATATAAGAAGAGCCTTGAAATAGCTTTTAGGTCTGATTTATTGTTGTTTTAGTGGGAGTGCGGGTCGGATATCCGACCTTTAGGCACTGCAACTGAAAGATATTTTGTGCTATGCCGTACCGTGGTAATTCCGGCCGACGTTGCCCCCTTCTAGTAATGTTACTAAGAAGGAAGAATTATATATCTTTCTAATCAGTAGTTAGACCTATGATCACCTATGCTGCAACAGTATGGTAAAACAAATATACACAAAACCATCTGAAAGCTAAACAACCTTCAAAGTATGGCCTATCTAAAAGTAATTGGTGCTATGCGCACGACATCTACCAGCGCTCTAGAGGCACTATTGAGGCTACCAGCTGTGAGCAGCGTTGTTAAAAAAGAGGCCGGACTAATAGTGTACAGAGCCCGGACAGATAGGTATAGTGAATGAGACTCAAAAAGCCTACGCACTATAACAGAGCGAATAGAAGCAAATCCAATACTGGACATCAATACTGGATATCAAACAGGATGGCCGTTAAACACAACCTCTGCCTGCCATTCAAAATAAAGATACCAAATATGGAGGTGATAGATACAAATCTAGGAAATTAGGATTAGGATCTGGTAGACCGACGGTTCTAAAACCGAGAAAGGAGTAGGAGCAGGAATATACGGTGTAAAGCCATGAGCTTATATCTATCAAAGCCTACGAGAATACGCCGCGATATTCCAGAGCGAAGTTTATGCCATCACTATGTGCATACGAAAACCTCTGCCGATCTTATACCAACAAAAACTTTTATATCTATAGTACAGATAGTCAAGCGGCATTGAAAGCCATCTCATCCCTGAGGTCAAAACGAAGTTAATGTGGGAAAATATTCAAGCATTAACGAACTTTGACACAAAAACCACCTAACAATTCAATGGGTGCCAGAACACTCAGAAATAGATGGGAATGAAAACGCAGACGTACTAACCAAAAAAAAAAGAAGCATCCATCATCATCATAGGACCGGAACCATTTTGCGATATCTCTTACAACAATGTAAAACTTATCATTCAAAACTGGATCCAAAGCTTAATTGACCAAAGATGGAATTCAATGATAGGCTCCAGACAAGCCAAAGTTTCATTAAAAGATCTTCACCAAAGAACAGTCTCGATTTGTCTAGGAATCACCTCAGAACCATTAGAAGTCCTAACCAAACTAAAAAAACACATTCATCGGATAGGTATATCACCCACTGAGGTATGTAGGCCATGTTTCGAAGAGGATGAAACATTGGAAGCATGTCCTATGCTAATGCGATTACCTTGCACATTGTAGATTCCAGGCTTTTGGCTCATACTTCTTAAAGCCAGCATCGAAGAAACTTCATCCACAAAGTACTGCCCTTCCTAGGAAGTGCAGGATTGTTAGATGAACTATAAAGAAATCGGTGTTATTGTGCAAATAAATGGATGCAGTGCAAAGGCAGATCGTTCTAGTGCAGATCGAATAGATTGTTCCAGTCATTGAATAAATAACTAATAAGGAAGTGGGGTATCGTGTGAATACAGTGTATGTGTGTAAGCAATTCAATGACAGTCAAACCCTATGATCGGTGGAGGGGAAGGGGAAGATGACAAGAGGGTTGGGCATTACTCCAAATTTTTGCTTTCTTTCTGACATTTCAGATTTTATGAAAAGAAATTCGGCGATTTCCTAATAAATAATTAATTAAAAGTGATTTTTAGTTAATAGTTGTATGATACAATAGTGAAATATTGTTCTGTGAACGGGATTTTATATAATCGAGACTCCGGAGTCTTGAAGTGCGCTGTGCTGTGCTGGAGAAACAACCGGAGTTTGTGTTGAGGGAAAGGATTTTTCAAGCAAGTTTTATAGTTTTACTAATAAATTATAGTGTTTTAAGTAAAATAAAAGTAAAATATTTATAAAAATAAACAGCCATGGCAAAAAATTCAACATTTTCCAATGCAGGTTTGTTTGTTTACAATTGAATTGTCACATGGGCATTAAATTATCTGAGCCATACAAAGGCAACGCCAAGAAATATTATCTGAAAATAAGGGAGCGCTAAAAATTTGTTTATTTTACATAGCAATTTGGATTATAAAAAAATGTCCCCCTTCAAAATGTCACACTTTCATTACTGCCATGACGAAACAAATACAAACACAGAATACTAATACATTTCGCCGAGTGGCTTAGATTTTTACCCGATATGCCATTTTCTTATTAGTTATTTATTCCATGGTTCCAGTATAAGGATTTTTATCCTTTTTTTCTAGCTTTAATATACAATTTATAATAAACAAAAAGAGCCTATTTTACTCTTTTTTTTTAAGGCATGATGATTTTGATTATGTTTTTCCTCACCAATGTTTTTTTTAAATACAATTTCAAACTATCTTTAACTCTATGGTGAAAGACTTTAAAACCTTGAGAGAGGATTTACTTTCAGAAAGAATACTGGTATTGAAGTCTAGGGCGAGGATATTACGTGTTCATATAGATTTAAAAGGCCAATTGCCAATCTCACCTCATTGGAAGAAGAAGAAGAAGAAATATCCGCTGAGCTTTCGCTCCAGGTAAAGAGCATATAGTCGACAATGCCAATTGGATGATTGGCTGTAACTGCTCAAGAGAAATCAGCTCCTAGGAAGAGCTTCACTGTTTTATCGCACCTCTCGGTATAAGTTCCTTTCTCTATTTAAAGTGAATCTATATCGTGTGATATCACTTTGTGAAGCCTGGTATCAGTCAGCTAATCTACATTATCACAGAAGGTCCACCCGAGTTTCTCTGTTCATGGGAGCGGTTAGAACCGTTATGACTTATTCTCATCTAACTGAGAGTTTTAGTACTGTTGAAGAGCTTAATTATATCCATTTTTCTTTGCTATTCAAATAACACCATCCCAGTGACGTTATAGTAAGAATCCTATTTCGATCATTATTACAAGCTGATAGAAGTCGATCTTCTGAGACTGCAAGCCAATGTGATGACCATTTTACCTAAATTCTCAGAATAAATAAAGCAACCTTTTCTTCTGCTCAATTTTTGTCTTGGTAAGCAATGACTAAAAAAAAAACGCAAAGCTATAGCAGCATAAAAAGTCTGAAACACTTTCCACAAATTGCAAAACTGACGTGATTTTTACTCCAACCACTTGCTCGGTCCGGTCTACTCCTTCAGGATACGTTTTTCCAAAGAAAGGGGGGGACGTTATCCTTATCTCAAATTTATTCAACGTAAGTGATATTACACTTAGTCGAAATATTTTACGACCAAGCCAACATTTTATTAGCTCAAAAGCTTCAAAGTAATTTTCCGTTGCCTGCATCAGTGGCAGTAAAATATCCAGCACAACTTCCACCGCTCCGCTCCGCTCTGCATCAAAGTGTATAGACACATTCGGAGCTGATTTCTCACATATACGGACCTAGTTGTGTTAAATGGGCTGTACACCAAGTGGCACATGTACTAAATTTTTCGATATACTGTGTAGTTCTGGCGCGAGAACCCATAAAACTGGACCGTAAAGCACGTTCCAATTCCGAATCTGATTCACCGGCTTTTCTGAATAGTTGTGTCAGGGACATAAGGAGCTAAAGCTCGTATTATCACAGGAGTCCCCCTAGGATCACACCACCGAGACCAACCATCTTGATATTTCCAAAATTTACTACTATACGTATACACCACTTTGTCGGTTGGCATCTGCATCAGTCAAAAAAGGGAACTTCATCAGCAGCTGGGTGAACCGAGTGGTGTTCTGTTGTTGTACATTTTCGCACAGATG
Source organism: Dioctria linearis (assembly GCA_963930735.1). NCBI lineage: Eukaryota > Metazoa > Arthropoda > Insecta > Diptera > Asilidae > Dioctria > Dioctria linearis. Next base: position 261,431,685 of record OZ005742.1, on the reverse strand, counting down.
GGGTTACCCGTTTATGTACCAGGGCAACAAAACGTAGAGGAGCCTCCACGATTTCATCATAGCATGGGCACGTTATTCCAACCTATATATATATGCTGACTGTTGGCATGGACGCGCGTAGTCTTGAACTTTCCTGATCCATGCAAGAACGTCTGATGTTTCTCATTTAACGACTTGTTTGCAGAATAATACCAGAGATCCAATGGAGACCGCTTCAGTCAAACACGTACTGAAAGCTGCTCCCTTTTACATCATCCCTGTGCTGTTTCTGTTCTACGCTTTTGTGGAATGGATACTGTGTACAGTGTAGATTCTGTTGAAGCTAGCGAGAATGGAGATTTATTCGTTAGGACAGAAAAGGAAATGTATATCACGAACAGACTTTTGTATAGAAAATTGTCTGTACATACATACATGTGTAAACAATTTCCAACTTCATTGAATTAATTTTTTATAAATACTTATATAAAAATTTAAAGTCAATTGCGATTATTTAAGTTTATCAGGATAGAAAGCTGCTGACTGGGGATGAACACAACTTAGGAGCATTTTTTTAAAAACTGTTTGAGATAGCAACTATCTACATCTAGAAAAAAGTAATGTGAAATTACTATTTCTTGGTAACAATGTCCAAACCCTAATAAGAACTGAAGCAATGAGGGCACACCAAACTTTTTTTTATTTAAAAGAACAATAACTAAAATGAATTTAATCAGTCATAGCTGAGTACGTAAAAACGGAGCCCCAAAAATAGCTGTGTTCTTTTGTGTCCGCAGAACAGGACAGAGCAAAAAACACACAAAAGAATGTTTCATACATTTTCATAGAAGATTTATAAATGAAGCGAACAGTACAAATAGTTCGCTTCAATCGACAGAACAATTTGTTCTCTCCAGTTATGGGAGTTCTAGAACAAGGTACACAAAAGAACACAGCTAATATATACCATCGCTGCTGCCGAGTCTAAAAACTGAGTTCAGGTAGCAGTGAATATTGTCAATTTATTCGAATCTTTGATTTATCATGTATTCGATTTTCACTGCAAACTTTTTCTGGATCCGTCAAGACGGATTCTATAAATCAATTTAGTTATTTTTCCAACCCAACCAATGAAGCTGGTAGACATGTTGGATGTATTTACAGTAGCTATGCGATAAAATTAGTCACCGAATGCTTATTCACTTGGATTTACCTCTGTTATTGTAGTATGTAGTATGGTCATACTACATATTTCAGATGCTCCGCAGGGCAGCCATCTCGGCCCTCTGCTGTTTATTATATGCATTTATGTACATACATCAACGATGTCCCCTTTATCTTAGAAAATCCAAAAACTATCTGTTATTTCCTATTTATTCAACAATTAATTCCACTTCATATTTTTTAACCTTGCAATTCATTTGTACACGAAAAGTTTTCTAGGCCTTCCGAATTGCTTTTCCTTCGGGAAAGTCATGTTGCAAATCGCTCTGCTTTTTTAATAAGGAAGTATTAATAATACTCTAAAAGGCAAACCGAATAATTCTAAGAGATAAATTTCTAATAAATCTACTTCTTTTTTCAACATATGAATCTTATTTAATATCACGGCATAACAGGGTCTTTCTTCCGATCATAAGGCTTCTTTCTTATACAATTTTTCTCTATAAGGCATAAGAAACCGTGGATTATTACAAACATTGTCGTTTTGTGACTTGTTAAAGAGCAAGATAAAAGATAATAAAATCACAGGTCTACTACAACTCTTTAAAGTGATCTAGCCCCTTGATTAGGTTTAGCGTTTCACGAAGTGATTTATCAATGGTTGACAAATCTCATTGATCTTCTAGACAAAACAAATCCGCCATACTCTTCCAGATACACTTTTGAGTATGGACCTCTTAGACGTACACATATGTAGGTATTCGGCACATAACTACTAAGATGACTAGAGGCTTAGTAAAACTTTGAATAGTTCATTAGCTTTTTCTTTCCCAAAAGAATGCTACTGTTGAAAGCTCACATCAGATTTTCGTAGGCACACATCAGTGTTGGACACATACGTGTTTCAGAATAATAAATGTCCTCCGATGTCAGGAAATTTTGATCCACCACCACTATATTGGGTTGTTGGAACCATAAGCGTCTCGATGCCAAATGGGTTCAGACCATTATCATATTAAGAAATTCCTCGAGTGTCGCTGTTGCTTTGTGTGCCTGACATTTTTGATGATTAAACAGGTCATTCCTATTGCCTTACCCGGGGGTACACAAGATAGTACAGATTGCATGCAACTTGCACTGCGATACTTCAGCGAACTTGCATGATCAAAAATCATGGCAGCTGAAGTGATAGTAATTTGACATTATACAGTTTTCAAGATGGCGGAAAAAATTATTTAAGAGCGGAGCTTTTTAAATTAATAAATTTATACCGGGAAAATGAAATTGTCTGGGATCATTTGCATTACATCAAATCGCATTGGAAGGGAGGCTTGCAAGCAAGCTATACTATCCCGTGCAACCCCCGGGTTAACCACATTAATTTACACCCTGTGCCATGATGTAACCATCCTGTATGTAATAATGGATCTTGTGACAGTCATGTGAATCCAAGCAATATTGTTGAGTCTTATGCATTATATCACTCTTTACGCTATGTGGTAGACATTATCCGCAATAGTAGCTTGCTTGAGATTACAATATAACTTAATGTGTAGCATTGACCCGAAATACTATACGGCAGATTAATAAAAACACTAGTTCTATCCAGGTGATTAAGAATGCAAGTGGTGGAGTTGGAATCTGATAAAAGTAAAACAACAAATGACATTTAGCGTTAAAATGTGTCAAGGTTGATTCCTGAAAAGCTGGATGACATGACAAATGACTTTTTTTGTGACAATTATTGCAGCTGACGTCACTTAGCCTATGACTTTTGTTATATTCCAATACAAAAGTTACAAACGATACCACCACTTAGCAAGTATAAAAATAGTAAACATACATATGTATAGATATGCCAATTTCTGGAAAAATCTAAACCCAATTATCTCTTAAATGGTACACGGATGGATCCAAAATGGAAGGTAAAGCAGGCGTGGGCATATATGGGCCAAGGTGCCATCTCGCAAAGGCACTGGGGGCCTCACCAACCATTTTTCAAGCAGAAATACACGCCATAGAACTCTGCGCTCGCGAAATAATCCATACAAATATGCGTGGAGCAAAAATATACATAATATCAGACAGCCAAGCAGCACTTAAATCGTTAAACTCGTTTACCTTTGAGTCAAAGCTGGTTTGGGACTGTCTTACTGTCTTAAAGCAACTGGCCGAGACAAATAGGGTGACACTGATCTGGGTACCAGCCATTATGGGAAACGAGATTGCGGACCGCCTTGCAAAGGAAGGAGCCATATCTCCGTTTATTGGCCCTGAGCCTGTCTTTGGACACGCAAAAAGTCACCTCTCAGCTCAGATCAGGCTTTGGGAGGACAAAACTAAGAAGGAATACTGGGAAAATACCCCGGGGCTGAGACAAGCGAAGAAGTTTATAAAGTACTCGCAACAGAGGACAAAAGAATTCCTCACACTCAGCAGGAAAGAACTAAGGCTCATAACGGGCATACTTACTGGGCATTGCCAACTTAGATACCATCTTAAGAAGATGGGTAAGGTCAATGATGAGACCTGTCGATTCTGTATGGAAGACGACGAATCCGTTGAACAAGTCCTATGTGACTGCGAAGCTCTGTGCCGCATAAGGCTGAGACATCTAGGAAAAGCATTTCCACTGCCAGAGCATGTCGAAAAAATTGCCCTAAAGAATATTATAGGCTTCATCAAGGAATTTAAGTTCGAATGGGCGCCCTAGGGCATCCAGGGGTAATGTCACAATAGATCTTATAGGTCGCAGTGACAAGATGAGAGGCAGAAACCTTATCTGCATCCCCCGTATTTAATAATAATAATAAACCCAATTATATTGAACTATTTCGGAAATTGGAAATTTTTTAAAATCATATGCGATTCCATTGTAATAATCCCACAAACTTCATCTATGTATCTAGAAACTGAAGTCTGTAACATGGCTAACAGAAAATCTTGTCAAACTGGTCGTTTATAAGACCCTAGTAGATATTAAATGTTGTTACAAAATTTGCATACGCCTTCGCATTAAAATTTGCTCTATTACTATATTTTCAGGAATATATTCAATTACCCCGTAATCGCCAAATTGTCGCTGCTATAATTTAAGATACATGTCATGTCACCCAACAGTCAGAATTCCAAATTATGGTATAATGAACAAATGTTAAAAGAATTACTTTGACAGTTAGTCACTACAATGGTGACTCTGGTGTAACCAAATTGCAGTGAACGCAAAAGAGAATAATGTAGCAAATCAAATATTTTTGACGTTTGCAAAAAATAAGTAAATTAAAAGTAAACATAAACGTCGATTTGTATAGTTGGGAGATGAACTTTTTTCAACATTACAAGGAAATAAAGTAATGCATTGAAATTGATTTATAATAAAATAAGCTTTTTGGCCCATCACACAGGCCATATTGTTCTCATCAACCAAAATTGATATATTTTCTGTTTCCATTTCCATATCAATGTCACTTTGACAACACAAATTTATTATCGCACAACTTTACTATCCTAAATACGGGTAGTGAAATAATGCGCGCTACCTTTTACTCTTGGCCGTATCAGTGAACGCGTGAGAAAGTAAAAGGAAGTGACTATCTGTCATTTTCTGTGTACAGTGAACGCACGCTAGCGTTGTGTAGTGACTCGGTAGTGACATTATGGCACTATGCCATTCGAGCCAAATATGTCCCTACAGATTAATGTTAAGTGAAAAGTACATCATGTTCGTTTGTCTTAAGTGATTTTGATAAAGAAATTATAGTAGAATAGCAGCATTCTGAAAGTCAATGGAAAAGATAAAAAGGGAAGCGATTTCACTTAGTAAATTGATTAATGTTAAAGATGAAAGTGTGCCTAACTAACCTAACCACATCTATGTTTCCAAAGTGTAACCGTTTTCAAATAAAAATTTCAAAAATATAATCGATAGTTGGTCAAAAATTGAACTGTTGAAATTTCATCGAAATCGGCTTATAATTATGTGTGGTTATTAAAAAAAATATGGAGTTACATTTTCCATAATTCCCAACCTCTTCTTAGTAAGAATTCCATTAATTAAAGAAATTTCTTTTCACATAAAACATTAATGATAAATTATACAATTCAATTTTAATTCGAACAATTCTACCCTCGAATTCAAATTTTGAATCACGTTATATGATACTAAATTATAAATAATTTACTCAGGATCATCAGAAGTTGCAGTATCTATCCCTACTTATACGATATACATACTTCCATCTCACTTGCAATTTAAGGTACCTAATTATCGATGATTGAATTTCTATTATGTAAAGGTTCAACTACCTTTCACTTCTCTGTATAACCTTTTTTTATTCAATTTTAGTAATTTGATAACAAATTCACCATTCAGTAAGTTCATCGTCCTGCACATAATTTGTAAAGGGTTCCAGGTATGTTATGAATAGATCCGAACCTTAAAAACATATTAGCTATATAGTTGCCATTGTGTCGAGGTTAATAAACTCCTCCTCGAAACAAAGAAATTCTCAAATTAATTTTTTGAAAGTAAGTATGTACATATGTGAACGATGTGGCTTTTTATTTCCTACCTAAACTAGAAATGAACGCAACTGAAAAGGTTCTCGAACTCATCCATGAAAAAGAAGTTGCATTTCTAAGGTTCAGCGGCCGATCGATTTCATTATTTTAAAAATGTGCTATGATGGCGGATATTGAACTATATATGTCAATGAGCTATGTATGCGATACCTTTTCGCAGGCCCCCAGATCGAAAAGATATGCATAGTCTTTGTTAATAGCAATTCTTAGAATTGAGTGAAAAGTAACATACGAGCGAATTCTAATATTAAACTGATGGCTTGAAACTATATACTATGTAGGTAGGTATGTACATACTTATTCCCGGTTAACGAGAAATTCGTCGCTGAAAAGGAATTAACCATAAATAGCTTACAGGTAAAAGATATCTTTTTCGATCCCCTTTCATCCTGACGTATGTACGTAGATAAGCTTATGTTATTGTAAGAAAGCCATCAGTGAAAGAAATCAAAATTAATCCATCAATTCTAAAAACTCCTTAATCTACCTACTGCTATCTGCAGCACACTTATGCCACCTCAAATCGCAATTATCTCTAACTAGTAGGTATTAATCCGTCCCCACTTATCACATATCCAAAATTCACTTTATTCATAACTAGAAGTATTCAATTAAGTAACCTCCCCTGTGGGAAGTAATTTCTAAAGATTTCTTTCCTAAATTGGTCTTCCGGCCTTGGATCAGCAACGTGTGTCTCCATCATCATCTGGCCGAGAACATTTCCTTTCCATATTCCCTCCAGTTCCTTGTTCACAAAATAATGACAAAAATTTGGCAGTGCGTCGTCCAGTTAATAAAAATATGGCGTCCGGATAGCCACAGCTGGGTTCGATTTCATTCCTCCCGGATTATTTCATCTGCTCTGGTGTGCCATCATCTCATCCCTTCTATCGGCTCAAGTCCTGCAGACCTTTTTGCAACAAAGTTTTATCCTCGGTCGCTCTTTATGTTCGTGATAAGTTTTTGTAGCGAATGTGTCTAACACAATTTCGCAATATACGAGCTGGAGCAGATCCCTGTAAATTTAGTGTCAGAAAAAAGACAGAGAAATGGAAAAGGGGCCACTTTGCCATTCACAAACGAAAACAGAAGAAGCGTTCTGGTAGATTACTTTCATAAAGATTTTCTGGAAATTTCTAACCAGAGAATGGGAATTTTGTAAAAATTTTAATCGTAGGTACATAGAAGACTTAAGAAAATTATTTAGTTTCAGGGATGTTTCAGATAAACACAATAGAAGAGCATTATTTGCTCTTCGAGAAATTTACAAGGAAGGCGCGACGGCGGCGGTTTTCAATCTAGGCAAGGTGAGTAATTGGCGACGACACGATAATGGTGTCCCGTCGAGATGGTAAAAAATTTTAAGGGTCGAAAGTACAGTCTATTTGCGATCGAAAATGTTATATAACAGTTCGCACTATTTTCGAAGTTATATCCGATTTTCGATTTTTTCGAAATTTTGAACCTTAAGTCACATTTTTGACCATAACTCAGGTTGCTCACAAGACGACCCTTTTTCTTCTGTTTTACTCGTAACCTTCACACATAAGGGAAAAATTGGCGATTTGTTGCCGAAGCATTTTTTCGTCAGAAAATTCATTTGTTTGCAAAGTCATACATCTCGAAAAGTAAACATGCCAACAGATGATCCGGTTCTCATAGAAAACATTCCTCATTTATTATCTTTTATAAAAGTCCAACACGATTAGTCCACCTTAAGTATTGCCAGAGTTACAGTAAAAACTTGCCTGCAACATACCTCTCATAACTTGAGCAAAATTAATTCGAATTACAAGAAATCTTTTAAGGATGGAAGAAACAATGTACCTTAGGCAAAAACTCTCACGATTCTTTAACTACAATAAACAAAATTTATTTCTGAGAATGTTGGCAATTCATTTTCCTCTAAACAAACGGTATTTACCAAACCGATGTTGATCTTATCTGCGAGTAGCTGAATTAACAGCTTATAAAATTGGCATTGTCTGAAATGGATGATAAGGAAAAGACAAGGACGGAGTATGAATTCAAGCCCTGTTTACCGAAGGTATTTAACATCGTGGAAAACGAGCTGGGTGCCTCAGGCAAATATCTAAAAGACCTGAAGTACCCCATACAAAGGTAATAAGTTCACCGAGAACTTCGACAAGAACACTTGCATCCGTATCATTACCAGCGTGTGCAAGCTCTACGTCTGAGAGACTTTGAGCCTCGAATGGTATTTTTGCGGTGGGCCTCAATAGCTAAAATCTTATGGACAGACGAGGTCACATTTACCAGGGATGGAGCTGTAAATTTTCGTAATGTTCATCACTGATCATCATCTAATCCACATTCAACAAGAAGAACCCATTTTCAGAGGTAGCGTGAACATCTGGCCCGGCACAATAGGAAATCTATTGAGCTACCAGAAACATTATCCTCGGAGAATTATTTATTATTTCTTGAGGATCTAGACGAAGTACTCATATCAGTGAGAGAAAGAATATTGTTTCAACATGACGGCGCTCCCGCTCATTCAAGCAGATAAGTAAAAGAGTACATGAATGAAACTTTACCCGATCGGTGGATAAGTCGTGGTGGTCCTATTCTTTGGCCTGCCATATCAGCGGATCTAACACCTTTGGATTTTTATTTTTGGGGCCGCATAAAGGCATTAATATTCGAAAATGAAATAACATCACGCGAAATGCTACTGGAAAAAAACGACACTGCAGAAATTGTTAGAAGAGAACTAAGGATAACAAAAATTAAAAATCTTTAATACGGAGGATACAAATGTGCATCAATCAAAATGAAGAACATTTTGAACAGCTTTTAAAATAAATTCGAACGAAAAAACTTAATTTGTTTTGCTTCTCTGTCCTATGGTTGAGTTTTTACTTTCCATGTATTACCTGGATTTCTTAAAATCAAAATAAGTTCACTTTTGTGACATTTTTCAAATCTTCTTCACCATATTTCACCTTCACTAGAGGTGTCAGAAGACATACACGTAGGTAAGATCAACATTGGTGTGTTGGTTTGGCGAATACCGTTTAGGGTTTATGATAGAAAATAAATTTTGTTTATAGCAGTTAAGGAATCGTGAGAGTTTTTGCCTCAGGTACATTTTTCTTCCATCCATGCAATTCGAATTAATTTTGCTCAAGTTATGAGAGGTATGTTGCAGGCAAGTTTTTACTGTAACTCTGGCAATACTTAAGGTGAACTAATCGTGTTGGACTTTTATAAAAGATAATAAATGAGGGATGTTTTCCATGAGAACCGGATCATCTGTTGGCATGGTTACTTTTCGAGATTTATGACTTTGAATACAAATGAATTTTCTGACGGAAAAAATGTTTCGGCAACAAATCGCCAATTTTTCCATTATGTGTGAACGTTTTGAAAACCGAGTTACACCGAATGAGAGCCTGTAATATTAACAATACAACACAAGAAAAAAATTCGTCCTGTGATGAGTCTGAACTGAGTTAGGGTCTAAAAGGTGACTTAAGGTTCAAAATTTAAAAAAAAATCGAAAATCGCCTATAACTTCGAAAATAGTGCGAACTCGAAAAAATGTTATATAACATTTTCGATCGCAAATAGACTGTACCTTCGACCCTTAAAATTCTTTACCATCTCGACGGGACACCCTGTATAATCTATTTCTTTGAAGGACATTATTGGTTGTCGCCAACCAAAATAACCAAACGTTAGTGCTGCTAGATACCTCAATCATACAGGGTGTTTCCCACTAGGTCAATAGAGCTGAAGGTGATAGTACTCACCTAGAAGAACCAAAAATTGTATGGCAGGGGGGGGGGGGGGGGCATATCAACCGTTTAGGATTACAGGGTGATTAAGAAAAAAAGCTAGTTTTTCACAAAACACCCAGTATCTCAAAAACTACAGGGTATATGGTCAAAGTTAAGAGTTCATTGTATGCAGAACTTCATGGCCTTTCCAACGACTGCTCAATCAGCCCGATACCCCTCTCCCATCAAGAATTATGGTCGTCTAAACTAAAAATCTCGGATTTTCTTACCTTTTTTTTTAATTTTACCTCTATTATTTTTGCAAAAAGGTCGTTAACATAACTTTTTTTATAAGAATTGTAAACTGTAGACTCTCCTCTTTAAGTTGACTTATTACACCCAATGTGCTATCTGACTGCTAAGACATGCTAACACATAATTTACAACGATCTCAAATAGGCAATCAACAGAGTATAAGTCTACCCCCGATCCGCAAGCTGTACTGCATACTAATTTCCCATGCGAGTTCTTCACATCCTCCCTAGTGCAAGAAATTTTGAATAGAATTACTAAGACTGCACAATGTATCATGCAACCCGAAGCGCACTTTAGTACCCTTCTTATATAAAAAATTTGTACAAAATCTCCCTACACATAGACTTGATCGTAACAGTAAAGGAGGGGGCATTGCGATATATTTGGTTAGAAAACTTTAAATCAAGACAATATTTCAAATAATATTAACAATAGCTGGGAAACCCTGATCATTAAATCTTGGGATGACAAATCCCGTAATGATTCCGTGACTCCCATGCAGGGACCAAATTTTCAGACAACAATTTAGTGACTCAGTTAATCTTTCCAAGGTTGTTGTTGGGGGGCTTCAACATCGAGACTTAAGCATCGATTCCTATACTTGAGAGGCTTAAATATAATTAATCATAGACCCACCCTAACGGGCTGTCTTCGGAAACAACTCTTGATCTTTCTATTACCCTATTTTATTTCATAGTGTATCGGATCATAAAATTGTTGATTGTCCTCTAGCAACCGCGAACTTTCAATCCTGGAAATACAATTTAATTCTTATACACCCCTCTCCAAACAGTTCATATTCAATTAGCAATCAACCCGATGATGTTTTTTGCTGTCAGCTTCTATACATATGTACTTACAGCGGAAGAGATTCAAATTAAATAACTATACTTAGCATTTAGTCAGGCGTGCAGGCCTACTGAGTGTCTATCTAATCAGAATCAAGACCAAGAGACCCCACTCATATCAGTCATATCTAAGTTATTTAAAGGTATCATCGTAAATGAGATTTTACAATATGTTGATTCTAACAACACGCCCCGCCCCACCCTCCCAGCTAACCTATTCTACTTAAAAAAAAAAAAACACTCCACAGCCCTTGAAAATTATGAATGAAGTGCCTGAGATCATAAATTGCACAAGAACGAGATGTCGAATGGCATAATAGAGCAGACTATACAGATTGTGAAATTGGTAGTACATTCTGGAATGGACAATAACATGCGTGCTAAAAGCAAATGTTTTTATAATAGTAGTTTTGTATACATTTGATCGACTTCGTCAACACTTCAGATTCGAAAGAATATGAATCATTTGACGTGTATATGTTACAGTCAAAACACGAAATCCGTCAAAACCCGATTTTACTAGGAAATTCTAGTTCTAACAAAGCGCTCTCGGTAATTCTAGTTTTAACTAATATAACACAGTTAAAACTAGAATTAACGAGAGCGCTTTGTTAAAACTAGTATTAACTAAAGAATATTTAGTTAATTCTGGTTGTGGCTGAATTCTCGCGTAGCTCTTAGTTAAATCTAGAACTGGCTGGTTGCTATTAGTAAATTTGCGTTACAATTGAATTCTCTCGCCATTAAACCTTGATTTTTATTAAGGATGTGGTTATTTATACAGTATGTATACGCAATAGGTGGGCGGGGGCGTACAGATCCGCGACACACACGCCCCCCCCCGCACACGTAGTCGCACACACACACGCACACACACACACACACATCCGCGCGCGCAATTTGACTACATTGAATAACTGCAAATCAAATTAAAAAAAAGTTGTATACCTATTGAAAATTCTTCAATGTAGCCAAAATGCATCCTCAGGAAGGACGAAAAGGACCAAACCGAAGATATCCTTTTTTCGTGTGGCTCTTGGTTTTAAATGTTGACCATACCAAAAGATAGCGCGGCTTATGATGGGTAGCTTTTGGTACTTTTGGTACTAGCACTTCGATGATGTCTGTGTACATTTTCGAGAAAAATGGCAAAGGAACACGACATAGAATACAATTTGAGGCCTTATATCTCGATAATAAAGGGTTAAATTGGAGTTTTCAAAATAACACTTTCGTATAACTTTTATTCGCGGAATTCAAAAATGTAATCTAAATGTATCCTTATTGAGGACCAAAATGACATTTTTTTAAATATCCTTTTCCAAGTCCTTTTTCAAGGACTTTGGCTATGTCAGAGGATACCTTGACTAAGGATGCCTAACTTTTATTATTAGGACTTGTTATCCACTCCGGAAGGGATCATCCAGCCAAATAAATTTTTGTATACTTTTTTGGTACTGCATGCTACATCTAGTTCTTATGCCATCTATGGTAGATGTATGAGGGGTGATAACAATACATGTACTGTACTGTAGGACATTATCAAAGAATTCGATTCGAAATTACATCATCTACTAGTGCAAAAGACAAATACACTTCACCTACTGCTAATTATCGTAGAGAACCAAAAAATTGTAGCAAATAGAGATCAAAGATCTTATCAAATATTATAACAAGCGCTCCGCTAGGGGAATGTGTTAACCCCTCTTCACTCTAACCCTTATTTTAATGATGTGACCGCATTTACACACAACGTATAGGATATATAAGCCGGAGCACCTTATTCTGACTTAACAAATTTGATTGCGTACTTCTCTCGGAAACCCATATTACGGAAGAAATAAATGACTGTGAGTTACAAATAACTGGGTACAACTTTATAATGTGTTATTCAAATTCTAGACATACTGGTGGTGTAGCTGCCTATACCAAAGAGAAATCTTTATATAACCTTCGACAAGGATACTAATATTCGTGATCATGAATCGATTAAAATTGAAATTAGACTGCATAATGTAATAAACAGTAATGCTAAAGGTATAAAATACGTTAGATACAATAGAGAGTTATTTATAAACGCAGTTAGTAGGAGTATAAGCATCAATAGTATTATGGGTACTGAAAATGTGAATGAATGCACAGAACTACTAAAGAAGTCTCTTATTAGCAGCATAGCAACAATGATAGTAAAAAGGACAGTAAAAAGCTGCAACAAAAATTAATGATGGAGAAATAAGAATTTAAGAACTTTTTATTTTTAATGATTCTAAATCAAAATTTATAAATACAAGAAGAAAAAACAACCGCCTCGTCCGGGGTTTGAAACCGGGACATTCCGCTTGCCGGGCGACTGCTCTTACCACTGAGCTAACGAGACAGATGATTTTCCTTCTTGCATTTATCAAATTTGTAACTAGCCTACTAAGCCACGTTTTGCTTTCAGCTGGCATTAACCAGTAACTTCTTCTTGTATTTATAAATTTTGATTTAGAATCATTAAAAATAAAAAGTTCTTAAATTCTTATTTCTCCATCATTGACCGATTCTAACAAGTGTAGGTTCGATTCCCGTCCGCGGGAAAAATAAATAAAAAATTAATGGTATAACCGGAAACTGCAACAGGTAAGGCAGTCAAAAATATATAAGTACGAAAAAGCTAAAATAACGAGAAGCGAAGTAGCCCGAAATTTCTATAAGAAAAGAACTGTAGAAACGAAGAATGCATATTTTAAGCAAAAAATAATTTCAAAATGAGGTGACCAAAAGGGCATGTGGAGTATTCTGAAGACGTTAATAAAATCAAGAACTGGAAATGACATTAAAGAAATTGAGTATGAAGGTACTAATATTAGCATATCCCGGAAATCTGTGAAAAATTAAATGCCTTTTTTGTCAAGAATAGAAAAGAGTATACCAATTGTACCATATATGTATACATGAGTTGAGGCTACTACCGAATTCAAGTTTAACTGTATAGACATCGATGGACTGCGAACAATTCTAAGCAAATTAAAGATATCCTATGATCTCTGGTTCCTAAATGTCAACATGATAAGAGATAGTATTCAGTTCACAGGGCCGGCGTTAGTAAAATTTATAAACCAGTCAATGCAGGAATTGGTCTTCCCGGACGGCGTAAAGCCCACATAAAGCCAATCCCCAAAGTTAAAAATACAACTAAGTGTGAAGATATACGGTCGATTAACCGCCTGCCATTAATAGAAAAGATCATCGAAAAAGCAGTACAGATCCAACTTGAAGAATATATATGTAAACACAATTTGCTGATTGAGCATCAATCAGGATTTAGGCCTAAGCATTCCTGTGAATCAACTTTAAATTTGGTTGTTCTGGAGTGGAAGAAGGAAATTAACGTTGGACAGTATGTGATTGCAGTATTTTTAGACCTAAAGAGAGCATTTGAAACAATTAGCCGCAGTATCTTACTAAAAAAAACTTGACATAAATGGTTCCAGAGTTATCTAGAAAATAGCACGCAAGTGACAAAACTAGAGTTTAATGTTTCGACACCCGTTGTGCTATATATAAATGACCTTCCTAGTGTGGTAAATAAATTCGAAAGTAGTGCTTTTTGCGGATGACACGTTGGTGTACCGGGAACGACTTCAGGGACTGCAGACAAAAACTGCAGGAGGATCCAGAAAGTATCGCAATGTGGAGCAACATGAATAAGTTAAAGCTCAATGTGTCTAAATCAAATTGCATGCTAATAAATAGCAGTGAACACTTGTCATTAACTATACAGGGATCCAGTATACATGTTTTAGAAGAAGTCAAATATCTTGGAATTGTAATAGATAACAAACTGAGCTTCACACCACACATAGACAAATTGTGCTGTAAGATAGCGAAGAAGCTTGGGTTCCTGAAATGAATCAGAAACTATCTTAATGCAGCGTTGTGCGTCTATAACACCATTATTTTGCCACACCATGATTACTGCGCTACTATCCTTTTCTGTGGAAATTCTACAATTGTAAAAAGACTGCAAAAACTACAAAATAGAGCGATGCGTATAATTCTGAAGTGTAATAGATTGGAGCCTGTTGCTGGGATGAAAGAATTATTAGGCTGGATGAGTGTCAAAAACAGAATTTGCTTCAAGGTATTAATATATATTTTTAAACTCAAGAATAATTTGTTGCCTAATTATTTAAGAAGTATTATACAATATATCAGCGAAACAGTTGGTTATAATTTAAGAAACGGGGACGACTTTAGAATCGTAGCCTGTAGGAAAGCAAAAACACAAAATATGCTCATGATAAATGATTTGAAATTATTTAATAGTCTTCCTAAAGAGTGTAAAGTAGAAAGAAATTTAAATAAATTTAAGAGTTTGATCGTAATCGTACTTAATCAAACTTAATTACTAGCCTTAAAGTGTAAAGTTCAAAGAAATTTGAAGAAAACTAAGAGCCTGTTTATTGAACAATTTTTGACTTAATTAGGAGCTTGATTGTTGAACTAACTCAGAATTAATTACTAGCCTTATAGTGCCTTTAAAGTATCTTAAAGTAGAAAGTAATTTGAACGTAGGTGTGAGCTTGTTTGTTAAATTGATTACAGTTATTCGCTACCTATAAGCAAAATGTCGTATTTGTAAAAGGAAACTCTCAGTATAATGGGCTTACTACTAAACCAAATAGACTCAAATCATCATTTATGCTATTAAAGCAAATGAATTTAAGACTAGTGATATTCTCAACACTTACATGGTGTCCTCGAGTTAATCGCATTTGCTCCAAGATCTACCATTAACCTCAATCCCTATATGCAGTATCTCAATTCCTCCAGCAACGTGTTCAATCCAAACTTATCGAGGCTCTTATAATATCGCACTCTCAATTGGTCATTCAAATCCTGTGAGATATGCTTATGGGGTCGGCTTCGGACAATCAAAATCACATTTTGCCGCCCTTAGAACTATTCATTGCGCCGCTTCAAATTTTACGAGCAGCGGGTGGCAAACTTTATCTATATGCATACATCACCCAGAGTATTTTACGGCAGGAAGCCATATATGAAAAAAAGGCTTCGCTGCGTAAATTAAAACATTTTAACATATCTGGCCATTTCAAATATGGGCGTTACATCATTTACATTTTACTTTACTTTCTTCTTTAGACATCTTTCAAACTTAACTCTAGCCATTTGTAAAATAATAAAAACTTCTTACCAACATCCTTGATAATCCATTGTTCTAGTTTGCTGAATGATGCATACGCATATATTTTTGCGTTAACCCACTTATAAACATTAAGCCTTTCTTTTTGAAATTTATAGAATGTGTATACTTTTGCAATTTTGTTTAACTTTGAAATGTTCGAATTGCCTACACTCCACCAAGCCAAACCAAACTCAAAATCCCCTATTTATTTAGAAGAGGGGGAAATACTTAACCGCCAGGGCCAGCCATGCCACGCCATTCCTTTTTTACTTCTGCTGCGACCTAGTGTACAATTTTTCTTATTATAAACGAAATTAAGATCTATGAATATCAATTAAATATATGAAATTGACTATCTTTGAAATATTTTTAATAATATGAATCGTGAGCGTACCATCTATCAAATAAACGAACGTGGAAAATATCCGCCATACGCATGTGTTTATAAAGAAAATTTCTACAAGGAATGTACGGGCTGGTCGCGTTCACTGCCACTTCGGTTGTTGTCGTAAAACCGACTACGATCGTTTTTGCAAAGTGCGGAGTGAAAGACAGCCAGTAGTCAATGAACGCGCCCACTACTGTCACAACCACTGACATACATGTCAGTGGTCACCACCCATCAAAACGTAACTGTCATTCTTCTATCAATACATTTTTTGTCGCTGCCCTTTCTACAGGGAATAAGTATTTTCTATGATAAATTCTATTTAAATTTATTGACGAAAGCGCACTTAATTTGCGCAAAGTATTTTTTCCTGGAATTTGAAATTTCTATGGCCGGTATTAAAGAATATTCAAACTTAATGTAAGTTGAAATTATTGTTTGGATTTTATAGTGTCAAAGTAAATTTCATGGAAACATCCTGCAATTTTTAGGTATGCCACTGAGGAAGAGGATCAACTAGAGGCGATTTCACGTTTCTCGTATCCAAAATATAAAGGTACACAACCAAATGAGCCAATTTACAGGTATATTCGTTCCGAACGGGATCTTACTCTTCCATTGCAAAAGCATAAAAATGTCCAGCCAG
Source organism: Dioctria linearis (assembly GCA_963930735.1). Lineage (NCBI taxonomy): Eukaryota > Metazoa > Arthropoda > Insecta > Diptera > Asilidae > Dioctria > Dioctria linearis. Next base: position 261,414,830 of record OZ005742.1, on the reverse strand, counting down.
CCTATGAGAGTCCAGAAGAAGGTAAACATTCAAAACAAAAATTATGATAAATTATTATTTTATTTGTGGTAAATATTGAATTCATTTTAGAAATTTCCATGCGCAGATATTTGGGTGCTAGTGTCGGTCTTGTAAGTTTAATTACAGAAAACCTCCTTAGTCATCCCTTTGTAGTATTAAGGAGGCAGTGTCAAGTACATCACACGGCAAACAAGTAGGAAGAAAATACAATTAGCTAATAAATGAATATCACAGTTTCTATTTTTATTTGCCCAGATATCATCTACAGCCATTTACGCTTGTTCCGAGCTTAATACATCTTCATCAGAGACAAGGTGTAACAACGCTATGGAAAGGATTGGGAAGTTGTCTTCTTGTTCGCGGAATGTCACTTGCTGTTGAGGATTTAATATCAAAAGTTACGCCTTGGCCAAAGTAAGGATTAATGTTTTAAATATAGGTGCGTCATCCTATTACAACTCGTGTCTGTACATACACAATCCTGAAAGGGAGTTTCGATTAGTTTTACACTGTAATACCAATTAGGTGTTTGAGAATGGTTAAATCAAAGAAATATTATTGCTTTCTTTCCCAGAATTGAAGAAGTTACCTCGTTCTCTTAGGATAGCCTAAATTTTTGTCAAAGAAATTATTTTCAAAAGTTTTGTCTATTTCCCCGCCAAGAAAACGCCCGCTTCAGTAATTTCCTCCCATTTAAATCCATCTATGTAAAAGTTGGGTTTCAAATGTTTTTTTCTTAATTTATTTAACTCAAATTAATGTAATCTGTACGATCAGCCACACTTAGGCCATCAATGGTACATTGTGATGAGCTTTATATCCAAAAATCACTTCCTGTATTTTAAGCCATTACTCCAGTTATAATAAAATCCTACCTGATAAACAATTATCATTTTTTATTTCTTCACAGGGAAGTGAACAATCGAACAACATTGAAAAAATTTGGGCAACACATTCTCCTAAAATGGTATGCTATAAAATGTTTCCACATATTCCTTTGAATTACAACCCAAAATCATCTTTTTTTAGTGCAAGCATAATTATTGTAATGCCCTTTTACACTGCATCCCTAGTTGAAACTGTTCAAAGTGATATCGCTAGTGAAAAGCCTGGAATTTTTGATGTATTTCGAGAGGGTGCCGGACGTATACTTTCATGGAGTGTACCACAAAAAGGAAGAATGCTTCCTGTTTGGTCTCTAATTGGTCCTAGTGTATCTTTAGGGCTATCAAAGTATATTTTCGGGTAAGAATTTTTAAGTCCACTGCAGAAAATAATTTTCAGAATAAAAATCTTATCATTTTAGACTTATTATTAAAGGAGTCACCACTCGTATAATGTTGTACAAGTACAGCGGCAATCAAGAACAAAAGGGAGCACGAAGCCGAAGTGCTGCAGCATATGCAGAAGATGTAGAAATTTACTCAAATATAATATCTTTGATAGCATCCGAAGCTGCATTCTATCCATTCGAAACGATTCTTCATCGAATTCAATTACAAGGCACACGTACGATTATTGATAATTTAGACAATGGATATGCGGTCGTACCGATTCTAACAAATTACGAAGGCGCTATTGATTGCTACCAAACTACAGTCGCTACTGAAGGTTTTGCGGGTCTTTACAAAGGTTTTGGAGGCTTATTACTTCAGTTCGCCGCTCATATTGCTGTTATTAAAATTACAAAATGGATTATAGGTCAAGTCAATGAAATAATGTCAAGCAAACCTCCTTCAAAAGTTGTTGAATATTATAATCTTGATCGAATGGAATTTTCCGATTCAACAACTATCTCACATAGTCTCAGTTCAAATAGCAACGCTGAGTGATTTTTAGGAACAAAGCTTAGTAAGATAAAAAAAAAATTGTTATAAATTTTAAATCGAAAATAGTTAGTCTTTTCGAGTCAATGTTTTTTTTTTTAATATTCGAAATTTATTGGTTTCCTGTGATATACGCTTTGCAAATTTCAATTGATTGAATGACAAAGGACATTAGAAACCGATGGTCATGGAGGAATGCATTTTCCTGACTATAGTGAATATTAAAAAAATAAATAAAAAATGTTTAAAAGTATGTTTTTAGTTTTCTATATGAATTCTTGCATTCTCTGTATTAGATCTCGTTGTTACCATCTAAATTCTATCTTTTTTTCTTTTAGTCTAGTCTAAATAAGGCCTTTGCGCTACAAAAAGTGGGGTAGTTATTATTTTTATGTATGTTATTTAGTTCCTGGCCGGGGAGGGGTCCGCGCGGTTTGTTTAAAGGTACCAAAAATTGAACAGGAGGTGTCTACTATCACCTAGCCAACCAAAAAATTTTAAGGCAAAGGGGGAGCGGCATCTCAACCGTTTCGAAGTTACAGGGTGATTAAGAAAATATGCAAGTCTCACAAAATACCCTGTATCTTAAAAAATACATGGTGTACGTTTTTTTTTAATCTAATTGAAGCCTATAATTTTAGGTGGGCTTAGATCATTGAAAAGCCAAATCCCTTTTAAGTAAGATACCTAATTTCAGTAGAATACCTCAACTTCTAATGAGCGACAGACCTATAGAAATGTTATCCAATTATCGACGTAATCCGTATAAACATTTCGTCCTTGAAAAAAATTCTTCTACTTTCCCTAAAGGAACTTCAATATGAAGACGAAACTAATACACAGCCAACCCATAACCATCCCAAGGCAGACCGTGGACTGACAGAGCACTATAAATTGGAGAATGTATAATCGCAATAGCTATGCTCCTGAGTCGAGCAGTACTGGTATATACAACAAAGTAGCGGCAACCAAATAACGGTCGATTCTCAAGAATGAAGTTACAGGTGAATTATTTCTCGTCTACAGCAGACTGAAATTCATTGAGAATGCATTTACGCCCACAGCTTGATTATGAAAAATTAATAGATCACTCCAGTATTTTATTTCTATATAATGAAAGGTCATAAAATCTGCGGAGATTAAACATGAAACTTACATAAATGTCAAAAAATTGTTTTAGAATATTGTTTATTTAGGCTGTTGGGCCCTTGTATAAAAACATTGTTACTTAAGCAAAATAATGAGGGACAGAGTGACCAAAGTATAAACAATAAGAGAAATATACTAAGATTAACTTAACTCTAATTATGCCGACAAAACGAATTCGATCCGCTGCTGTCCAAACACGTAATTCGTGCAAAAGAACTTACTACTGAAATAGGAACTTAGGATGCAGGTGCACTATCTATTGTCACGCCGAGCAGTGTGAGATGGGTGTATCAATGTGCGAAGTAGGGATATAGTAGAAGAGCGTAAAAAATTTAATTAGGTGAGCATTAGGCTACCGAAGAGCAAGGTCGGCATGACCTGCAAAGACTTGTAAGACATTGATAAAATCAAAATCAAAAGCGAGGAGTGAGCTAAATTCAATCGGTTCCAAATGGGAATAGCATGAACAAAGAAAGAGTTTTTCAGAACATTGAATGAATGACGAGGGATAATTAGATTAAGTTGGAAACATGAGGACCTAACAAACTCTAATCTGGAAAATAAATATTGCTGTGTATGGGATTGAATGAATTTAATAAAAAAAAAATTCGATTGTAAAGTATAAGGTACCTGTCGAAGGTAGTATTAACAAAATCCACTGTGTAAGCCCGTAGATCATGCACCCGTCCATGGAATATTGTACACATACCTGATAACTAAATGAATGGAAGTGCGTAGTCTGTTAATGTTACCTGCGGAAGTTTCAGTATACAGCTCCCCTCAATAGATGAAGTGGATATTGATCCAAAGCCCTCCACGAAAAGCTGCTTCTGTACAATTAAAACAATCGCTAAGTAGCGCCACTAGACTGGAAATATTGTATTAAGTCGAATAGAAACTATAAACCCTTAGAATATAATAACAAACAGGAATGCTAATAGGATAAATTAAGGTAACCAATGGACCAATACTTGTGTTGAGCTCGTGTTCTACTGCAAAAGCGCATTGCAAGTGTAAACAGCTTGCAGTATTATATGACATTTATTCATCACATAAGCTTTCACTTGTTACTGGCTTTTTGTTAAAGTATAAAAGACCAACTGTAATTAAATAATACTCTAGCAAGTGGACTGTATATATAGGAAACAAATCACACATATACATTAGTCTAAACATACAGATGAATAGCTCAGATCTCAGCCGGCTCAAAAATTCGTATCTCTAAAGTACAACTCTGGAAAGTGATATGGCAGTTTTCCTGGAATCAAGCGTGAAGGATTTTTGCGATATTCAACTTGTTCTAGACGGACAAGTAATCCCAGCACATAAATCAATACTATCTCCTCGATGCTCATATTTTCAAGCTATGTTTCGATCATTCATGCCACCAGATAACACTGTTAATGTAAGACTTTTTTGTTATTCAAAATTTCATTCTTTTATTGCTCTAAAATTTTTCATACTTTGTTTCAGATTCAAATAGGAGAAGTATCACCATCTCCGTTATATATATATTATGGAGAAACAAAACTTCCACCAAAAGATTCATTGTATTTATTACAAGCCCAATGTTTCTACGGAATATCAAACAACCGGTTACATGTGTTTTGTAAATATTCTTTGCAGCATAACATCACGTATGAGAATGTGCTTCAAACAGTAAGTACAACGTTTTTACGTTTTATATAAGTGTTTGAATACATTTTTACATATATGTGTATATAATCCGGTTGCACGACTACCAAAAATGAATGCATTGAGTAGAAATCTTTCACTCGAGATAATAAGAGCTGTTGCAGATGCTCATGGTGATTTTATGGTCACACAAGATTTATCTTCAATCAGTATTAATACCGATGTCTGAAAATTAGCATTTCTGCAACCAGCTTTACATATGCTATTAGCATGGTTGAGAATTAGCGATCATTCAAAGAGCCGCTGAATTTCATGCGATGCTGTACGTTCATTTACCAATTAGAAGCGGAACGAACGTGTCAATATAATTTTAATCGAGTATGATAGCACTGCCATAAGCTGTGTAAAAAAATGATTTTTGAGCCGCGTTGAGATCCGATAGTCCGATCTTCAAAAATTTTCGTTTTATCTGTCTATCTCTACATAGGCATACTAACTTAAGTAAGAGCTTATAAATGAACCTTTTAAGATATAATTCGAACTATTTCGACAATTATAAGCTTTTAATTTAATTTAATTTAAACTAATTGAATCCTGTTTAAATTGATATATTGTTTCTTTTGCTATAAATCATGTAAACTAATTGATAAGCTTTATACTGTCGTGGAACCCAGCGTTATACGCTGCTTTAAGCAGGGGTTCAAAAAATAAATGCACTTTGACTTTAAAATACACTCTGTTAAAACAGAATAAAACTTTCGATTGATTTTAAGCCATTGCATTCTACAATAGGGCTTCAGCTTCGAAAGAGAAATGTTTTGTTTTTGTACACATTTTAAGTTTGAGTTTAAAACAAACCTTTATTTTAAGGTAGGTATATTATAAAATTAAATGCTTAAGTCTTATATCCTATCGAGGGCTTCTACCATAATAATACTATTACCCCGGATTACCTGAAAAGTAAACAAATTTTAAAAGATATTACAAACAATTTTTTTTTTTTAATTCCAACTAACCACCATGCCAATTGTGTTGCGAGTTCCATCACGACACTCTTCAATGGTCTCATCTATTACAACATTCATAAACGGATCAAATCCACGTAGAATTCCAATAACTGATCTTCCGCCATTAAGTTTTAACATCATTCTTTTATCCATAAATCTGCGAAGTTTTTAATTGTTTTCCGGTAAACGTTTGTTCAACATAACCTCGTTAATATTTATATCGCTTGTACTTACTTTTTAAGTTCAGGAGGATGTGCTTTGGACATTGTGATTTAATTTTTTGATTTGACAACAAACAATTGAAAATATTTATTATAAAAGTTGTAAAATGCTCGCATATCAAGGTAAATCTACCTTGCAACTCTCCCGCCTTTGCTTTCCGTTCCTTCGATTGAAATGTCAGTCCAGTCCAGAGAAATAAAACAATCCACTGAACTTTTGTTGGCCATTTTAGAGCACGTTCCAAAATCAATGGAATAGCATAGACAATAGACACATACGACAATTGAAATTTTTCAATTTTATAATGATTTATTAACATAAATTAATATAGAATATAGAACAAAGCAAGAAAGAAGATTGACTTAAAATTAAAAACAAGAACTAATAATTCAACAGGTAAAGATTTGAATCCGCCCGGACCCAAGCTCCCAAGCCATCCCTGAGTAGCATTAAGCTAGTGCTAGACAGCTGAGAGGGAGCGTCAGTCTATGGTTGCCTGTGGAAACAATTATATATATACATAATAGCAAATTCTTGTAATTTACAGAATGAGTCTCATTCTCCAACAAGACTTGCAAGAGAGCACTACGTCGTGAAGGTGGAGACTTCTTACACCAGTGTGTTAAGGTTTCAGGATTTCTATTACTGCCCCACTCCAAGTTATACTTAACCGCCCGCCCATACATCTGATTGTTCCGGCCATTCCAATACTGTGGTACTGGAATTGCAATGCATGTGCCGCTCTCGATGAAAATTCCTGACAGGAAAACGTGTCATTGCTCTGAAGATCTTCAAATATGACCCCCTTCATGGTGTCAGTAGTTAGCTTTTTAGATCTTCATGTATAGCTTCTGTTCCGTATCAAAAAGAAGTATCGCTATTAGGTTTATTCCCATGCTGGTAAGTGGACACCAGCTAGATTTAAGTAAATATGACTCAAATCGGATTCATGGGTTCACAATTGTAAATACTGGAATCGGATATCATCTAGTTTATTTGCATACATGAGCCAGGAATAGCCATAAGCACCTGCCACCACCTCAGAATATATATCCTGTACAAAACATAGGCTGTACTTAACCACTGAGGTTGCCCAGATGGCCTAGTAACCGTGGGCCTCACAACATTAAATGTGTTTAGAAGTCTTAAGCTATGTGAAACCTTTTAATATTTTTTAAATAAATAAATAGATAGATGTAATAGTTCTCAACTGTTGTGAAACATTACTTGGGCTCTATATTTATAGCTGTGGTGAAGGACAGAGCCTGCTAGCTAATTCAGACTATACCACTCCTTTTCTTCGGCTATGGCTTGCTTGCAGTAGACTCTTCCACCTAAGTAGTTGAGTCCGCCATCAAAGAGGATATTAGTATGGAACGTCCCCAGCGTTAGGCAAACATGTCTTTTCTGACGGGCCAAGTAGAAATTTTACAGCCAACATTAATGGTCATAGCATGCTGAAAGCACGCTCATCTGCTATAAATAGATGTCGTTGATAATCTAGAATGCCTGTCATGTCGGGAAGGAGTGGTGACTGAAATGACGAAACTGTTTGCACTTTTTTTCAGCCGTTGTCAGGTTCAGGTTCGAACACATTGAATCTGGTTTCTTGCTCGCAAGAGAACAGAAATGTTCCAGCTAGAGCACCAAGCATTAATATTGCATGCTTTATCCTTCCCTTTTCTGCTTACTCGACTATATGCTATATCCCAGCCTCCCAGCATTATAACGTAAAAACAGACTCTTGCCCTAGTCGAGAAACCTCGAAAACATTTTGCTTTGTTCAGTGATGATATCTGTAGTCCATCCTAAAAACTGTCCTTGCCTCTAGGATTTTCCCGTCACCCGGTTTATAAATATCGACAAAGGTTAATTTGCATCCAACTTCAAGTGGACAAAAACGAAATCCTAAGTCCTTAATGCTGCGTTTCTGCGAACTATGAATCCTAGAAGAAGATACACATAAATTTATTATTTTTCTGATAAATCGAAATTATTTATTATGATATAAAAACGTAAAACTAAGTTCGTGACTATCCTGAAGTTGAAGATTCTATTCACATTCCGGCTATTGTAAAAAACGCCATTTAAATACACTCATCAAAACAAACTAATTCATCACACAAATCTTCTGGTATTTGTTAGAATATTTATTAAAAAAAAAACCAAGAATTAACTATACTAGATTAAACCTTAACTAAAATTATACAGTAAACAACAAAACGCAATAGGTGCTCACATACTAGCCGAAATAAGAGTCACTTTTCCACCGACATCCATTCGGAAGTTCAAATAACATCCGTCATATATTAAAAAAAAAAGGAAAAAACCCTTTCATGCCGTAATAAATCATGAAGTTTTTTTTTATGTTTTTGTACAGCTCCTTATCTTTGTGTTTAAATATTTTATAATTCAAACATTTTCCACTAATTAGTGGGCTATTCACTCGATGAGTCCAATTTGACTTTCCCCTCAGGAGAACTAAAATAAGATATCCTTGTGATACTAGCTCCATCTACAACGGTAATTTCATGGCCAATCTCTAACATTTCAGCTTGTTCTGAGTTTAAACTAATGGCCTGAAAAAAAAAAGTTGATTGTAATGCAAATTAATCCTTATACAAATAACAGTCTCTTCTACCTACCTCTGTTTCTAATTCTAGTTCTTCTGCTTGTTCCTCCTCGATTTTGATCACCTCTACTTCTGCAATTTCTGTCGGTTGCTCCTTAGCATTTTCGCCTAAGTTTTCTGTTCCATCCGGATCTAGCTTCGGTAATTGGCATGCAGTTTGAAAGACTTCGATTTGTTGCTTTTGATCAACTACTGTTACGAATTTTTCCACCCGACGAATGTGTGACTTCATATCGATTCCATGAACGTTTCGTTTGTGCTGAGTTAGATGATATCCCTGAATAAATCCATCCCCGCAAATTTCACATTTGAATCGTTCTCCGGTGTGACGACGTATGTGCGCCTTTAAATCATTTCCCTGAGCAAAGCGTTTTGAGCAATGTGGACATTGATAAGGTCGCTCACCAGTATGAACTCTCATATGGACGAGTAAATTATAGGCACGTTGGAAGCCTTTGCCACATATTGTACATAAATGGGTCTTTTCTCCCGTGTGGTATCTGCAGTTGTCAAAGCATAGCCGGAATTTATATTTTTCTTTTGCCTTTTTTTGTTTAACTATGTAACTAATTTTTAAATTTACTTACCTTTCGTGAACAGTTAAATCTGTGGCTCTTGGAAAACCTTTACCACAAAATTTACATTTGTAAGGTTTTTCACCTTTATGTCGCCTCATATGTATAACCAAATAATCATTTCGTACAAAACGTAGTCCACATTCCGAGCATAAATATGGTTTCTCACTGGCAGCATGAATTTTTAAATGTGCAGTTAATTCTGGTTTGGTTTTAAACTTCTCTGGACATGTTTTGCAGCCCCAAATGCGATCCGTGTGACTTTTCATATGAATATGAAGGTACTTAACAGTAGTGAATCCTTTTTTACATATATCACAGAACTCTGTTTTGGGTGTTTTCATCTTATCACCATGACGTGAATCTTTGTGTTTTCTTAAATGTTCTGCTCTTGTAAAACCTCTCTTGCAAATCTCACAAACATGCGGTTTTATGTCGGAGTGATGATGCATATGAATGTTTAAGTGGTCCATTCGCGTGAAGCTTTTATTACAAACCTTACAGGAAAATGGCTTTACGCCTGAATGTGTCAGACTGTGCCGTCTCAGGTGTGTCGATCTTGAAAATACTTTATCACATACATCACATTTGGGTATTCTTCCGATCTTACTGACTGATTTCTTATATTTCTTACCACTTTTCTTTTTAATCATGCCAGCTGAGCTTCCTGGTTTACCTGTAACAATGATTTTTTTTTTCATTATGAGATTAGAAAATATAGTTGCAACATGTAATTCAATTTATAATTTTATAATTTAACTGTGGATTTTGGAAAGACTGAGAATTAATATGAGATTTTGGCATACAAAGGATCGGTAACGATGATACATCGGAATCTTATAATGACATGGAATACCATTAAATTTTGATTGATGTGGTGAGGCAGAGTCCTAGCTTTGACTTACATATTCTTTTGCACTGAAGAGTAGGCCGTCATTGTGGTTGTCTTAAAATGAATAATGTGCCTTCGATTTAAGGACATTTTTAGGTTTTTAATTCTTTTAAAGATTACAGTATTCAAGTTTTGAGGTTTGGTATTCAGCAAATTGATATCGAATAACAGAGGATGACTGGAAAGATTTTATATTAAATTTGCCGATGCGATAAAATTAAAAATGTTGTACGGCAAATTTGGCCACCTACACCCAAACAAGAGTTCAAGAAAATCGTTAACTGATTAATATGGATTGTGTCTCCTAACATCAAAATACGGTTGAGCAACAATTGAGTATTGCAAGTTTGAATTATATCTTAATAAACAGTAAATTTTTGTTTGCATAACACAAGATAATGAAATTTCTCAAAAGTAATTCACAATTTAAACAAAATTTATGTGATTTGATGTGTCATATAGTCTTAGAAACAACAGTCCTTACCTTTCAGTTCTAAAAGTAGTTTGCTATCACTTGTACTGGAACATTCGTCTTGATCACGATAATCATCACGAATATCAAATCCGTCCGTTTCGGAATTTATTAATCTGTTGGTTATGCTGAAGATTTCTTCACCAAGGGGATTTTCTGCTTCTTCAAAACTTGCGTCAAGACAAGATTTTTCGGATTTTATTGACCTTTTTTAATAAAAATTAAAATACAAAAAACTTCTGTCATACATTAAACTTATCAGCATCATTAAAATTATCTTCTTACGTGTCACAATTCTCCTCACAAGGATGATTTTTAAGAAGATCTTCCGTAGAAAATGTCTCGTTACATACTCCACACATATATTGCCACGGAATATCAGATCCATCCTTATTTTCATCTTCTTCGAAATTATTTATCTCATCTGATTGTGAATAGAAGTCAACGCATGATTCGCATACATCATCTACGGTTTGTAAATAGTCAGGACTTTTTGTCGAAGAATCAGTAGTCTCTTCAAGATTAATTCTAGTGAAGATTTTCGAACAAATTCGACATTTCTTTTCATTGTGACTCTCTTTAATGTGTTTCTATTATATAAAGTAACTTATTAATTGTTACTATGGTATATTACGCGGGTTAAACAGCGCCAATCATACTTACCTTTAAATGTTGAACGCTGAAAAATTTCTCTTCACATTTCTCACAGGAATAGTAAAGTATTACTTCAGCACCCGTGTCCTCAGACTTAACAAGCAATTCACTGACGAATCTGGACTCAAGAAAAGCGCCACTGTTTTGTTGATTATTTCTACAATTGTTAATTATAGCGGTCAAGATATCGTAAGACTTTTCACATTGTTTTCTGAAATTGTAGGCAATTTTCACTACTTCTAAGCATTTACTGCAAATTTGACTTGGATATGCATCTCCTTCTGTTATCTGTAAGAATAGGATAAAATTACTTGTGCTTTTTAAATTAATTTTTATTTTTTTTACAGAAGATGAGATTATATTGAAAATTCTTTTCAGACAACATACAGCTTTCATAAAAAAAGGCAAAATTAGAGTGTTACCTCGTCCTTAAGCCTCAATTAAAGGCCGCTAACTCAAATACAACGATCTGTAATTTTTTAATATCTTCCCGTAAGGTGGATTGGTTTGATGTTTTAGTTCGCTTAAGGAAACATCAGAACCTCTGCATTTTATAATTAGTCTTGTTCCGAAAGGATAGAATTGCTTTCATAAATTAAATTACGAGTAGCGCGATCAACGAAACCGATTGTAGTCGGCTAAATTTAGACCTTAAAATGGTCTGTAGTGACACCACCTCGTTGGAAGTGATTAGAAAATTGGTTGAAAGGCAAGGAGAATAGGGGCTGTCATAAGAATTGATGAATTTTACTATCGCGTCTCTTTGTATGCTATTTCTCCCAATTCAAAAAAAGAAGTAATTGCTTACTCGTTTTGTTATTTGTCAAGATTGAGGCATTCGTACAACAGATCTTGAATGCTCTCCACCTTCTCTTTTTGTTCATTAAACTTTTATAGAAGTCTTTAGGTTCCATGCGTGTTCGAAATGTTTGCCAAAGTGACAGAATCCACTAGTTTACGACTTCTCTACAAAGAACGTTTTACCTATGCTGGTTATTGTCAATAAACTAATGAATTTCTTCTCAAATAGATAATGGAAAGAATTTGCCGTGCAAGGTAGGAAATATTAAAGGATATATACGTTCGTTACATTGGATCTCATTTGTATTGCTTAACGTTAATTTAGAATTACTGGTAAATCTTGGATTAGAACGATCTGCTTTTATAATTAGAGTTATCTTAATATAAATATTAAAATACATTGTAAGCAGTGTGCTCATTTATATTACTTGGTTAGTATATCAATTTACGGTTGATCTATGTACCCACAAGATTCCCAAACAATGAAACAGAAATCAATATGTGCGTGATGGTCCGATTTTCGAATAATACTTCTAGAAAATTGACTAGACATTGATTTTATACATATGTGCTGTAGAACCTAAACCCCTATCCATACAGGAAAAGTGTTTCAGTAATTTTAATTTTGGCTCCTTACCTTCCCAAAAGGAACATCTACTAAAATAGTTTTAATTAATAAGGAATACCCACTTTACGCTTATAATATATAATAAAATGTTAAGGCATAAGAATTTGATTACAGCAGAGAAGATGAGAAAGCAAGTGTAAGATTATCAGACAATTTTTTGTTGCTGTATGAATAGTATTTCAGGGCGGAGAGGACCTATTCAAATTAACCATTAGTCAGTTTTCCATAAGTACACTGCACATATTTTAGAACATTAAAGTTAGGGCTGTCATGGATTAATGAGAGAGTCTACTTAATGGCTTGGAGGCATGTATTTCGCGAGGGTCTTGACGTGGCCTTAGCTGACAATTTTTTTGTATTCGTATTATTGGACTCCAATCAATTCTTCTTATTAAATTAATTTGAATCTGTGACAACGATGTTACTCTCGGCCGTAAGTCTTCCCGTCATATCCGTCAAATAGGGTCACTCCATCCCTTCAAGGAGGTAATCTTTTATGCTTAGAATATGTTTAACTTTATTCTTCATAATTCTTAGGAAAGCTGGAACCATTTATTGCTCTTTAGTCATATGGATCAATTATTATATATGTACAACACAGTTTACATTCAGCTACTGCCAGCTCCTACTGATTCAATCTTTAGTTGTAAGGTTATTTTTCATTACGCACTCAAGTAAAAATCATTTAAAAATATTTAAACAAATGTCAAATTCATATTTTAATTACCGGACAATTGGAGCATTCCGCAAGCATTTCAGTAACAGGGATAATCTCATCTGAATTCTCTTTGGAGAAAACATTGTGAAGGTTTTCACTATTATCAATATGTAAACATGTCCGACAAACTTTTTTATTTAAATTTATGTTGGTAAATTCCATTTTATGTGCACTAAATTAATATACATTCAAAAAAGATTTAAAGATTTGTACATTATCGACGTTAATATTTTTCTCTGCGCCTTTGACAACTTTTTACGAATTATATGTCCAAATGAATGACAGACGCCTTCGAAAGACGGCGACGCTGGATAAATGCCAACATAATAAAATTTTATTATTTTTATAATTTCCGATACACATTAGATGGCGCTAATAGCAATGCAGGGTTATACAAAATGCCAACTGCCAACCAATTGCCCTTTTTCGCCCCAATGGGGGTGTTTCCAACGGCAGGGTCACACAACTATTGGCGCTAGTGTCAAGACATCAACCCGCGCTATAATTATTAGTTAATGGTTGATGTCTTGAGACTAGCGCGACACTAGCGCCAATAGTTGTCTGACCCTGCCGGGAGCTATATAAAAAATTTATGTGACACATGTCAAAATGCTGTCAAAACAGAAAAGTCAAAAATATAATTGCGAATATTTTCGGGTTTCGGAACGCTTTGTTATTTGTTTATTTTTAAGCAATAAATACGGAAAAAGGCATGGAAATTGATAATATTTGTCGAGCTTGTATGGCTATAACAGAAGACTTACTTCCAATGATTAAAGTTACATCTGAAGAAACGGCAGACTTGCTTAAGATTGGTGAAATGTTTGAGGAATGCTTTGCAATCATGGTAACTATTCGAAGCCGGAAACCTTTTGGTATTTTTGTTGCTCGTAATAATAATGTAGTTATTGAGTTTAGGAGGTGGTAAATATTCCAAATCTTTAACAGATCATATAACAGGGATGTGGAGGTATCGAATAAAGTTCGTAAACTTGAATGAAGCCGAAAACCAGAACATTGAGGTCCTTACCTCCCGAATTTTTCAGTAAATCGTTTCAATATTTAAGACTCACAGCTATACCTTTTTATAAAACGTGGCTGGGTTAATATCCTCTAAATACTCTTCAACCTGGAATTGAGCGACTTTTTCTAAAAAAACAAAACTTTCAAATATGCTAACAAACTACAATCGATCTTTCTAAGTGCTTCATTTAGGCTCTTATTAATATAAAAATGAGCAGTCAGATTAGAAATGGAGAGTGGTGGAAAGGAGGATAGCTCTGTAAAAAAAAAAACTGACTAACAGCTTTTCACCTATAATTCTAATACCAGTTTCCACCACTTATCAATGATTTAAAACATTGACAAAAATCCGCTTTCCGAGTAGTTTTGTGATTAATTTCTAACTTTGGTGCATTTTATCAGAGGGGAACAGAGATAAGCTTTATCTTTTGGGATTTACATCTCGGACAATGATTACTCTGCGTGTCTTTCCATGCTTTTTGCTATCTCAGCTTCTTTAAATTTTCTAATAATATAATACATTTACAGGTTGAGGATATACCCAAATACTACAAGATATGTATGAGCTGCAAAATTCAATTAAGTTATTTCTACGACTTTAAATTAAAAGTTAATATGACGCATGAGAAATTGTTGAAACTTTGTACATCAGATGTGTTAGAGGAGCCTACAGCAGCTGGTATAGAATTTATAAAGGCAGAAGAAATTTTTCCTACAGTTCTCTGTGATGATGAACCCTTATCTGTTGAATACTTAGAGGATGAAGCTTCAACTTTTGACGATGTGAAATCATCAAATTTAAATATTGATGATTATATAGATGAAGAGTCTCAAGAAACGGAACAATATTTGGATGACGATAATACACCTCAGATAGAGTCTGCGACCGAAGAGGAAATATTTGCTGAGTGGACAGAAGAAAGCGGCAATGATAAAAAGTACGTACGATTAGTTCTATATTTTATTTAGTTTCTTTTTTTTATTTATTTATAACTTAATGTTATCTATATACATATGTGTGCATTTTTTATATTCAATACTGACAATTTAAATTATGTATATCACTAATTGTAATTATTCTTATTCTTATTCATTACTGCTTTAATCAATGCGTGCTTCTAAACTTACACGTTTTGTTTTAAAATACAGACAAAAAAAAGTGAAAAGGAGAGAACCAAGTAAGCCGGCTAAGTGGAAATATCATTGCGAACCCTGCGGAAAATATTTTCGCCACGAAGGAACATATAACGCTCACGTAAATGTTCATAATGGACTTTCGCCTTACAGGTATGTGCTTGCATTCCTTTATGTTTGTTATTATGAATATTGCTAAAATATTCAGGGGATTGTAAATTTTTAGGGATGTACACTTTTAAAATAAATTGTCAGGAATTTCCATAGCAGCTTGACCCAAATTTTCCGGGATAAAATATTCCTATATAATTTTTATAAATAATCTGATGCAGTTTAATCAAGAGTCATATACAGGAAAGCTTGCTCTGATAGTTTCACCAAACTTCAATGCAAACTCAGTGTAGTGAAGTATGTTTATGGCTTATTACTTGGCGAAGGGCGAAAACTTATCATAATACTATATATAAATTCACGCAGCTGATCCGGTAAAAAAAACTACCGTTTGAGCCGCCCGGAAGGAATTTTACTACCTAAAATTCTAAAAAAACATCAGACTCTACTAGTAGGTATTCTTTCTGTTGTAAAAAGCATAAAGGTTTTCATATTTCAATAGCCAATATCACATTTGACAGCATTATTTATTTGCTAACTAATCAATTAATAGTCCCTTTTAATTATACTTAAGATTATTTATTTATTTATATATTTTAATACTTAACCATGAAACATCTCAACATACTTATAATTAAGTTCCACTATCAAAACTATTTTATGACACTCAATCCCCTCTTTCAGTCAGCATTACTGGTATGAGAAAGAGGTTGAATGTGTTGTAAATTCTACAGTACATTATTCATCAAAAAACTAGGTACAATTAAACACAACTCAGAAATTTACAATTTAAATCTAACTAAAAGTTATCTGCTATTTACATAGACCGTACTACTACAAGCTCTTTGCAAATATCAACAACACTACTACTACAAGCTAACACTTATAGAGAATCAGTACTACATATATATCTTTTGACTTTGCTTGCAAAAATGCCCAAGTTCCTTAGATTTTTGATGTTCTCCAGAAGGTCATTGTATATATCACTCACTGTTGACAGAAATCTTTTGCGTAGCCTCTCTGTTCTAGCTGCTGTAGTTCTTATGTCTGCTTTTCGTCTTGTATTAGTAAGTAAGTAAGTAAGTAAGTAAGTGAATTTATTTAGCATTTTTTGCTATTCATTACAAAAGCCATATAATTATACTATAAGTCTAGCTGTCTTTCCTCCTTTTCCTTATCTTCTACATTAGTTTACGAATTTAATAAGTAATTTTAACAAATTCAAGAACTTTTCTCTTAAATATCCTAAAATTATTCTCAAGTTTTACATCTAAAGGTAACTTATTAAATATTTTAAAGCCCTTATATACTAAACTATTCTGCGATGAATTATCTCTATACAGTGGCAGCCTAAAATCATTAGAATTTCTTATTCCGTAAGGTTGTAAGTCTCCAACATAATTCATTAATTTACTTAAATAACTCGGCATATCACCTGACTTAATTCTAAATATAAATATTAATAAATGCATAATAATTCGTTCCTTTACATTCAACCAACACAAAGAATTTAACATAAATATGATTTAATTTTTTCCCTGATGGGAATCGAACCTACACTTGTTAGAATCGGTCAAGATAGAGAATAGAAGAATTCTTAAGAACTTTTATTTAATGATTCTAAATTAAATCATAAATACAAGAAGAAAAAACAACCGCCTCATCCGGGGTTATTTGTGCGCTTTCATCGTTACTGGTTAATGCCAGTTGAAGACAAAACGTGGCTTAGTAGGTTAATTATAAATTGATAAATGCAAGAGGGAAAATTGTTAGCTCAGTGGTAAGAGCAGTCGCCCGGCAAGCGGAAGGTCCCGGTTTCAAACCCCGGACGAGGCGGTTGTTTTTTCTTCTTGTATTTATGATTTAATTTAGAATCATTAAATAAAAGTTCTTAAGAATTCTTCTATTCTCTATAAATATGATTGATGTGTATCTATCTATTGCAGGAGGATTCGAAAACTACTGGCAAATGAAACTAGTCGCCTTTGATTTTAACTCTGAATTTTATTTGACTTAATTTATATACAAAAAGTGATGAGTTACAAATTTAGAATAAAAATATTAAGGAATACATTACACAAAAGTGACATGAAAAAAAGTACACAACAAAATATTAAGAAATAGATAGTAATAAGACAGTAATGCATATGCGCATTATATTACATCACACTAAATTCATCGCCCATGCTATATGTAGGTTAACACAGAATGCACGCGGAAAATGTAAACAAAGTGCAATTGATTATT
Source organism: Dioctria linearis (assembly GCA_963930735.1). NCBI lineage: Eukaryota > Metazoa > Arthropoda > Insecta > Diptera > Asilidae > Dioctria > Dioctria linearis. The sequence continues at coordinate 261,397,083 of OZ005742.1, read as the reverse complement.
ACGATTGCGAGTGAAGCTCGAATTGCTGGCATTGTTATTGGGTCATAGGTAGATGAAATTTCTGATTTCTGATTTCTTTTACACATTGACCTAGAATTGAATAGTTATTGTTCAGCACTGAACATGCTGGGGCCCGCCAGAACGTATAACCTTGTTGAACTGTTGCTGAAGTGACTCATGCTGAACAGCAGGTTCCTCATGTATGGAATTTGGTTGGTTGGTTGTTGCCCCAACCGTGTGTAGAACAAGAGACTTCTTGAGTATTATTGAATTAAGATTAGGTTCTACAGTGAATTCCATGAACTGCTTGAGGGTATCAATACTCCAGGTTGCATCAGTGCAGGAGGCTTGTTGAAGTTTATTTTTATTGAATCTGATACCACTTCCTTCATATGGCTGGAGACAACTTCTATGTTTTGGTCCAAGTTTGTCTTCAAGATTATTTCCTTTGTTTTCAGATAGCACTCATCTCATAACTCCACTATTGTTTAACAACAGTTCTCTTCTCGTGCCTTTACAGATAATTGCAGCAATTCAATTCAATTTCATTGGTTGTGTATATCCAGGTATTTATTGTCATTAAGGCCTTCCAGACTATTCCTGTTAAGCTTATCCCGTTCATTTGACATGTTGTTCTTGGATGACGATCATAAATATCGTCGATTATACATGATGGACTGTCAGCGATGCTATAGACGATGGCTAGCGTGCAGAGATAAGTGTCATGTTCACTGATAACGCAGGCCTTCAGCTGTGTCTCTTCTAGAGAAAAGTAAGTTTGGTGGTCAAAACTTACGGCCAGTGTTGTGAGTTTTACATCACCTATAGCAAATATGTTGATAGTATTTGGAGATTGGTTCCAATATTGTGCATCACATTTTGAATTAAAAGACCAATGTGATGTGGGCTGACAAAATCAAATAAATGTCCGTAGTTATGGAGTGCGTTTAACCAGGTTTGATATTTTTCTTGCATAGCGAGTACTTCCATGGCGATTCTGTTATGATTTGCGGTGGAATACCAGGTAGCCATTTCTTTAACAGAAGAAACTACTTGGGACAATCGGGCGTCAAAATTTTTTAGAATTGAGAAATGCCGATTGATTAATTTTCGTGGATAGAAGAAGCATCTGTTGATTGGTTGAGTACAAAAGATTGTGTTGATTTCTTGCAAAACATATACTTGATCATTTAATCCAAAGATGCTGGTTAAAAGACTGACAAGTATCTCCCTCTTAGATCTGCCTTTCGGCTTGGTTGTACTGATAACTTCTTTTAAGGTCTTAAAGAGATGATTTCTTCTTGAGGATACATGTTCAAACAGTGCTTGGCAGTGCGTCATTTTTGAGAGCTCTCTTGTTTGTTCACACATATCTCTGATCTGGTTCCAAGTATTATTAATGTTTTTCTGATCAGTGATTAATTCTTCCTTAGAAAGTGTGAGCTGTAGGCGAAGGTTCCCACTTTTAATTTGTACGTGACCCAAGTTCTCCAGAAAGAGGCCCGGTTTGGGTTGGAATATTTCATAGTGTTGACTGAAGAATTGAGCAGGATTTTCGTTTCTTGTTATTTTTATTTGGTGCAGGCTCAAGATTTCTTGACACTGTATTTATTCTCGCTTTTGATTTAGCTACTAAAGTAGTCATTGTCGTGATTGAATTTTGAGCTTGGCTTGTGTCTTCGGAATTTAGTATGGAAATAGGTAGTTGACAGATCTTGTGAATAGGCCGTTTCTTAATACAGTTTTTGTATTGCATCGAAACAATTCGGACTACGCCATCATCTCCCGGATGTAATTGGTGCCCTAGTGGCCACCTCTGTGGTGGTAAAGTATCTTCTTTTACCAAGACCAATTACTCTTTTTTGGTAAAAACAGAGAAAAGGATAAGAAGTAATATTTAAAACACTTAAACCTTCTCATGGTTTTCATTAGCGGTTCTATTCCCTGCCATTGACTAAAGATTTTATATTTCTTTACCATCTTTACAGATGTGAAACCTGCAATAAAGGTTTTGGATTTAAAGTTAACTATGAGTATCACATGAAAAATCACAATAACAAGAGAAGCTTTAAGTGTTCAATATGCGAAAAAAGTTTTCTCTGTAAATGGGACCTAAAAATTCATATGAGAGTTCATGAGGATTTGAGACCCTATGTCTGCGATATTTGTGGTAAGAAATTAAAATATATATATACATATATACAATGTGTATTTTCGAAATTTATCAAACTAAATGTGCGGATACTAGACACCTAGACAAACAAAAATTGTATGGCATGAGGGGGTCCACATCAACCGTTTGAGAGTTACAGGGTGATTAAGAAAAAAAGCTAGACTCACATAACACCCTGTATCTTAAAAACTACAGGGCGTACGGTCACAGTTAAGAGCTGATCAGCCAGCCCCATACCCCTCTCCCTTCAAGAATTGTGGTTGTCTAAACTAAAAATTTCGGATTTTCTTACCTATTTTTTTTTAATTTGACCTCTATTATTTTTGCAAAAAGGTCGTTAACATAACTTTATTTTTATAAAAACTGTAAACTGTAGACTCTCCTCTTCAATTTGACCTATTACACCCTAGTGTTAACTGCAGCCGTTAAACAGTTAATAACTCATAACCTATTCAGGTCACACCGAAATTAGACGATAATTTTTTAAAATGATGTGCTAAAGAAACAAATTATCGTTGAGAATAGGTTAAAAGCTAATAACTCTTAAAGGGCTACACTTAGTGCATAGGTCAAATTAAAGACGAAAGTCTACAGTTTACACTTTTTATAAAACAAAGTTATGTTAACGACCTTTTTGCAAAAATAATAGAGGTCAAGTTAAAAAAAAAAGTAATAATATCCGAAATTTTTATTTTAGACCCCTATAACTCCTGAGACGAGTGGGGTACGGAGCTGTTTGAGCAGTCGTTGGAAAGGCCATGAAGCTCTGCATACAATAAGTCTTTAATTGTGACCGTACTCTATGTACTTTTTAAGATACAGGATTTTATGTGAAAATCTATCTTCTTTTCTTAATCACCCTGTAACTTCCAAACGGTTGGTGTGAGGGGGTCCACACATGCCATACAATGTTTTGTTTGGCTAGGTGTCTAGTATCCGTATATTTCGTTTGATCAAGTTTCGAAAATACACATTGTATATATATATATATATAATTCTTGTTTCGTTTGCTTTTACACCAAAATTTTTTTTTCAGGGAAGCAATTTCGAGTTAGAAGTCATATGACTGATCATTTAGAAACACATAATGAAGAAAATACTTATGAGTGTCATATTTGTCATCAAAACTATAAAACGAGAGCTACACTAAAAATGCACGTATCTTCTATACACATTAAAGATAAGCAGTATTTCTGCCCTATATGCGATAAGGTCTTCAATAGAAAGCATCATCTGAAGGTTTGTTGGTTTTGATTTTTCCCAAAAATTTAATAAAATTGATAAAAGTAATTTTAATCGTGTCTTCTTTCTTTTTGCAGGTTCACTTCAAGGTTCATGATAACGCGAAAAACGAAAGTTATGAGTAATTTTAACTAATTCACATAAAATAAAGGATAAATAATGATGAATTGTGCATTTCATTTGAAAATCTCACAACTGTTGATAAGGTAATCATTGTTATTATCATTATTTCTCTGGTTACTATTATAATAATTGTGGAAACCTGATGTTATTACAGATAGAATCGATTTGGTAAATATTGTTAACTTCTCCGGGAAGGGGATTATTTATGGTTTGCTTAAAGAAATTCCCAATTTTGCATGTATGTACATAAAAGTATGTAACTGTGGTGTGCAAAATGTGAAAGTGACCAATAATTTTACAAAATATATAAAACGGAGTATGCGCGCACCTGTAGAACTAAAATTTATGCGTCATAGTTTGATTTGGCTATTAACTTTTGAGATTGCATTCTAAAAAAATCCAATATAAGTAACAAGTGATTTCGTGTTTTCGTAGGATTCTATCTCCTCCTACAGTTTTTAACCTACGACAACCATTATATGTCATTGGACTCGAATCTTAACTGGCTATTAGATAGGGTGCTTTTCGATTTCGAAAAAAACACTTTTTTACCAATCTTGATATTTAAGTAGATCCCGTTATGCCGCATCTTTTGGTGCTATTCATTTTTGCGGGAGGGGCGGAGGTTCAAAGTTTCAACTTTAACCGGCTATATTTTCTCAACCAAGTATCTTAGATGATTGGCTAACATATTAAATGAAAGATATCAATTAGGTGAGTAAGATAGCTGAATTTCAAGTTCGTCGGGGAAGAGAGGAGGGAGTTAAAGGGGGCTGAACATCGTAAAAATAAAAGGGGAATTCTCCATACATATTGAATACACATTGCACATATCTCCTCCGAAAATTACCGGCCAATTTTGTTCGGGTTTTGATTTTATTATACAATTCAGTCCGGCATCACATAGGCTACTTTTTTCCGCCCGTTGGTAGCGGGGGGGGGGGGATTAGGCTCTCAAAATTCTTTTAATTCTACTTCAGCCATTTGACTTCTTAGAAAAAATTCAGCTATTCGATGGGGTACTAGATTAAATTTTGACTCCGCAGGTGGCGCAGTGTATTTTCTAAATTTTTAAGGTCTTTCGATGTGCATACTAATTTCTTTAGTTCTGCACTGTTTTCTGTTCGAAGTGTAGTACTAGATCACCTAATTTTCAATTTGACTATTCGCTTTATCTAATCAAGTCTTATAATTCGTGGAAGAAAATTTTTCCAGACGAGGGGTAATTTTAATATCTTTTATGCTATATAGCACCATTATTTTCATTAGCAAAAATAATAAAAAAATGCACTTTTAACACTGTATCAGAATATCAGCATTGACAAATATCTGTGAAGATCAAGCATACATTTATTTCGTGTATACAGATAAGATATATATAGATTAAAGGAGAAACCAAAGCCTCAGTGTGTCAGTGCTTCATTTCGTTATAAAGATACTCCCTTGCAGCCAAACAAATAATTCAAAAACAAACAAAAAAGATAAAATGGATCATTTGTATCCAGTCACCACCGATAGCATGATTTAAAGGGAATTAGTACCATATTCCATTGTAGCTAGATTTTAGCCCAATTTTGTCCAATAGACTGGAGCATAATTAATTCTGAAACACAATTCCTTGTACTGTGTACTGTGAAAGATTGCAAATTCGAGCAGCAGTACGACAAAATTAAAATAATAAGCTTTCAATCAAAATATTTTAATTCTCATTCATTAACATCTAATTGTTTGACATTTTTTCCAAAGGATTCATCAAGTATAATATTTACATCTGAGTGATTTTTTGCTACATGTTCCTAAAAAGAAAATATAGAAAAAAATAATCTGCTTTTATTATGATCCTTGTTTATATTCAACACAGATACCTTCAGTCGGTGCATTCGAACAAAAATTTGATTGCATATGGGACAGTACTTGATCCCTCCTACTCTGTGTGCACTTGCCATATGTCCTCGTAGTGTTTTCTTAGTGTGTAATTTTGCACCACAAATCGTGCATTCAAAAAGGTTTGTCTCATTGTGAGTCTCAATATGTTCTGACAAATGACAGTAGACACGGAATGCTTTTCCTAAAAGAAATAAAAACAAAACTTGAAGCATTTTTTCGTCTATATGGAAAATTGTAATATTGTTAAGTTCATGGGTGACATTCATTGCCGAGGCTATTGCCCATCACAAATTTAAGAATATTATATGTTAAGCCCTATTTTTATAGTCAAGTCATCTATGTGATTGTTGTCATTGGAAAGTAAGATTGTGGGGTAGGCAATCGATAATTAACATTATACTTCCATATCTGAGTTTAGTTTTAATATCTAAGTAAGGAAATCTAAGTAAGGAAGTAAGGAAGCTGGAAGCTGCCTAAATGACTGAAATATTACAGCCCTTGCAGAGTAATCAAGACTCATGCTAAAAAACAAAAAACTGTGTAATATCATCTATAAACATAGGCGGTATAAATATATTATTGCGAACGGATTTTTATATTTGGGACTTGCATTAATGCCTGCTCACGTCTCATTGATTGTTTTGTATTTTTTGCTTTTAAATTTTCCTCGATTTATGTTTAAGTTATCATACTACATATCTCTATTTTATACATACGATTCTTGGTAATCAAGTTTACCTCCCAAATAACCTTGTTGGTTATTTCGGTGAGTAATGTTTCTGAGGATTTATAAATACTGTAATTGAGCCCATATAACTCCACATTTACATTTCTGTTCATATCTAGACTGCTTTCTTTGTACAAAATAGGTACCCATTTTCAAGTTAGGGCTCATCAGATTTCAAAACCTGATTATGATCTGAATGATCTGCCAAAATTGACCTTATCGGGCATGTCATGCGTTATTTGATTGTAAAGTCATCTAATTATTGAACATTCAGATGGTGATTTTCTAAATCACTATGACTAGCAGTTGAAGTGCGTTGGACAGTTCCTTCCTCTTGGATTGCTCCATTACCACAATTGTGTCGTCTACATGCAAGACGCTGTGAATTCTGCTTTCTTTTTCTCTACACACTACTTGAAACTTATTAATTATTGAATAACTACTAAAAATGTATGTTAAAACGTAAATATTATATCAACCCTGTTGATGATTTAATTAATTTGTTCTAATAATAACCTTCCCCGTTTTCATGTGAGCATATGGACACACCGCCATCTAGTTACAGAAGATTTAAATGAATAAATGAATTCTCTGGAATAAGGTAAACAAAAGAACGTAGCTATTATGGGCAGAAAATCATTGGATTAGTAAAGAAGTACAGAAGTCTACTACTATGAAAATGGAATATCTGAAAGGACCATGGGAGTATTTAGTAAATCTAATTTAAATAATTAAATGAATAATACTTACCACAAATATCGCATATATACGGCCTATAGTCAGTATGAGTTCGCATATGCAATTCCAGATCCCATTCAATCAGAAAACCTTTTTCACATACAGAGCATTTCCAATCCCTTTCACCCCTTTCTTTCTTCATGTGATATTCATATTTAGTTCTTTCTTTAAATACTTTTAAACATATATTGCAACTATATAGGTATTTGGAAAAATAAAAAAAGAACTGAAAATCTGGGAAACAGAAGAACATTTTTCCTATAATCAGAATACCTGTAACGTGGCAGACCTTGATGAACTCTCAAATGTGCCTGATAAGAATCTTCAAGCACAAAAGGTTTCTTACATTGGTCACAGCGATACTTATAGTCTTGAAGATGTTTCTTCTTTTTTTTACACTTTCTATAATAAAGCTTTTAAGAAAACTCTAAGAGTACACATTTTAACATGAAAAGAATTCCTTACACTGCTCGAGCCATTGCTTTAGATTTTTTGCTTCTTGGTTCCTCTAAGTTGTCTTGTATGCATGCTTCATCAATTCTGTAATTATTTGAAAATAATAATATCGTTGAATACTGGAGACAAAAATGTTTAAATGATCAGCTTACTTCTCATAATCTCTTCTATGCTTTCTAAGATGTTTGCTATATGTTTTGTGATATGTAAATTCTTTGACGCATTCTTCGCATTTATATTTAGTTTTTCCATTCAATTTTACAGATCTCTTAGTTCTGTAATAAAATAATGAAGAGAATTTATTTTTCAAAATTTTAAGTGATTTGAGATTTGAAATATTGGCGTCGATGACGACTTCTGTTATTATAAATATAAAGTAACCCAGTAGACAATAATCGCACTTACTACCAATGCACGCACAGATCATGAATTTAAATACTACTTTGACTTGGTCTTTCTAACTTAAGTACTTTCGATTTTTTCATCATTTACTATTAGCCCAACTCGCGTTAAATATGATCGGAAGATTTTTGTTTTCCTAAAAAAGGTTCCTTATTTGCGGAGGAATAATTACGACACACTGTTTTCTGTTTTATTTACTGATACTTTAAGCCCTCTAGGAACTTGGGACGAAAACAGTAGCTCTCAATCAGACCTTATTGTATGTTGGTGCTAGCTTTAGTTTACTCTATGTTCTTCCAGTTGATGCAACCTTTGTGTGGATTTCAGTTTAGGGACTTCTTTGCGGTATTGTTATCTAGTCGGTTTGTGTGGATAATCCAAGTTTATTATTTTTTCTTTTCATTTATACATCGATCTTATCTTGTTTGACCCCCTCTTCCAAACGAAAACTAAAAGTTATTAGATATTCTAATGAGTGAAATTAAATTCTTTCTTTCCTTGGTATTGAATTGCAAAATATTTCTCGACTGGAACTGGTCCCATTGTTAGTTTTATTGGAATGCTCTTGCACTCTCCAAGGGTTAAAATTATTACCTTAGTTAATAACTCGAAACTTCCGAATGATACACCCCATTATGTTGGACAGGTAATTGTTTGTTTTCATCTCATGCCTCCCTATAGAATTTATGTCTCTAGTTTTGCTATTTTTGACTCCTTTCTTTTAACGAAAATATGAATTATGATTAAAAAATTTTTGACTTTGATAAGCCATATCTTTGAAGCATTTATGCTTCAGTATTTTTATCTAAGTTTCGTTGGATTTAAAGAAATTCAAAAAAAATTATTACCCACAGAAAAATGTTATACTTAGGCTGTGTTCATTAGTTTGGCATTACGAATAATAATTAGATTTTTATGATACTTAGCATCATTATCTGATGAGAAAATCCAAGCCAAGTACAGCTAAATTGGCACAGAAACCTAATAATTTTTAGAAAGAATCAAAAAAGAGGCAGCAGAGCAACAAAAATATTTTTATTTTTAATTTAAAATTTCTTAAATAATTTCAACATCGGGATGACATCTCTTCATATGATCCTGAAGAAAGAAAGAATATATTAAAATCAATCCAACACAAGCAATATCATCTAGGAATTACCTCGTAGCGTCGTAACAAAGTAAAGTTTTGATTACATAATGGACATGTTTTTGAGATACTCAGATCAATTTTATGAACTGTATCTAAGTGTCGCCTATATGTGATATTAGTGTGCAATTTTGCTTGACATATATCACATTCATAGGTGTTTGTTTCATTATGGCATTCACGGTGGTTTATTAAGTTGCAATATATTCGAAAACCTTTTCCTGTTAAAAAAAATCTTAATTTATGCTGCAAAAGAATTTAAAAACGAAATTCACCACAAATCTCACATATATAGGGTCTGTCATCATTATGCGTACGCATATGGAGTCGAAGATCCCACTTTATAAGAAAAGCTTTGTTACAAATATTGCATTGCCAGTCACGTTGTCCGTAATGATTTTTCATGTGATACATATATCTTCCTTTACCCTTAAATCTCTTTCCGCATATTTCGCATCTAAATGAAAACGTAAGAAGAATCGCCCCAATAAAAAAAAAAACCCCCATCTTCCTACCCCCAAGGAAGTATTCCTTTGTGGAAATTTAAGTGTGCTTGAAATGAGTCTTCTTTATTAAATGGCTTGTTACATTCATCACAGCGATAATAATACTTTCCTGAAGTTTTCCATTTATTTGATTTTCTAAAAATTAATTTAATTTTTTCAGGTACTTTAAGACCATGTAAATTTATTATGTACTTTGGACTCAGGTGTTTATTTATGTTTTTATCTGAATTAAAATTTGATGTTTCCGGACGAAGTCTTATATCTCTGAAATAAATTAACTGAAATAGTAAGAGCATAGGTAATTAAATTAAAACTACAACAAACCCTTTCAAATCCTTCCGATGTTTATTAATGTGGTCACTGTGAGCCTGATAAGTTTTAAAGACTAAGTAACACTCATCACATTTGTAGTTCTGCAAGTTTTTGGACGATTTATCACTACAACAACATAAAACGAGCTTTTAATTAAATATAATCCGTGGCATATTAATTATGCAAATTTCGAAATTATCAGTACTGAAAGAAAAATTTTATATAAAAAAAAAATTCTTTAAAAGCGAAATGTTGGGGGCTCGACTTAAGATAAAAAAAATCATTACTCTGAAATTAAATTAATTTATAATGAGCTTTATAAATACTTAATGCATTTATATGTACGGGTTTTCATTGTTCTCGGGCAGCCAGAGGGAACTCAACATTTCCTCATTGTGCGTAGATTCACAAGTCTGAACTGTAAAGTTTAGTATATATATGTCCAAACTAAAGGAACCCTTAATAAAACTATCATATATCTAACCGCCACCACCTAAATAAAATCACCAATAGTAAGGATCCCAACGGCAATAGCATAGTTGGCTTTTTCCTAATTCTAAGATTCACCACTTCTTCTGGCAACATTTTCATCTTCGGATAGTGCATTTGTTTTTTATATACAATTGTATATCTATCTATACCTTCTTGACCAAAACTCATAGCAAGAAGGTCAACTATTTCAGATACATCATGTCTATATATATATAAATAGTATTTTTATATAACAACTTTATTTACAAACCAAATTATTTAAAATATATTCGGAAGAACTAGAGAATATGGCGTTCAATTTGTAGAAGAATATTGACAACTGGGATCCTTACTGGAAAAGAATGGCGGGCAATGTCGTGCACTGCCCACGCATACGTAGACGTGCTGTAATGGAATGTCGAACTCTTGATTTAAATCACATTAAATTACATTAACTAATTAATGACGCAGGTGGCTGTGCTCTGGGCATTTACTATTGCTTTCACTTTTTTTTTCTTTCTATTTCTATCTGCCTTTCGTTGTTTTATGTCCACGATAATATTGATATTTGCTTTTAAAGGCAAGAGGCTTAGAGAATTGGATAGTTTTCCAAATTCTGCAAATGTCAATGACTCGAGAAGTAAGGTAAATAAATCAAATAGGTTGACGAGCTCATTTAACAGATTCTGAATGCAGAACAATCTATAGACAACAATAGTGTTGGAAAGATGCAGGTCAATTTCATATACCGAAAAATAGCATTTAAGTGAAAACATTCTCTTAAATATTTAATTCCCCCCATATATTTCCAATCAGAAACAACGAGTAGAAATCAACTGGTAGATAGGTTCGCTTTATGTGTAATATCCACTAAGCAGAATATATACGTTAAAGAGCACTTCACTTTACTCTTTGGAATACTCACTTGATGTCACGAGCTAAGTCAGTGACTCCAAACACAGACTAGGTCATATCAGGGTAATAAAATGTCAAAGACCAACCTGAGATTTCAAATGATTCAATCGTAAAAGAGTAAAACATCTCGTGTTTACATAAAGTGTTTTTATATTCCAGGAAAATACGGTTACTTTTGCCAGTCATAAAATTTATTTGAATTCAAACTTTTTATTTTACTTACTTTAAATGCTTCTTTCATAAAAAAATAAAATAATTCCGAAATCGAAACAAAAACTTAAACTAAAATTAAATATATTTTTCCGTTTATTTATTCTGCATTTAAGACATCAACAATGCTGTCATCCTTAATGGCTGAACTACTTTTTAAACTTAAAATGCTTTCATCATGATACTTTGATATATGAATCTGGGAAAAACAAAATTGTTTACAATGATTGTCTAGACGAAAACATCAATTCGATAGACCGCACACCAGAACAGATACAACTTAATGTGGTGGGTGAAAGAAACACTTTTCTAACAATAACAACTTTTTCTATTGTGTTTTTGTTTTCTTCTTGTATAAGTCTCGTGCACTGTCTACCTTCTTATTACTTTACCTTGAAACGATCTAATCGAACAAACTCTTTGTCACAATACGGACAATGCTTTAATTTTCCTATTTTATGAAGACTTGCCATATGTCTTTTCAACGTGATTTTCGTATGCAATCTTGTCTTGCACAAATGGCATTCATAGATATTAGTTTCGTTGTGAGTTTCACGATGATTTGTAAGGTGAGTACTAATTCGAAATCCTTTACCTTTAAAACCATTAACTTCTTAAGTATATTTACTCGTGAAATGATATTATAAAAAGCCATCTTACCGCAAATATCGCACATAAATGGTCTTGCATCAGTATGGGAACGCATATGCAAATCTAAATCCCATTTAACTAGAAATGCTTTACCGCAAATATCACACTTCCAGTCTCTTTTGCCCAAATGATTTTTCATGTGATACGTATAGTTGATCTTTTGCTTAAATCCTTTGCCACAAATATCACAACTAAATGTATTTAAAAAAAAATAGAGTGAGCAAGATAGCAAACTTATCATATTTAGGTAATGTGAAAGCAACACTTTCTTACTTAAATGGAGCTAGTCCTTTGTGAACGTTTTTATGTGCCTCATAAGAAAAATCATGAAGGAAATTTTTTCCGCATTCGTTGCATTTATGTTTAAATCGGGATTTTTTTGAATACTTTCTGAAAGTGGACTATTGTTTAATAAATTGAATCTATTTATGTTCAAAATGATGTATATTCATAAATTATTTGCCGCCTACTTTTTATTTTTTTGGGTGATGTTTTGTCGACTTACAGCCAATTCATCCTCTGTGGGAATGTATCCATCTTCTTCCTTGTGTCTTTTTAGATGTTCTTTATATGCTTTATCACTTTTGAAGTTACGTACACATTCTTCGCATCTATGCCTGTATCGCACCGATCTTTCAAAGTACTTCTTACTGGAATAACAGGGATATGAATTAAATATACCTTTTCCATTTCTAATTTTTAAAGAATAATGTTTTACAAATAAATTTGGAATTTTATTACTTAAAAACAGATTTAGATTTGTTTGAAAAGACTAAAAAAAGAAAATCTGTGAAGCAAAATATAGGTATGGAAAAGGTTTATTTAATTGGTAAACAGCTTAGGGTGTGGCGGAGTTCAAGTTTTGGAGATCGTTTGCACAGAATGGTTTGTATAAATACACAGGAACTCAAATCGATAGGCACTGAACAATTTAGACGAATTCTGCTATAAAATTTATAAAATTATTGCTTTCTGATATTCGCTTTTTATTGCAATACCTATGTAGCTCATCTCCGATAAACAAATCATAGCCAACAACCAAGCAATTAAAATCAGTAAGTCCAGTTCACTCAAATAATATTTTCATCTTAAGGTGTTGGTCAACGTGCTAATTAACCACTTAGGCAATGTTTGTACAAGTGAGAGTACTGTCTAAAGTAACCTCGGCTACGTAGTTTCCTACTAATATTTCAATTTATAGTAATTTTCGTGGCATTTTCACGTTAAGGAGGGGTTTTCTGTCAGGGCGATAAGTTGGAAGTCCCCTCTCCTTGTACTTAGTACTAAGCAGTAAAGAACCGTGGCGATTGATTATATCTTATCGAATGTTTTGTCCCATCTTTCCGATGTTTATCTCTGTGCTAAAGGTACTTTGCAACGAAAACATGCTTTATCACCATATAATAATGCACTTTTTCCTGCTTGGCCACGCTTTGCGTGCCACTGAGTATATTTTGATGGCTAACCACTGGAGCTTCTCAAATACATACCTCTAAGCAATCGATTCAATTTTTATTGAATTATAATCATGAGTAAGTGTTTTTGGTCGTTTTCCCCGTTTTGATATTTTACTTTAGATTTGAAGCGATAGACCCCTTTTGTAGGTACTCGTACCTTTGAAATTACACTTTTATTTTTTCAAACTTTTGTTATTAACTATCGATTAACTTACTGGCTACAGTTTCTCTTAATTTATCAAAAATTTTAAAAGCAAAATTTTTTGAACTCAACATGTGTAGGTATGTCGCAACAACCCACTCTTTATTCACTTTAGCTTTCGAAAAGTTTTTCAATTTTCGTAATGAGAGGAGGAAAAATTTAATCGTTTACTTGCTTCACAACTTTCCTTCCCAAATACTAAGAGCCGTAAACACCAATGAAGATAATTCTATTTCCTGTGTAAAGATTATTCCTATCCGAGAATAATCCTGCTTGCTTTGGTCGTAAACACCAACTCGTGTAAAGCAATGAGTTTTTTGCTTATGTGGCATTACTTTCAGATATTTTCGGTATGTCGAAATAAGAGAATTATGTTTTAAAATAAGAAATGTTGAATAAGCAATATAATGAACAAAATTAATATAATTTTCAGTTTTCTTTTTTACATAATATTAAAAAAAAATGTTTAGTAGAGAAAGAATTTAAGATCAGTGCATCTAACCGAAATATCGTTGCCACGGAAACGTGGCTGCTGTAACTATCACTTAAATTCAAATTTTGCTCATCCGTCACCTATTCGGAATAATCATCGAATAGAAATTTTACCCCCGGAAAATCTCGGATAAAATATTACACCGGTGTAATGCGATGGATTAAATCGCGAGTAATCTTGGTTGGTGTTTGTGCATTACGCGTGAATATGGATTATTCCAGTTGGTATTTACGTCCCTAAATCTCTACTTAGTCTAAAAAAATCTTAAGTAGCTACTTACAAGGTTTCCTTTGAGTTTTCTTCATCGCTTTGCTCCTTTTCGCTTAAGTTAGAAAGTTCTTCTTCTTGATCCTCCATAAATATACTATTCTCCAGGCTTTCATCGTCATAATCTGCAATCAAGTCGGTTTGACTTTCATTGGTATAACCAAAAATTGTTCCTTCATCAAAATTTTCACTTGTAGCATTCTCTACGCAATCCTCCTCATGTTCATCAATTTTTTCCTGTTTAATTTCGAGATTTTCAAACTCCGGTATATTCTCAATCTTAGGAAGTGGAAGCATCAGGTCAACATCAACAGCCTCCTCATCGAGATATTCAATATTAAAAAATTCAACATTGGAACAACTCTCATCATCTGATATCTTGGTACAATCCGAATCACCTATTTTTTTGATTTCATGACGATCCACTGGCAAGCTAACGGCCTTATCAATAAGGTAATTGTGAGTTCGAAGAGCTTGTTGTTTGAAATAGTAAAATTCGATTAGGGTTTGTTCACAAGTTCTACATATTTTTTGGCAGTTTTGTAATTGTTTAATCTGAAATAGATAATACAGCGTGAATTTAATCAAGAAATGGTAAACCCGAATTTTTTTGTACGCTAACCTTGATACCAAAACAATCTTCAAACTTTTCGCCACTGCGTTCTAGTTTATTGGAGCCCTCTTTCACTAATTTAATTAAATTCCTTTTTGCCGTCATACAAATTCTGCACATTTCACCCATGCTATAAGCGAACTTGAAATATTTTCAAAAATCATTAAACTCTACGAACCAACGCCAAAAAAATCATGACAATTCTTGTGATTATGACAGCGTTGTAGGGTTGGTGCAATGAGATAATTTAGATTATTTGTAAAATCGATTTTTAGAATGCAGCACGAAGCACGCGCATTTTGCTAGCCATAGCCCACACAGGGGAGGATATTGGCACTTTTTACCGTTACCAAGTTTCGATCGGCAGTAAGGGCAGCATACCAATGCTCCTGCAAGCCGGCCCTTTTGAAATTGCGAAATTTCTGAAATTTCTCATCGGACGGCTGTACAGATGTTTATTTACGATTTGAGATGATAATATAATCATTTAATAATCATTACGTGTTGTGAATTTGTGATACAATTTCGATAATCTTATAAGGAATTACGCGAAGCAACATTATTGTTATGGCATGTCTAAGCCAAGGGAAGAAAATTCCTTCCTTCCCTAAAATGTTCTCGTCTGGGTTGGGCCTTACGCTGTAGTTCCTTGCATGCGAATACCGAGTATAATTGTGTGCGTGTTCAATCAAGTTCCAGTTATTGATATAAATAATAATTGTATCACAAATTCACACCTAATGAGAATTTAATGTTATTATCACCTAAATCGAAGGAAAAGAATTACACTATCGTTAGATTAGAAATTTCAAAATCTCAAAATGGCCGAAACTATAACGTTTGTAGTAGAATTGGTTATATGCACAACGATTGCTGAACTGAATAAGAACACGAAAAAATCAGTAGAAAAGTTTATTTCATTTAGGCCTATATTTTGACATTACAGTACGACAAAAGATCAGAATCACCTCTCACTCATCGATTTTTATTACATAATTAGACCTAACTAGCGTCGAACATTTGCCCAAGATCTACTACATTCTGTAACTTAAATCCCATCTTCGACAAAGTCTAATTGTCATATAAGCTATCAAGTTGGTATATTCTGAGGTGTACGCGGATAGCTTTGTTTTCAATTTTCGGCAATACAATATTAATTTTTGTAAAGCATAGAAATGACAGCATTTACAAATAACTGTCGAATTTGCCTTACAACAAAATCTGAAGATGATTTGGAATGTATTTACAAGGAGAATAATGGTGAAAAGGTGCTTACGGATCTAGGCCGGATCTATCAGGATGTATTGAATATAATGGTAAATAATAATACTAATATAGTATATTAAGGGAAAATACAGCGCCTTTTAAAAGGATATAGTATAATCTAATTATTTAAAAAACAAATTGATTTATTCTCAGTTCGGTTCGAACCTTAATTTAGCAATTGCGTTTTTGATTTCATTAAATAAGACCTTAGGAAATTGTAAAATGTAATGAACGATACTCTGCTCAAATCAAGTCAAAAACTATCATTTATGCACTGCTTCAACTACGTACGACTTTGGCTAGCCAAAAGTTTGTAAGATAAAGCAAGCAGTAAAAATCTGAGACTAGACTAGCACTATTAAATGTATTGATAACAATTCAACAAAAATAATATCCAGTCAAAGAAAAATATTAGGACTACAATTAAGTTTTGCTGAACACTAATTCAACGCTTTGTCCATCCAGGCTCTACAGACGTAAACATTTCAGGCTCGTATCAGATCCGCATGCCCTGTGGTAGTGGCAGGGTAGCTTGAGCCATGGTGTTATTTCTTTGCATTTGTACATGTCCAGTTTAAAAGACTGTGTTTATAGTCCTCTTAGATCAATCTAGATACCTTAATATGAATTTTTCTGCTAGACATAAATCAATAATTGAACTATTCCTAATAATTCATCTCCTACTTAATAGTGTAGTCCATAATTATGACCATAATGAACACAATTATTAATTATTGTAGGTGAGAGAGTAAATCTTCTTAGTTTGCAATTTTAAGTGTTCCTCATAGTGTTTTCCTCAATACTGATTTATTGAATTAAGGTTACATATAACTTTACATGGATGCAAAAGAATTGCTTAAATAAAATTTTTTAATAATTTATTATTTTGCTAGGTTTCTCCAGATCACACTCCACAATATTTTTGTACTTATTGCACGCTTCAGTTGAGGCTGTTTCAAAAATTCAAAAAGAAAGCTCTGGAATCATACAATTTGTTCATTAAATCTGTATGCAAAGAAGAATACATTTCTGAATGCAATGATGATGATGACATTAAAGAAAAAATCGTAATTATGGATTTAGAAATGGAAAAAGATGACGAATCTTCCCAGGATGAAAATTTTGTTGGATTTGTAGACAGTGATGAATTCGAAGAAGTCCAATATCTTGAAGAATTTGTAACTGTAAATGTTGATTTGGCTGAAGTTGATACGTACGATGAGTATTCTAATATAGAAAATAGTGATAGTAACTTGCAAGAAAATAAAAAAAGCAAACTCAAAAATAAGAAAAATAAAAGGGGAAAAATGACAAAAGGAGATATTGATCATGAAGAACAATCCTCTCAAGTGATAGAGTCTCTCCGCAAATACCGGTCAAGCTTGAATCAGAGTTTAAGTGATGCTGATAATTATACTGGACAAAGCGATAATGATATCGATGAAGATAGCTTAGAAAAAACAAAAAATAAACCAAAGAGCAAAGATAAAGTGAAAACAGAACAGTTTGAAAATTATCCATGTAAATACTGCGATAAAGTATTTCACACAAAATATGCAATGGATGCACATAGGTAAGAATTATTCACTTATGATTTACCAACGTATTTAATTAAAACAAAAAATTTCAGAAAAAAATATCATCCAAGAACCAAATATCCATGCCATCTCTGCCACAAAACTTTTTTTTCAGAAGAAAGTCTGCAAGTTCATATTAATGTTCATAACGGACTACCCGCTTACAAGTATGTAATATAATCATTACCGTAAACAAACATAAATATAAGATATCAGTGGTTAATGAATAACAAAAATGGCTTATTGTTCATGAGTTGTGAGTTCGAATCCAACCGGCGCCATTTAACCATTCTACTGCGAACACTTATAGGAGCGGTACTATTGACAGGAAATAAAAATATTTAAAATCTCGCATTGATAAAATTTTGTGGAGAAAAACTTGTCATTTTTTTTATGAACAAAACGCTAGGAAGAACATTTGTCTTTTATGAAATAGCGTAAAAATTTCTCTACAAAAACTTAACTACAAGAGTTCATTTACATAATGTAAACAAACCAATAATATTTTCGTTTGGAAGATCTTAGCTTGCGGGTAATTCTACCCAACCCTATATTACTCAGTATAAAGCCTTTGAAATTTTATATAAATCTACGAGTGATATTTCACTTGGTGGCTCGGAGTCCACCTAAAAAATGTAGGTCACACTATACCAGTTTATCAAAAAGCAGATCGTTTCTCCAATCGCCACATGTAATAAAGGAAATTATTATTATTTTATTAATTAATAAATAAACAAACCTAACAATTTCTTTTACGATACCTTTACGTAGATGTGAAGAATGTGAAAAAACCTTTAAACAAAAGGCCCACTTTGTATATCATATGATGGGCCACAGAAATGAGAGAAATGTCCAGTGCCATCTGTGTGGCAAGGGATTTTTAAATAATTCTGATCTTCGTATTCATCTGAGGGTGCACAATGATGAACGACGTTATGAATGTGATGTTTGTGGTATGTAAAATCATTGAAATATCTTAGATTTTTTTTATGCTGAAGTTTTATTTGACTTGATCTTAGGTAAAAGATTTCGAGCACACACGCATATGACGAATCATCGATATTCACACTTTGAAAAAAGATTGGAATGTGAAATGTGTCTACAAAAATATAGCTCGCCTAATACTCTACGTACGCATATTAAAGCTGTTCATAAAGGAGAATGTCCTTACGAATGCGAGACGTGTAGTAGAAAGTTTAAACGGAAACATCACCTAAAGGTAAATGATAATTTTTTTATTCGCTTGTTTCTTGGTAATAAAATACTGTTCTTATTCTTTTAAGGCCCACTACCGAATACACCAGAAAAATAGAATTTACATAAAACCTGAAACACAATCAAGTGAAAGCATTATTGAATGGACACTAGAATAATTTTAATGAATTAATAAATTTGTGAAAGATCACGTTAAATGTACAAATGATTTTTCTTATGATGTAACCAATGTGCATACGACTGTTACTAAACGGAGCGCGTATTTTTGGTAATTCGATTCAGCAGCAGGAATAAAATGTATTAAAAATTACTGGATGGTTGGAAATCGGAAGGCTGTTTGAAATGTCAATAACAGTTTATTTCTGTACTGCCACAAACCGCATTGTTAATTTAATTACTATAAAAATCAAAATAGTGTTAAAAATGTTTTCTAATACCTCCTGGTATGAGCATAAGGGCAGTGGAACAGATGTTTCGACCCAAATTGAATTGGTGCGCTGCTTTGCCTAAAAAGTTGGGAGTAGCCATAAGAATAATATTACGCTTGTTATTTAGGAGCAGGCAACAGTAAAAGTACTGTTTTAATCCGATTCTTAGGCTATTTATACAAAATTCTAGCGTACGCTAAGAATTCTAATTTCTCAATATAATATGTATAACATTCAATATTTTCTCAAGCACCACCATAGGATTGAGAAGACCGTATAAGCTAAAACTGTTCCCTTTGCCACAGATGCATAATTATTCATTTTTATGGTGCTAAATTGATGGTGATCGGTAGGTAGGTCATGATATCGTTTGACGACATGTTCCAACTCGTAATATTTGACGCATCGAACACATTGTATAAGATAGTAAAATTGGTACACGGAATAAAATAAATATTCAGTCAAATTACAGTTATTTATATAAATAATGATTGCATCAGAAATTCACAGCACGTAATGAGAATTTAATTATTAAACATAAACATTTATTTATTTGAGCACCCGTGCCAAAAGCACGCTGAGCACATTGGGCACATCTTAGCGAGTTACATAGTAGATACAAACATATATTAGCAAAATTAAACACAAACAATTAAGAGCACCTAAATCGCAGGTAAAGAATTACGCAGCCGCCCAATCAGAATTCAAATCTCAAAATGACCGAAATAATTTGTTTGCAGTAGAATTCGTATACTGCCCGTGTTGCAGCTCAGAAAAGTGTAGTATGCTGCAGTGTATGGGCCCTAGCATATCCAACAGGCAACATTTGATATTACCTGTCAGTCAGCCTGTGTTACGCGTTTAACATTTACAATTTGACTCACACTAAATTCGAATAATAAAGAAACTTCAAGCTGTTTGCATTTATTTACAATTTTTTAAATTCTGAAAAGGAAAGACACGAGGCCTTAAGGGCCCAATAATCCGTAGAGCGTGTTCACGGTGACAAACAATACGGCTCTTTTTCGATCTCATTCTCAACTGAACTCTCCCTAGTTTTCTGACCATTTTTTTTTATTTGGGTTTAATTGTCAAATTTGCAAAGGACCCGTCGTTTTGGTCGGTATAATAGTTCAGTAATTATCGTGTTATTTGTTTTGCAGTGTTTTTAAAGCAAAAAGTTTGTGTCTCAAATGCATTAGTTTCATATTATCTCAATTAATTTAACAGGTTTTACCAAATAAACAAGAAAAATGACGAAATATTGCAAAGACATGTGCATAATTTGTTTTGCACCCAAAATTTACGATTCGCAAGGGCTATATGCACCCTCAGAGGAAAATGCACATGAGACTTGTGTATCCGAAATAGGATCAATATTTCAGGATCTTATTCAAGTTTCTGTAAGATAGAAAATAATTATGAACAATTTTGGATTAACTCAAATCTTCCGTATTTTAGTTATCATTTGATGAAGAAAGACCACAATTTGTCTGTAATTATTGTAAAACCAATTTGATTACATTGCATAAATTTAAGTTAAAAGCAGAGGATGCGTACAAAAAAGTTTCAAATGAAATTCATAACGCAGAACTCACAGAATGCTCTTCGATAGAACATCCCTTAATAGTCGAAGAAATTACAGTTTTTGATGTTTCAACAAAACGAACAGAAAAATATGAAATTCAATATTTGGATGAAGATCAAGAGGATAATGTCGAGGTTATAGATGTAGACAACGATTTTTATGCGACTGATGCACATTCAAATGGGTCAAATCGTGACCAAAGTAATATTAGCAGTAATAAAAGGTAACTACACAAAAAATTGATAAAATGTTTCGTCTCTGAATCAAAATTTTGTCTTTTAGACCAACACCCGCATCATTAGAAGAAAAATGCCAGCTTTGTTCTAAGCTATATATAAAGAACATGAAGAACTGCCACAATACAGGTACAATTCTTATAATTTGTATACTTTTCGAATTCTATAGTATGTTGGTATATATTTTGTAGTTAGTAATAAACTTAGTCCCAATCTGGATATTTTATCTTGAATACATACCTGTTCAGCAGTTTTTAATAATTAATGACTATCAAATTCAAAATTTATTTATTACAAGCCCCGGCATGAGCGGCACGCAAATAAGCATTGGGTATAGCGAACAGAGTATTAAGACAATGTATATTAAGATAATTACACAGTTGAATATAGCTAGAACTTAAACAGTAAAACAATAGTTTGTAGAGTATTAAGACAAGAACCAGAACCACCTTAATACCAGCTCGCAGTAGTGGCACTATGCGGCAATTCTATATACATTTTATCATTTAGTCAGAGTAATCAGGGCATCTCAGATTGTGACCACTACCACGGAAGTATTGAAATTTAAGAGCTTATGCACCAAAGTTATATTAGATAATAATACGATACTTTTCAAGAGTGCATATTTAAAAGTTTCAAGCAATCTTCGTACAGTGGAAGGATTAAAGATGTATTCTATAGTGCTGCTCAGGCTTGTTAAGATGGACGTGCATGCTTTAATATGGGGTACCAAACATAATTTGGGCATTCAAGAAGTGGTGTAACAAAACAATTGTATAATCGTACTATTATGGATTACTGATACATGTAATTTATGTTGGAGATAAGGTTCAATGTTAGTCACAATTGACACCCAAATTGGATACAGTGCACACGAAGAATCTTGCAATATCACAGTTTATAGTCTACTTTTTTTTTTAATTGTGTTTTTTATTATTATTTCACCAAGCAGAATATCTATGAAGGTGCATTTGTAATTGTTCACAGTTATTAGGAGATATAATTCAAGAAGAAAGTTTAATGGCAGCAGCATAAAATAAGCTTTACAAGAGAGACAAGTCTATGTCATCAATGGAAAAACGAAAAAAAAACTAAGTAATCAAGACTAGGAATAGAATGAAGAAGAAGAATTGATTTTTTATTTAACTTGTATATTTTCATTTTAAACATTATCACGGAATGGAATAACTTAGTGAAACCTGAATAAATATAATCTTTTTGGTAGCCCTTAGAAAATCCGACTATCGTGTCCGAGAAAAATTCTAAAAAGTTAGTGGTTGTAGACCTACCCGAAAGGAACTCATGTTGATCAAGTTTTTGCTTCCTCAATTTATAGGTACGGCGTGTTTAGACCTACGGTATGTAGGTGAAGACCCACAAAATGCCATAATCTCATGGAATTCAGGAGCAAAGAGCAATACGATAATTTGTGAACTTTAAGCGTCATATTAATTTCATAGTGAAACAATTTTGAAGACCAGAAATTTTGAAAAAGAATATACTAGAATAGAATAGAATAGAATAGAATAGAAAAGTTGTTTATTTTCCACCCCGGCCAATTAGCCACATCCTAAGACGTTGGGTATTACGATGTTACAAAGATTTACATTTAACGATTCTTAATTATACTGAATACAATACAAATGGTATGATTAAACGATAGCATATAGCAGGGGTGGCCAACTATAGTAACTTTGGGAGCCACATTTTAGAAATGCATATTTTAAAGAGCCATTTATTTATCTTTGAAAACAATATACATATAAGATTATTATAATTTTAAAAGTAAAGAATTAGAACTACTGGAGCTGCAAGAAGATGAAGGGTTGAAGCAAGTAAAACAGAATAGTTGTTCAACTATTGACTTTTGGAAACAGGTTCCGGAACAAAAATATCCTAAAACCAAAGATTGTGCACTCAGAATAATATCTATTTTCGGCACTTCCTATTCTTGCGAGTCGTTGTATTCCACTCTTAAATTTATTAAAAATAAGTATAGGTCTGTTTTAACTGATAAACATTTAACTGAGCTTGTGCGAACTGCCCTAACTGATCATCAACCAAACTTTCAGCGACTAACTGCTAAAATGGACAATAACCATAAGGCATCAACAAGCAGATCTAACTTTTAAAGATTTTCTATTTTTTTATGTAATATTTTCTAAAATTTTGTTGTAATGAAATAAAATATTTTTTGAGCCACACCACACGACTCCAAGAGCCGCATGCGGCTCGCGAGCCGCGTTATGGCCACCCCTGGCATATAGAAAAAAAAACATTGAAAGAATTAGGCTAGAATATTAATGTTGGTAAAACAAATATATAATAATAATTTACATAAAGCTATAATATTTAGTTAATTGCTAGTGCTAATTACTTAGATTTAGAATTTTTCCTTTACATATTTAACGATTTCAGTTTTAAAAACCCTAAAGTTCGTTGCGGTTTTTAATCTTAATGGCAACTCATTAAACTTTTGGAATCCTTTAAATACTATGCTATTTTGCGACGCCGCACTTAGGAAACATGGCAATCTAAAATCATCCGCTGACCTCAACACATACGGTTGAACATCTCTGGTATAGTTGACGTGCACAGTTAAGTAATAGGGCACCAAGTTAAACTTAATATTATAGATGAAGATAAAGACATTCATCATTATTCTCTGTTCCACATTGAGCCACTGCAAAGTATCTATCATCCATCTTACGGGAGTATATCTATCACATCTTAGTATAGTTCGCATTGCTTTATTTTGTAACTTCTGAAGATTATTTATTATTTGTTGATTACTTAAGAATAAAACAATCGAACAGTATTCATATGAGATATACATATATAACATAACAAAGTTACCAAAACATTTGCAACTCGAAGTATGTCCTTTACATTAAGCGTAATTAATCCAAACAATATATGCAAAAGTGAAATATGAGGTATGGTAGACTTGCAGTAACTGCGGATCAAGCGTAAGTGCAATTTAATACATAACAAGGAAACACACAGGCTTGGTCTATTTCGGGTATAATTTTAGATTGAGACGAATCATTGGCTTGACCGTTTGTATTCAATATAATTATGCATCGTCTGTTAATCTTTGTAATATCGTAATACTTTAGTAAGTTTAGTAAGTATTCAAATTTTGTAACGATTGTATAACAAAGCTTGAAATTTGGAATTATGCTCCAGAAATTTCTTTATTGTAACCAAATATTGAAACAATTAAAAAAGAAATTACCGGTAATATTTAATATCTACTTAAGATTTTTGATAAGTCTACCACGTTTTTTTTTCACTTTCGCACAAAAAAATATTGTAAAAGTAGGCTATAGCTCCAACTGCAACTGAAGACGACACGACAAGCTTAATTTTTCACACTCGTATTTCTCCGAATATCTTCCTGAAAAGTATGGTACTGTCACAGTAGCTTGGTAGTGAACTCAAACTTATATGCTGCGTTCCTTTTATCGTTCTGAATGAATCCGTTTGAATCTTCAGAAATATGTATAATTTAGTTCTGTGCTCATATCTTAGAATATATAGCAAAGAGGAATGGCTCAATCGTGTATAAATCGTGTACAAGATCGTAATTTTTTTAAGACTAGGACAATATACGTAGGAGTAAGTGAGATGCGAGGGACCATTATTGTTAAAACTGACCCTTGTTTGTCAAATGTGCTTCTGTTTTGTGAACAGGTTTATGCAATCTAAAATTCTTTTGCGAAATTTAACAAAAATATGGAATCAGTTTTTTTCAAAGCTATTTATCTTTGAGGTTTATTTAGTGCAAAGTTTTATAGTGGCACTAGTGCCTGTTAAAATCTTCAGATGAATTAAAAAAACAGAAAGGAAGTGTTCGGTCAGTGCTTAAAAATATAAATTGGATTATAAACTTGTGAAATCATTTTTCAGGCAACTGCACTATCTAAATTATCTTTTTTGTTAATAGAAGCAACGATTTATATAAATAAATTATGTGAAATATTTCAAAATAAAATAGAAAAAGAACATTCTTTACCGCACAAAACCTTTGTATACTTTTTGCATATTGACAAGTAAACATGAACTATCAATACAACCAAAATTCATTACGCAAAGCTGGCTTATCACCATTCCTGCTATATATTTTATATTGCTATATATTCTAAGGTTCATAATAAAAGGAATGAAACAGAACCATTTCAAGTGTTTGACATTTCTTCCAATTGATAAAAGTAAGTATATTTTGGTAAAAATGTTTGTTTATTAAAAACAAAACCTTTTGCCAACAAAGGTAATTTGAACTCAACTATTACCACCTCGTCCAAATTGTAAACAACACTTTCACGAATACAAATTAAAATCGTTCTGCTTAAATCCGAAAAAAACTCAGGTGCATTCAGAACCATTCGGAGTCCGAAAAAAGCGATGACAGATTGAAATAGGCATATAACTATAAGGTTTTGTCCATGTTATTAAGGGATTTTCGGAAAATAATTCATATTGGAGTTACCAGAGCATTGGAGCATGCTTACATGCATGTAGGGATAGTAAAGACTTTTTCAAATATTTATTCAAATATCTGAGGTTGTTATTTAGAGTTTGAAAATTTGAAGGAGCGAAATTCTTGTTTAAAATTGAGACCAACGTGTTGCCTACGACGATATTGGGGTAATAGTTAACTTTTTTTTTCATTCAAATTTAAAGACTACGTATTTCGAACGTAGGCTGAGTAAGGCTGAGTAAATGCTTATCATAGCTGTTAGGAAATTTTTTGTAACTCAGTACGAAATGAGAAAGCTTTTACACAAGTCCTGTCTTTGCCTCTGAACTTTCCTATGAATTATTCCTTTTACCTTTACAACTTTAATTATTTCAGACACACCACCTAAGTTCAATAGGTGTACCTAGCAACTTTTACCGTATCTAAACGCTTGAAATTCAAATGAAATACCTGTTTCCTTTCTTTACCGTGGTTATACTTTATTTCAATTATGTCTGAACTTATTATGTAATATAATATATTTTGAGTAATATATTTTAAATATGATATTTTGAAGAAAATTATTTAAATATAATATTTTGAAGAATATTATTTAAATATAATATTTTGAGAAAATTATTTAAATGTAATATTTTGAGACAATGCTCCGAATGATATACTTAAGGCAGCACTGTTTATGCAACACAATCAAAACAATTAAGAAACTTATTTTCCAAACTAAACCTCTCGCCAAATATTGCCCTGCTCGTATAGCTTTTCAAATACGTAAAGGTGTTTGGTTAATCAATGCTACTAACTTATTCACAAAAACAATGTTTCCTAACAAACACCCTCGTTCCTGAACAAATCCGTCCCTCGCACCCGTTTGATTTTATGAGTTCCGCACAGCACAAAATCCTATCCGCAATCAGAATCAATGCGAACAATAGTTTATTATAGCAAAACTTTAAGTTATATTAAACATGGTATGTTTGAACGTTTTATTTGTCTGTTAATGAATTTATTTATCTTTTTGTTACCTTATATATATATAATAAATATATTTCCTTTGTTTTCTGTAGTTTTAATTTTAGCGCAAGACCTCTTGTTTTTTCGACTTATTTTCTTGCCTTGTCCGGCACTGCACTGCAACTTGTTCAAACCTGTTTTAATAACGGCGTCCCTGTTGCCGCCAAAACACACTGGAACTTTCCATGTAATTACTTGATCACGCCTTAACCTCAACTTTTTCCCGCTGTTTTTGTGTTTTCAAATCAGCGCTCCGCCCTCAGCCGCAATACTCCAGGGATATTTTGGTTGAGCCCCCAAATTTGTGGGTTTCGTTCCCACAAATTAATCCGCTTATCGCACTTCAAAATGTAGCATTATCCCAGTTCAACAAGATACAAAGAAAACACGAGTATTAGTGAATTCTTATTTTACTTTTATTAATGGTTTCTTCTATGGATTTCCAATATGATCAATATTGGAAATCTGTTTGACGTCGCACAACTTTATAATAACTTTATAGAGATTAGAGTTTAATGACTCTTTTTACAACTTTTATCTCTATTAACAGCTTTAACTTTATTATATTTCTTTAACCACTTCAGCTTTATTCTATCTCTAGACAACTTTTCTACCTTCTCTTCACAACTTTCTTATTATTACTTTTCAACTTAAAGCTTATTCTTCTTCTTACTTACTTAATCACTACTTCTAGGTGAGCTAGCACACATCCCTGTTCTGACACTTTTAGAACGAAGGTTGTCAGATCCCACAGAAATGACAACAAAACCTGAGGATGATTTGGAATGTATTTACAAGGAGAATAATGGTGAAAAGGTGCTTACGGATCTAGGCCGGATCTATCAGGATGTATTGAATATAATGGTAAATAATAATACTAATATAGTATATTAAGGGAAAATACAGCGCCTTTTAAAAGGATATAGTATAATCTAATTATTTAAAAAACAAATTGATTTATTCTCAGTTCGGTTCGAACCTTAATTTAGCAATTGCGTTTTTGATTTAATTAAATAAGACCTTAGGAAATTGTAAAATGTAATGAATGATACTTTGCTCAAATCAAGTCAAAAACTATCATTTATGCACTGCTTCAACTACGTACGACTTTGGCTAGCCAAAAGTTTGTAAGATAAAGCAAGCAGTAAAAATCTGAGACTAGACTAGCACTATTAAATGTATTGATAACAATTCATAACAAAAATAATATCCAGTCAAAGAAAAATACTAGGACTACAATAAGTTTTGCTGAACACTAATTCAACGCTTTGTCCATGCAGGTTCTACAGACGTAAACATTTCAGGCTCGTATCAGATCCGCATGCCCTGTGGTAGTGGCAGGGTGGCTTGAGCCATGGTGTTATTTCTTTGCATTTGTACATGTCCAGTTTAAAAGACTGTGTTTATAGTCCTCTTAGATCAATCTAGATACCTCAATATGAATTTTTCTGCTAGACATAAATCAATAATTGAACTATTCCTAATAATTCATCTCCTACTTAATAGTGTAGTCCATAATTATGACCATAATGAACACAATTATTAATTATTGTAGGTGAGAGAGTAAATCTTCTTAGTTTGCAATTTTAAGTGTTCCTCATAGTGTTCTCCTCAATACTGATTTATTAAATTAAGGTTACATATAACTTTACATGGATGCAAAAAATTGCTTAAATAAAATTTTTTAATAATTTATTATTTTGCTAGGTTTCTCCAGATCACACTCCACAATATTTTTGTACTTTTTGCACGCTTCAGTTGAGGCTGTTTCAAAAATTCAAAAAGAAAGCTCTGGAATCCTACAATCTGTTCATTAAATCTGTATGCGAAGAAGAATACATTTCTAAATGCAATGATGATGATGATATTAAAGAAAAAGTCGTAATTATGGATTTAGAAATAGAAAAAGATGACGAATCTTCCCAGGATGAAAATTTTGTTGGATTTGTAGACAGTGATGAATTCGAAGAAGTCCAATATCTTGAAGAATTTGTAACTGTAAATGTTGATTTGGCTGGGGTTGATACGTACGATGAGTATTCCAATATAGAAAATAGTGATAGTAACTTGCAAGAAAATAAAAAAAGCAAACTCAAAAATAAGAAAAATAATAGGGGAAAAATGACAAAAGGAGATATTGATCATGAAGAACAATCCTCTCAAGTGATAGAGTCTCTCCGCAAATACCGGTCAAGCTCGAATCAGAGTTTAAGTGATGCTGATGATTATAGTGGCCAAAGCGATAATGACATCGATGAAGATAGCTTAGAAAAAACAAAAAACAAACCAAAGAGCAAAGATAAAGTGAAAACAAAACAGTTTGAAAATTATCCATGTAAAAACTGCGATAAAGTATTTCACACAAAATATTCAATGGATGCACATAGGTAAGAATTGTTCACTTATGATTTACCTACGTATTTAATTAAAACAAAAAATTTCAGAAAAAAATATCATCCAAGAACCAGATATCCATGTCATCTCTGCCACAAAATTTTTTTTTCAGAAGAAAGTCTGCAAGTTCATATTAACGTTCATAACGGACTACCCGCTTACAAGTATGTAATATAATCATAAAGTATGTAATATAAACATAAATATAAGTTATCAGTGGTTAATGAATAACAAAAATGGCTTATTCGGGTTCGAATCCAACCGGCGCCATTTTACCATTCTACTGCGAACACTTATAGGAGCGGTGACAGGAAATAAAAATATTTAAAATCACGCATTTATAAAATTTCGTGGAGAAAAACTTGTCATTTTTTTTATGAACAAAAAGCTAGGAAGAACATTTGTCTTTTATGAAATAGTTAGCGTAAAAATTTCTCTACAAAAACTTAACTACAAGAGTTCATTTACATAATGTAAACAAACCAATAATATTTTCGTTTGGAAGATCTTAGCTTGCGGGTAATCCTACCCAACCCTATATTACTCAGTATAAAGCCTTTGAAATTTTATATAAATCTACGAGTGATATTTCACTTGGTGGCTCGGAGTCCACCTAAAACTGTAGGTCACACTATAGCAGTTTATCAAAAAGCAGATCGTTTCTCCAATCGCCACATGTAATAAAGGAAATTATTATTATTTTATTAATTAATAAATAAACAATTTCTTTTACGATACCTTTACCTAGATGTGAAGAATGTAAAAAAACCTTTAAACATAAGGTCCACTTTGTGTATCATATGATGGGCCACAGAAATGAGAGAAATGTCCAGTGCCATCTGTGTGGCAAGGGATTCTTAAATAATTCTGATCTTCGTATTCATCTGAGGGTGCACAATGATGAACGACGTTATGAATGTGATGTTTGTGGTATGTAAAATCATTGAAATATCTTAGATTTTTTTTTATGCTGAAGTTTTATTTGATTTGATCTTAGGTAAAAGATTTCGAGCACACACGCATATGACGGATCATCGATATTCACACTTTGAACAAAGATTGGAATGTGAAATGTGTCTACAAACATATAGCTCACCTAATACTCTACGTACGCATATTAAAGCTGTTCATAAAGGAGAATGTCCTTACGAATGCGAAACGTGTAGTAGAAAGTTTAAACGGAAACATCACCTAAAGGTAAATGATAATTTTTTTATTCGCTTGTTTCTTGGTAATAAAATACTGTTCTTATTCTTTTAAGGCCCACTACCGAATACACCAGAGAAATAGAATTTACATAAAATCTGAAACACAATCAAGTGAAAGCATTACTGAATGGACACTAGAATAATTTTAATGAATTAATAAATTTGTGAAAGACACGTTAAATGTACGACTGTTACTAAAGTGAGCGCGTATTTTTGGTAATTCGATTCAGCAGGAAGAATAAAATGTATTCAAAATTACTGGATGGCTGGAAATCGGAAGGCTGTTTGAAATGTCAATAACAGTTTATTTCTGTACTGCCACAAACCGCATTGTTAATTTAATTACTATAAAAATCAAAATAGTGTTAAAAATGTTTTCTGATACCTCCTGGTATGAGTATAAGGGCAGTGGAACTGATGTTACGATCCGAATTGAATTGGTGCGCTGCTTTGCCTAAAAACTTGCGAGTAGCCATAAGAATAATATAACGCTTGTTTACTTAGGAGCAGCTAACTGTAAAAGTACTGTTTTAATCCGATTCTTAGGCTATTTATACATAGGTCTAACGTACGCTAAGAATTCTAATTTCTCAATATAATATGTATAACATTCAATACTTTCTCCAACACCACCATAGAATTGAGAAGACCGTATAAGCTAAAACTGTTCCCTTTGCCACATAAGCATAATTATTCCTTTTTGTGGTGCTAAATTGATGGTGATCGGTAGGTAGGTCATGATATCGTTTGACGACATGTTCCAACTCGTAATATTTGACGCATCGAATACATTGTATAAGATTGTAAAATTGGTACACGGAATAAAATAAATAAACATCCGTGGATGAACACGCACACAATTAATTACGGTAATCATTAAGGAACTACCGCGGAGCAAGATTTTGTGCTGGTATATCTAAGTACGATGGAAGGTAATTGCTTCCTTCCCTAAAAACTTCTTGTGTGGATACGTTCCTGTCAATTTGGCTACACTTGTGCCCAGACGTGTCACAATTTTGCTACGTTGTAGTTTCTTATATGATTATAAATAATGATTGCATCAGAAATTCACAGCACGTAAAATTTAATTATTATAATCACCTAAATCGCAGGTAAAGAATTACGCAGCCGCTCGATCAGAAATTTCAAATCTCAAAATGTCCGAAATAATTTGTTTGCAGTAGAATTCATATACTGCCCGTGTTGCAGCTCAGAAAAATGTAGTATGCTGCAGTGTATGGGCCCTAGCATATACAACAAGCAACATTTGATATTACCTGTCAGTCAGCCTGTGTTACGCGTTTAACATTTACAATTTGACTCCCACTAAATTCGAATAATAAAGAAACTTCAAGCTGTATGCATTTATTTACAATTTTTTAAATTCTGAAAAGGAAAGAAACGAGGCCTTAAGGGCCGTAGAGCGTGTTCACGGTGACAAACAATACGGCTCTTTTTCGATCTCATTCTCAACTGAACTCTCCCTAGTTTTCTGACCATTTTTTTTATTTGGGTTTAATTGTCAAATTTGCAAAGGACCCGTCGTTTTGGTCCGTATAATAGTTCAGTAATTATCGTGTTATTTGTTTTGCAGTGTTTTTAAAGCAAAAAGTTTGTGTCTCAAATGCATTAGTTTCATATTATCTCAATTAATTTAACAGGTTTTACCAAATAAACAAGAAAAATGACGAAATATTGCAAAGACATGTGCATAATTTGTTTTGCACCCAAAAGGTACGATTCGCAATGGCTGTATGCACCCTCAGAGGAAAATGCACATGAGACTTGTGTATCCGAAATAGGATCAATATTTCAGGATCTTATTCAAGTTTCTGTAAGATAGAAAATAATTATAAACAATTTTGGATTAACTCCAATCTTCCGTATTTTAGTTATCATTTGATGAAGAAAGACCACAATTTGTCTGTAATTATTGTAAAACCAAATTGATTACATTGCATAAATTTAAGTTAAAAGCACTGGATGCGTACAAAAAAGTTTCAACTGAAATTCATAACGCAGAACTCATAGAATGCTCTTCGATAGAAAATCCCTTAAAAGTTGAAGAAATTACAGTTTTTGATGTTTCAACAAAACGAACAGAAAAATATGAAATTCAATATTTGGATGAAGATCAAGAGGATAATGTCGAGGTTATAGATGTAGACAACGATTTTTATGCGACTGATGCACATTCAAATGGGTCAAATCGTGACCAAAGTAATATTAGCAGTAATAAGAGGTAACTACACAAAAAATTGATAAAATGTTTCGTCTCTGAATCAAAATTTTGTCTTTTAGACCAACACCCGCATCATTAGAAGTAAAATGCCAGCTTTGTTCTAAAATATTTGCAAGTAATGAAGCGTTTAATATTCATTGGAAGGAACATGAAGAACTGCCACAATACAGGTACAATTCTTATAATTTGTATACTTTTCGAATTCTATAGTATGTTGGTATATATTTTGTAGTTAGTAATAAACTTAGTCCCAATCTGGATATTTTATCTTGAATACATACCTGTTCAGCAGTTTTTAATAATTAATGACTATCAAATTCAAAATTTATTTATTACAAGCCCCGGCATGAGCGCCACGCAAATAAGCGTTGGGTATAGCGAACAGAGTATTAAGACAATGTACCTATTAAGATAATTACACAGTTAAATATAGCTAGAACTTAAACAGGAAAACAATAATTTGTAGAGTATTAAGACAAGAACCAGAACCACCTTAATACCAGCTCGCAGTAGTGGCACTATGCGGCAATTCTATATACATTTTATCATTTAGTCAGAGTAATCAGGGCATCTCAGATTGTGACCACTACCACGGAAGTATTGAAATTTAAGAGCTTATGCACCAAAGTTATATTAGATAATAATACGATACTTTTCAAGAGTGCATATTTAAAAGTTTCAAGCAATCTTCGTACAGTGGAAGGATTAAAGATGTATTCTATAGTGCTGCTCAGGCTTGTTAAGATGGACGTGCATGCTTTAATATGGGGTACCAAACATAATTTGGGCATTCAAGAAGTGGTGTAACAAAACAATTGTATAATCGTACTATTATGGATTACTGATACATGTAATTTATGTTGGAATAAGGTTCAATGTTAGTCACAATTGACACCCAAATTGGATACAGTGCACACGAAGAATCTTGCAATATCACAGTTTATAGTCTACTTTTTTTTTTAATTGAGTTTTTTATTATTATTTCACCAAGCAGAATATCTATGAAGGTGCATTTGTAATTGTTCACAGTTATTAGGAGATATAATTCAAGAAGAAAGTTTAATGGCAGCAGCATAAAATAAGCTTTACAAGAGAGACAAGTCTATGTCATCAATGGAAAAACGAAAAAAAAAACTAAGTAATCAAGACTAGGAATAGAATGAAGAAGAAGAATTGATTTTTTATTTAACTTGTATATTTTCATTTTAAACATTATCACGGAATGGAATAACTTAGTGAAACCTGAATAAATATAATCTTTTTGGTAGCCCTTAGAAAATCCGACTATCGTGTCCGAGAAAAATTCTAAAAAGTTAGTGGTTGTAGACCTACCCGAAAGGAACTCATGTTGATCAAGTTTTTGCTTCCTCAATTTATAGGTACGACGTGTTTAGACCTACGGTATGTAGGTGAAGACCCACAAAATGCCATAATCTCATGGAATTCAGGAGCAAAGAGCAATACGATAATTTGTGAACTTTAAGCGTCATATTAATTTCATAGTGAAACAATTTTGAAGACCAGAAGTTTTGAAAAAGAATATACCTACTAGAATAGAATAGAATAGAATAGAAAAGTTGTTTATTTTCCACCCCCGGCCACTTAGCCACGTCCTAAGACGTTGGGTATTACGATGTTACCAAGATTTACATTTAACGATTCTTAATTATACTGAATACAAAACAAATGGTATGATTAAACGATAGCATATAGAAAAAGATTTTAGTTGTGTGAAAAAATACATTGAAAGAATTAGGCTAGAATATTAATGTTGGTATAAAATACAAATATATGAGATATACATAACAAAGTTACCAAAACATATGCAACTCGAAGTATGTCCTTATACATTAAGCGTAATTAATCCAAACAATATATGCAAAAGTGAATTATCAGGTATGTTAGACTAGCAGTAACTACGGATCAAGCGTAAGTGCAATTTAATACATAATAACAAGGAAACACACAGGCTTGGTCGATTTCGTGTATAATTTTAGATTGAAACGAATCGTTGGCTTGACCGTTTTTATTCAATATAATTATGAATCGTCTGTTAATATTTGTAATATCGTAATACTTTAGTAAGTTTAGTAAGTATTCAAATTTTGTAACGATTGTATAACAAAGCTTGAAATTTGGAATTATGCTCCAGAAATTTCTTTATTGTAACCAAATATTGAAACAATTAAAAAAGAAATTACCGGTAATATTTAATATCTACTTAAGATTTTTGATAAGTCTACCACGTTTTTTTTTCACTTTCGCACAAAAAAATATTGTAAAAGTAGGCTATAGCTCCAACTGCAACTGAAGACGACACGACAAGCTTAATTTTTCACACTCGTATTTCTCCGAATATCTTCCTGAAAAGTATGGTACTGTCACAGTAGCTTGGTAGTGAACTCAAACTTATATGCTGCGTTCCTTTTATCGTTCTGAATGAATCCGTTTGAATCTTCAGAAATATGTATAATTTAGTTCTGTGCTCATATCTTAGAATATATAGCAAAGAGGAATGGCTCAATCGTGTATAAATCGTGTACAAGATCGTAATTTTTTTAAGACTAGGACAATATACGTAGGAGTAAGTGAGATGCGAGGGACCATTATTGTTAAAACTGACCCTTGTTTGTCAAATGTGCTTCTGTTTTGTGAACAGGTTTATGCAATCTAAAATTCTTTTGCGAAATTTAACAAAAATATGGAATCAGTTTTTTTCAAAGCTATTTATCTTTGAGGTTTATTTAGTGCAAAGTTTTATAGTGGCACTAGTGCCTGTTAAAATCTTCAGATGAATTAAAAAAACAGAAAGGAAGTGTTCGGTCAGTGCTTAAAAATATAAATTGGATTATAAACTTGGGAAATCATGTTTCAGGCAACTGCACTATCTAAATTATCTTTTTTGTTAATAGAAGCAAAGATTTATATAAATAAATTATGTGAAATATTTCAAAATAAAGTAGAAAAAGAACATTTTTTACACAAAACCTTTATTTACTCTTTGCAAATTGACAAGTTGTTTAGAATAGGGACGGCGTGTAAATACATGTAAAACATGGACTACGAATACAATCAGATTCATTACGCAAAATCTGGCTTATCACCATTCCTGTTTGTTTATGAAAAACAAAACCTTTTGCCAACAAAGGTAATTTAAACTCAACTATTATCACCACGTCCAAATTGTAAACAACACTTTTACGAATACAAATTAAAATCGTTCTGCTTAAATCCGAAAAAAAACTCAGGTGCATTAAGAACCATTCGGAGTCCGAAAAAAGCGATGACAGATTGAAATAGGCATATAACTATAAAGTTTTGTCCATGTTATTAAGGGATTTTCGGAAAATAATTCACATTGGAGTTACCAGAGCATTGGAGCATGCTTACATGCATGTAGGGATAGTAAAGACTTTTTCAAATATTTATTCAAATATCTGAGGTTGTTATTTAGAGTTTGAAAATTTGAAGGAGCGAAATTCTTGTTTAAAATTGAGACCAACGTGTTGCCTACGACGATATTGGGGTAATAGTTAACTTTTTTTTTCATTCAAATTTAAAGACTACGTATTTCGAACGCAAGCTGAGTAAATACTTATCATAACTGTTAGGAAATTTTTTGTAACTCAGTATGAAATGAGAAAGCTCTTACGCAAGTCCTGTCTTTGTCTCTGAACTTTCCTATGAATTATTCCTTTTATTTTACATAAGACGTTTCCGTTCTTTACTGAATTAAAGATGTTTTAGAAAACCACTGATGCTCGGGAGGAACATAGGAAGAAAATTAGTTGAAAAGGATTATTTGCTTACAACTTGAAAATGTCTTCGTTAATTAATACTATTAATTGGTTGACTGCTACATTGATTCATCTATTTTAAGTAGGGCATATAAAATTCCATACTCTATACTTGTAATTCTAAAATATGGGCTTTGTTTTAAATATATTTTTTCTAACCATAAGTAGGGAGAGATATAAAATAACTACGAATATTACCAACTACAGTTATAATAAAATGTTAAATTTATCATTATTTTTATTCCCACACAAAATTACTAACTTTTTACATTTAATCGGCGTGTTTTTTATATTTGTCTGTTGAAAAAACTGATTGTTGTGTGTTAACGATAAACTAACAGCGTGTGTTTCTCTAGATACAACAAATACGACAAATTTAACATAAATATATTAATTGGTAATTTTCGCGTTACTCAGTTAAACATTTTCGTCTTTTGAAGTGCATGACATGGTTTGATTTGTACTATCAGATTTTGTTTCTTTTGTTTTAATTTTTTGTTCACTAAAAGCCCAAATATATGTATATATGTATAGCTTTATACAAAAATTTTTGCGCTAACGTTTTTAGAATCATACAACAAAATGGATTAGGTAGTTGTTTATTAGATTAAAAGACTTTGAATTTTGCATGTTTGCATGCCTGCGTTTTTTCAACATTAAACAAAGACATAATAATTATAGATCTAAATCTAAAAAATTACATATTTTGCTTCCTCTGGTAAAGCAGTCAGCCAGTCTGAGATTCTTTTAAAGTAATTAAAAAGTAGTCTCCGAATGTAAAAATGTAAATAATTTATAATGTGAAATTATAAGAAATAGTTTATGACCGACAATTTTCTAATTTTTCATTGTTACAATTGCGAAATATTCCGGTATACCAGGTGCTTCGATCGATATCGAATTTTTCGAGCAGGCGAATTCGACTAGATTGAAAATCTGTCATTATCGATGGAATATATTTTCTATGCTATTTTTGTGATCGAATTCAAAATGAAAGAAGATTTGCAGCAAAGTATTTATTTATTTCAATAAATGGTAGGCTACAAGATACATATAAATCAAAATTAATATTAAGCAACAAAAGGAGCAAAAATTATTAAGAATATTGAAACAATTGAAACTTGTTGATATGAAATTCAATTAATTGAAAATGCAAATTAAAGTATTGAAGACTATTGAAATTGGTTCAAAGTGTCCATAGTTTGAACGATGAGATGATAAGTAAATCAAATCAATGGATCTCAATTCTCGAAGCCGAGAATTATAACTAACAACATTTATATCGGCAATCTTTCTATACAAAATTTATATCGGAATCGCTACATTAGCAAAACTGAATTATAATTTATAGAAAATGTCAACAATCTAATTTTCTCTAACTTGATCCTTGTGCCATTTTGTGCTCCACAGTAACGTACAGAAACTTAAAATCTTTATTTCGACGATATTAGGAATTTTTAATTTTGGGTTGATTTACCTTGAATAATCATAACACGGAAAAAGATGGCTACACATATGATACGACGAGCGATACATTTAAAACATATGCAAAAAGGTTAGGCTATACTGGGTAAAATTCGTGTACATGTGATAAGCATTTTTTTTGTCGACACGGGGGGCGAAATGATAAGGGGGCTTATCTATGAGCGCGCTCATACGGCTCGACTATTCTCCTGACCGTAGTTGAATGTAGTCGACTATTTGGTACATTCAAAGTGCGGAGTGAACGATTGTCGTAGTAAAGCGTAATCGTTATCGTTAACTTTCAAAATTTGGCAGAGTGAACGCAAAATAGTTTTTGGTAGTGACTCGTAGCGGACAAAAGTCACTATTTTGGTGGCATGGAAATCAACGAGGTAATAACTAAAGGAGATGAAAATGAGTAAATATCATGTAGCCATTTCTAACACATTGACATTGATATTGTTTGTACTTAAGCGCGGTAATATTTGTACACATGTACACAATTTCACAACCTGTGCGCAATTTTAATCGCTTTTATTTTCATATACTCAAAAGTATTTAATGAATTTGCAAACATGACCATAAAAAAGTTAATAATTAAGAAAAGAAGTTTAGTGGTAAGTTAGGTTGTAGGTTCGGTTATTTCACGGGTTTTTCTTGTGTCAATGCTCCAAGCTCAAAACAAACCAAATGTTCAAGGAAGTAAGTATGATTTATGAATTTGACAGCGAAGACTAAAAATGGAGAATGAAACATACACAAATGCAGGGCAATTTTGGCTACGCCAAAACCCTTGAGAATACTTACCAAGCCATGAAACAGAAATCTATATGTGTGCGTTGGGAGTCGGCTCTCTAAAATGTTCTATGTTTATGGAAAAGTGCCAAACATTGACTTTATATATGCTATAGAGCTTAAGCTACTATACATACAGGATAATAGTTTTCTAGAAATTTACAGCTTGGTTCCTTATCTTCCCAAAGGCTACACGTATTATTACTTAACAAAATAATAAAATAGTTTTGATTACAAAGTAACCTTACAATTTTACGCTCACTAATTCTCAGCTCAGTAATAATTATATGTGTGTATGTGCAGCCGGAGTGCGAATCTATAGGCAGCTACATTCGATATCATCAGCCCACGGCATGCCATGTCGGCACAGCGGCACATACAATGATTACTCAGCTGAGAGTTTTTGTTTGAGGAATCGTAGTCATTTGGTTCAGATAAATTTTTTTAAATAATTTTGTTAGGAAAGGTATACAAATTTTATTTCGGTTCGGAAGATAGGAAAGCAAGCCTAAGATTATCAGAACACCATTTTTCTGTATGAATAGTAGTTTAGGGCGGAGGAGCTATTCAAATCAAACTTTTGTCAGTTTTACGTAAGAATACTGCAAATATTTTAGAATGCTAGGACGCCGCTGAGGTTCTCATGTGGTAGGAGGGAGTCTTTTTCACGGCTTGTGAAGTATTCTCTAGGGTTTTGGCTACGCTCAAGGGGCCAACCCACACGCTTGGGTCGAGCGGGAGAATTTTCCTCCCCTTGTGATTATATATACCAGCACAATAATATTGCTCTGCGGTAGTTAATTTTGTGCGTGTTCAGATAAGTTACAGTTTTGGATATAAACAATAACTGTATCAGAAATTTGCAGCACGTAACGATAATTCAATTATATTATATTATCATGCACGGAACCTTGATTATTTTCTCTGTATTTTCAAAACTTTTTCAACTTCTATGCAGCCCACAAATCGCTTCAATTCGCAATCTCGCATGCATCCAAAAGAGTACAGCTATAGTGTTCCTATATATTTGTCTGCTATTTGTCCTTATTTACGGCAGAAGTAATTTCTTACTGAGCTTCTGAGTTTCATCTTTGTTTTTGGGCCTAATTTAGACCTTAGATTTGTAATCACAAATATATCGTCTCCTTTTGATTTAGCCAAAGCATTTCCAGAATTATAATTTTTTTTATTTTGCTGTGAATTTTGATAGGGAGATGCTGTGATGCTGTGAAAATCTATAAATGAAGTAAAAATATTGCAATATTGCTGTGAAAATCTCTGCGCTGAAACGAAAAACTCATTCTATCCTGCAATCGCAGGGTGTGACAAATGAAAGAATGACCAAATTCCAACCTTTCAATATAAGTTTGCTTGGAAATATTCGCGGTTTCGATGTGCAAACAGCCTAAAGGTATAATTATTTTCTTTTAAAACTCAAAACATTTCATTTCTTTTAATTTTTTTTTATGAAAAAGTATTTTGTTTATTACAACACGAGATCAACAATCCTCTACTACATAATGAAAGAAAATGCTGAAATTTTTCCAGCAGTTGGCTATCCCTGTTTGTTTCATATTATGTTATTCTATAGCTGATTTTCAATATATCTCAACCAAACGATAAAACGATAAAGTAAGTAAATATATAAAAGATGCAGTTGCTTCAATTTGTTGAAACCTTCTTGGAAACATGCCCGATTATTATATTGTATCAATTTTGGCTTAAGAGCAAAATCTGTGGATTAAGCTTGTAACTAAATGGATACAAACATACATATCGCTATCTCTATTTAGCTATCAGATTTATTTTCTATTAAATTCAGTCATTAGTAACTAACATGTACCACAGATAAAACGATGTGTTAAAAAATGATGCCAATTTAAAATTTCTTTTGTGCTGTAATTTTTCCTGAAATTGTAATAATTTTTGTAAACTCGTTCTACATGCTTTGCTACACTTTTCCTTATATATTGACTTTAATTTGTTGGAGCTTCATTTTTCTGTGGAAGTTGTAGTTTAGTCTTCACGATCTGTTTTGATTGAAATTTTAGTTCTTTTTTAGTGAGGCTTTATCAATTCAAAAAGGTTATAAATGAATTAAAAAAAATGGAACAGTACAGAAGTTTAAGTATTCACAACATATTGAACATATTCAAGAAAAATATCAACGTTTAAAGTTGGAAATGCTAAAATATTGAAATTTATATATAGGCATATGTATATATTACTCTCAACAACCACTAACTTCATTGTAATTCCAAATCGTGGCATTAAATATTGTAGGTGCTTATGGGAAATGAGTTAATTTCATATTTAAGGTGCACTGAAAAATTATTTTTTTATGGATATAATTCTGACGACTTTTCAAAGGCTCAAATGTCTTCAAAATTGATAAGAGCACGGTTTTCCCGTCAATCGCAAGGGTATTTAAACGCCCTGGAGAAAGTGATAAAGAAGTTTCAGCAAGATCAGAAATCTACAAATTATTTAAGAAATGAAATTAAGTATGCTTAAAAAAACTCAGCGACTGCCTGTCTAGGAATAACTGATGCCATGAGGACTTGTCCTACAGCAGCTTTGTTACCCTTATTAAATCATCCACCCCTGCATTTGCAGGAAGCGATCTCAAGTGCTATCAGATTGCAAAAGGTGATATGGTTGGTCATTTAAGTATCTTAAAACAGATATGCTTCGAGCAAATAAAGACAATATCTGATATAATCACACCCGACGCGGTTTTGGGAGACCGACATCAATGATATTCTATTAAACCGTTCTTCCAACAAGGTTCGATGGTGTGGTTCCAGATGGTTCCAAAACGAACAGTGGAGTCTGACTGAGTGTATACGGGCCCAGATGCCTTATATCGAAGGCCCTGGGCTCTACCACTACCTTATTCCAAGCCGAGGTCCTGGCCATTGAAGAATGCGTCAATACCTGCATTATGAGAGCCATAAATGGCTCAACCATTAATACCTCTCCAACAGTCAAGCCGCTCTCAAGCCCTTAAAATCCTTCACTATTAAGTCAAGGATACTTTGAGAGTGCCTGCCAACCCTTAAAAATTTATCAAGGAGAAACAAAGTTATCCTTATGCGGATGCTTGGACATGAGGGCCATAAAGACAATGAAATTGGTGATGCCCTAACCAGAAGAGGAGCCGAAGCTCCCTTCGTCGGACCTGAGCCATTTTAGGGCGCTTCAAAGTGTTACCTCAGAGCTACCCTAAAAAGCTGAGAGAATAAACATACACCCCCTATTGGGAAAGGCTACAAGGACTTCGTCAGGTACAAAAGTTTATTGACACCTTTGGCGCAAAAACAAAGAAACTCCTATTCCTTAGGAGAACAGAGCTCAACATGATTACAGGACTCTTTTAATGCCATTGTCGATTGAGGTATCACCTATATAAGATGGGCTTGGCCGAGACTTCATCCTGCCGCTTCGGTCAGAATGCTCATGAAACCTCGGAGCACTTGTTCTGCAACTGCGAAGCATTGGCCAGATGGAGATGACTCCACCCGAACATGCCTTTCCTTCACCAAACTACGTCTGGAACCAAGTCCCAGAATGGTATTAGACTTTATTAACGGTCTACATCTGGGAAGGGAGTAAATCGAATGAGGACGCACAATAAATTTTCAGGTCGCAGTGAATGCGAAGCCAATGCATGCACACCCCTCCACAAATCTAATTTAATCTAAGTATGATTTACTTTCTCAGTATTCTCCTCAAAATTATCTTGTGAATAGGGGCGGATACATATTTACATTTATGTACGCATTTTTCTTTTACATATTATGAACTGAAAAAACAATAATTTTTGATTGTTTCTTCGAGTATCATTTTTTATTATTGAAAAAGCATTCAATGCTGTTTAAGGACGTTTGAACCTTATCTGGAATGTCTGTTGTTGCTTCAATTTAAGACTCCGCAAATGCAGATCCAGAAATATGGACGCGCAACAGAACTACATATTTCTATGTAGAATTGAAGATGCATAAAGCAATAACCAATAGAATACAAAGTAAAATAAAATCAGAACACGTAGCAAGACTTTATTCGAGATAAAGAGGGGGGTGAATGAAAAAAATCCAAAGATTTCTGAAAATTAGTTCAGCTTAGAATGTTTTCGAGGTAAGGAATTTCGAGTTAAGAGTTAAGGTTTTCTATGAAAAAGCGAACGGAGTGCCGAATGAATTGCAAAAAAATCGATTTTAAGAGAAATTCGAGTAAGAGGAAGTTAGGTTTGACTGTATAGTGGTCACGTTTCTGGTCGTGCCAAGAGCTTCTTGGTCATGAACTGACCTCAAGAAATACACATCGTGAATCGTGATATGGTTGGTAGTCGTATTTGCCTTAATCTTTGCATTTTTCTTATTGGGAAAGTGAAAAAGTGTTGTATTCATTGTCATTCAGCGTACACTACTACTATATTACATTATCTTTAGTAATTTTAAGCCAGTTTGTTTTCTGAATGCAATAATAAACACAAATTTTACTTGACATATTGTTACGTGCAACAAGTCAAGTGCAGACAAGTGACATCTATTGGAAATGGAAACCGGCGTAAA
The DNA here is from genome assembly GCA_963930735.1 of Dioctria linearis. Lineage (NCBI taxonomy): Eukaryota > Metazoa > Arthropoda > Insecta > Diptera > Asilidae > Dioctria > Dioctria linearis. The sequence continues at coordinate 261,353,816 of OZ005742.1, read as the reverse complement.
ATGTGTTCGCACCATAAACAACTTTACGTGGGGAAAACTAATGTTTCTAGAATAGAATTTGCTAGACTGTAATAGATGTCTCCAGAATCATTTCTGTGTTGTATAGGAGATGTCGCTACTTGCAAAAAACCTTTATTTAATGGTACAAATAACATTTTTTCATCATATAAAGTAAAAATTGTTAAAAACCAAATCAAAACTAATATATATATTTTTAGAAGTATTAATGTTGGAAATAATAAGCAAAAGATAAGTAGAGAAAATGTATAGATAGGCGAAATGGTTCTAATTGGACCGCGATAATTTAAAGTAGCAAGTGATAATTAAAGTAGAATATAATTGATTGTGAGTTTATAAAAGTAAATAGTAGAGTGACGTAAAAAGACCGTGTAAATTACTATACCTGAAAGATTGTACTTTGAATAACGAAGCAAAGCCACGCTCGTAACAATATTTATTTACATTTAATTTTTTAAGTATGTAGTACGCTAATTTTTTACCAGGCAAAGCAGCAGCAGTAGCAACCACAAGTCAAGCACTGATTTCTTTTCTCTGTTAGTTATGTTGCTTGTTTTCTACTGATCTGCTGGGCTGCTGTCGTTTGGCTAGGAAAATGATTCGGGTTCTGTTTAAATAGACAGAAAAATGCATATAAACTAGTTAAGTAAAGTATGTTTATTATTGTATTCAGAAAATAAGAGGTGCCAGACATAAAGTTAGTAGAAGAGAAAACTTTGGGTGATTGACACTAATACAAATCTAAAGCCAGTTTACGGCTTGTAGTTTTAAAAGCTTTTGGTCGGTCTAATTCGCGTTATTATTCCATGATTAATTATTTCGTAATTATTTTTGTATTCGTTTGCAGGTCCAAGGCTAGTTTGCCTTCTACGCTACCGACCTGCAAGCACTCATTATCGTCAGCCCTGCAATGCAGTATGCTAACCCTAGCAGATGTACGGAAATTTAATGCTTCTTTCAAAGCAATGTCTTATAAAAAAGACCAGGATTCATTTTTTTTGAAATATTGCTCCGTACGCCCACCAGAGCGGCGTCATCCAAAGCCTGGTGTGAGATGTTGTAGAAGCATGTCGATTACTTATTTTGTAAATAAGAACAGCATACCTGTTCAGGTCTGTCGAGAAACATTTTGTAAAATATTGGGTGTGAATAAAGAGCGAATCCGAATTGTAATGAAGAGGTTTTTAGAAAACGGACATCCAGAGATTCAGAGTTGTGGAGACGATCTGTACTGAAAACAGTTTACTTTTAGTTTATTAATTAGTTTTTTCGTAATTGTAAGTGTTGAATTGTTTTTACAAAAATAAACAATATCTTTTAATAAAAACAAATACTTTTATGCGTTCAAGGGAACCTTCCTAATGAATTTTACGAACGTGGATAATGAATAGCACTTTCGATCACCCATAAGACTTGTTTGTATTTAATAGTAACAATTTTTTTATTATTGGGTAGAGCCTTTTGCGAGATGGACTATTTGAATTTATCAGTTAACGTTTTGCTTGTTGCACATCCAAACAAAACAGCAACAACTTTTTATAATTGCTGAAATTAATTGCTTTAATATTGGTGGGTTTATTATTTCGTCCTCCAGTTATTATGAACTATTGTTTATTGAAAACCATATATGTATAGTATACATATACAATGTGTATTTTCGAAACTTGATCAACGAAATGTGTGGATACTAGACCTACTAGCCCTATAGCCCTCTCCCATCAAGAATTATGATTGTCTAAACTAAAAATTTCGGATTTTCTTACCTTTTTGTTTTTATTTTACCTCTATTATTTTTGCAAAAAGGTCGTTAACATAACTCCGGATTATTGGTAATCTGTTGTGCGTGATCCAGGGAATATGGTCGCTGTACAAGGACTTTGTAGTATACCTTATACAGCTAGGTAATTTTTGCTGTATGTGTCCTGGTTGTCATTGTCCTTTTCTGTTTATCATCTCATCTTTCAAAACTTATTTTATTCGTACACGATCCTTGCGGTTCCTTAGCTCTTAATTTCTGCTATATATAGTGACATAAAACCAACTTTGGTTCAAATGTTAGCTAAAAAGAAGGGAGATTTAGAAAACTTCATCAGCCTATCATCTGCCAGTCATTTGCTGAACATTTATGTTTTTTTTTGTTATTTACTAGGTTTTATCTCCTGAGATTGTCCAAACTTGTTATGTTTTAGAATTACTCATTCTATCACCTGAAATCAATAAACCTAAATAGATTTTGTGTATAGGTAAAGGAAGCTTTCTTTAACAGTCAGCAAAATTAAGAAAAATATACATTTTTATTAGTGGCATTTTATAATCCTTGTATCAAATCTTACTAGTGGACAAATGGACAATGTCAAGATCGATTAGTTGAGAATGGATTAACTTAGCATGCTTAATTTTCGATCACTGCATTTATATAAGAATTATTATAGTTCTTAGCTCAAAAATGATTTTTCCAATTCATTTCTAATTATTTTTTAAAATTTCGAATCTCTTTTCATTGTTCGAAATTATAGAGCTGTGCCAATTCGTGACTGCTTTCTCATTTGTTTTTCTACTGACATTGGCACGCTTTTAGCAATGAATTGGCACAAATCCTTCATTAGTGAGCCTCTTTTTTTGGTTGCCATACAATATAATTTTCATTTGTCACGTCTTCTAGGTAAAGCGGTCAATTGGCGGCATTTTAATGTACTGAAAAGTAATGAAATTACTAGCTACTGTGGATTTAATCAATGTTATCGACAAAAAATTGGTGTTAAATCAATTAAAACTTTGATTCGCGTTATTTATCCCAACCGTCCATATAATCTCTTGCAAAGTGTCCAGGGTTAAGCACCCTTTGTATTTGATTTGCTGTGGGGGCTGGAGCTTGATAAATTTTCCTCCTTTAGGTTTTCATTATAACTGCCTTCTTGTGTAGTTATATGACCCCTTATATCCTTACGGAACAGCTAACTGGGATGACTCAAATCCGAATGTTCATAAATTTAAGCTCGCGAAGTATATGACTATTTATGTACATCGATGTATGTATACAGCAAAATAAAAATTAGTTCGAACTTTAATTTAATTTCATGATTTGATGATTTCTTAATTTTAAGAATTATTAAATTAATATAAATAAATTTTATAAACTAAATTTACAATATAAATTCAATCCTATGTATCGTATGAGAAAAATACGTACCCATTACACACCATAGTAAAAAAAAGGCTTTGATTATTTTAAGATTACATGCTCTAATTACTGTGCTAAATAAGAAATTTATTTACAAATCTTGCAATAAACAAACAAAAAATTTATGTAAAACATTCCGAAGCCGGTATTGTGCCTAAAAGTGTTCATGTTTCTTCACTTTAGTTCAATTATGGTTGAAGATCCAGTCGAAAAAAGACGTCGGTTAGGAAGAGAAAGGCAAAAAAGATGGCGAGAACGCCATAGACAAGGAAGGTTAAAGAAATTGCTAAAAGCTGTTGCTGAAAGACAAAGATATAAGCGATCATATGAGTTTGAAGAAGAAATGATAACAAAACGAGTTGATAACATGTATCTTCAAGGAAATGAAACTCAACTGGAGACATCGAAACAGGCTCAAGTAAGACGTGTTCCTAACGCCATAACTAAGCAGTTAAGATGCGTAAGACAAGCTACTGATGCTTTACCATATCTTACCAGTTCCTATAGTCGCTCATGGTATATAGAGCCTCAATGTGATGCCACTAGTTCACTTCATTTTCAATCTTCGCCTTTAACTAATTCTTTTAGTGATTCAATTGTTGCTATCGAAGAACATACATTTTTATAAAATTTAATAAAGTTAAGTAAAATAACTTTTAAGCTTTGAAACATACTTTTTATATTCATACATTCTACACCTCGGGTTTATAAGCAGATTGTATTTAGGCACCCTTCATTATTATTTATGTATTGAGTATACATACTAGTTTAGGTCGAGAATGTATGGATGGATACTCTGTGATTGAATATTTCTAATTACTAGCTCAAAGGCGAACGTGATTTTATAGTTTAAGCATTTTTATTATGTGTATAGTTCAAGGAAATTTTTTAAATTTGCTGGTGTAAGATTCTGGTTGGGAGTCTTCAGTAGAGATTATGTAGATTTAACTATTCAAATAATATTTTTGTAGTTTGGTTTATTTGTGGTCGAATTTCATATTCGAATTTTATGCGGGAATAAATGCATACATAACTAATTGAAATATCTTCATTGCAAATTTTGTAATTTATTGTAAATGAAATAATATTGCTTGTCTGCACTAGAGTAATGGAAAATATGAAATGAATTGAGTAAAAATATAATTTAATTACCTCACATGTGCATTTTCAATGGAAATTTATGAAATAAAATTTCTTAAGCGTTCAAGTAGTCAGAATTGAATTGAATTCAAAGCAAATTTTGGAATCGGTGTTTGCTGCATAGGCGGAAAGAAAAAATGTCAGCTTAAAATTTGATATTAAGCTTCCTGTGTTAATAACAGTTTTAGAAATTCACACATATTTAGCCCTAGATTAAAACAATAAAAACTATTTATTTTTTGATTCTACTTAACTCCGAATCAGTAGGACTTATACATAATAGAATAAGGGCCATGTTGACCAACTCATTTAATAAAAATGTTATTTTATTTGGGCTTTATAATGCTGTTAGAGAGTGTTGTTATGGCTGATTCACTTAAAATAAAATTCAAGTTACAGGTATCAAATAATTAAAAATTTAGTACATTCTCCTGCCTTATAGGAGTACTAAAACCCAAATTAAATTTAAAATGTATAAATGGGTTGGTGAAAAGATAAAATTATAGCAAAACTGGCATGACTTTTAGAATTTACCTTTGCTATTCTGTTTAAGTTTGTCTCCAATTTGTTAAGAACTGATGGTTGTACAGTGCATCACAATTTAGTTAATCCATGAACATTAAAAAAGAAAGATGGGTGTGTGATCACAACTATCATTAGAAGTGAGACTTCTGGAATCAATTTAATCATACATAACTATTTACACATATTATTTTTATATGTACTATGTGTAACTAACACCAATCTTCCTGCCACATTTGAGAACTGAGAAGGAAACGAAAATTTGAAATGCGCATGTATCTCTTTTTGAGACGTGGAGCGACAGAACTACTCTTTCCCGGTCTTCAAACGCAAACTCCGTATGAAACGGAATTGTGAAATCAAGCGTACTCATTGCACATGAGAAAGCACCTTCTAAGTTACATAGTTATGGATATAGAAGCCAAACAATAGAAAAAAAAATCAGACGAAAATAGCGATGAAAAGATTACTAGTACAGGGTCTGACAGGAAGTTTTTAAGCTTAAATCGAATACTTATTTTAGTTAAAAGAGTTTTTGTGTATTTTTTCGAATCGAAAGTAGTTTATTTGTAAATAAAAAAGAAACTACATCGACTATTAATAATCTCCACGATTTCTTCTTATTCATACACCACCTGCAATAGTGGCACAATTCAAAAATCAGAGTTTCGAGATAATCGGCATTGCAAGTTTTGATAATTTAAGGACCTAGATAATATTAGTGAGGTGTTTTTTTTTTGTAATGACGACTGCTTGGCTTTAGTGATCAAAAAAGAGATAGAGTGAAATTTTTCACCATTTTTGAGATGTGCCGTTTTTTGCAATAATTTTAATAAAAAATGTTCAAAAAACATAAAATGCGTTGACACTTGTGTCGTTTACCGGAATTTAAGCATCAAATTCTAATTTACCATAAGTTCAGGCATTGGCACAAATTTCGCAATCTATGAGTTGTGCCACTATTGCAGCCCAGCCGGTGAGCAAGTCATGTACAGGGTGTTACGGATCGAAGTATTTTAAAGTATATCACGAGTACTATGTGAAGCTTGCTTTCGCAGCTATGCACGTATACTTTAGGATACTTTGATCCGGAACAACTTGTATGTTGTTGTTCTTTTGTTAAAATTTTGAACCATATTTTCGTATATTCGTTCAAGAAGGAATTTATTTGGATTCTCCGGTATATAGCAAAAGCTAAAAAATGTTTCGTATATCGTATGTTCCATCTCATAATTAGCTCCCCGGATCTCATCTTTCAAACCAGCTTTCATACAGGGTGTTTCCCACTAGAAGGTCAATAGAGCAGGAGGTGATAATACTCACCTAGCCAAATAAAAATTGTATGGCAGGAGGGGAGGGAGGAGTTACAGGGTCTTTCCAACGACTACTCAACCAGCCCAATACCCCTCTCCTTAAAGAGTTATGCTTGTCTAAACTGAAAATTTCGGATTTTCTTACTTGTTTTTTTACTTTGAAATCTTTTTTTTTAATAAATAGGTGGTAGTTAACATAACTTTTTAAAAAAGAAAAAACTGTAAACTGTAGACTTTCCTCTTTAATTTGACCTATTATTCCCTATGTGTTAACTCCTCTAGCCGTTAAACAGTTATTAACTCATAACCTATTCAGGTCACACCGAAATTAGACGATATTTTTTAAAATGACGTGCTGAGAGACCAAATTATTGTTGAGAATAGGTTTGAAAATAGGTTTGAGAATAGGTTTAGAGCTAATAACTCTTAAAGGGCTTCAGATAGCACATTGGCTGTAATAAGTCACATTAAAGAGGAGACTCTATAGTTTACAGTTTTTATAAAAAAAAGTTATGTTAACGACCTTTTTGCATATAAAGGTTTTTGTGTATTAAGGTTTTTTAGATTTTTCAACTCACAAGTTTTGCATTTAAGGAGGTAGGCCGTTATAGACAGCCTTATTAGACACTTTGTTACTACATTGTCTCTATTTCAATTTTAAATTCTCAATTTAAAAGGGGTAAGAACTCTGTTTTTTTTAAACATCGATCACTATAAATTTGAGAATTTTTTTGTCTGTTGTACACCATTTGAACAAATTAACTATGAAAATAAATGATATTTATTTGCTGAGTTTTTTCATTTGTATTTATTGCTATTGTTCATACCATCTTTATTTTGTATACAATAAAAATAAAATCGAATGGTAACGTTGAAAATTCTTTTTATTTCCAAGTTTCGTCACCCATTAAAACTAATGCGTTTTTCATTTTGCACAGCTCGTCAAATCTAGCGTTCCTTTACAAGAATGGAATATAATTCTCATATCTGGGCCGAGGCTGGTCGCACAGCCTTAGCTTCATTAGATTTTGTACAAAAGAGAGCCTTCACGCTCATTGACGATGTGGCAATAACTTGTCATATCGCCTTGCTCGAGCACCGCCGCAATTTCGGATGTCCCGCTCCTTTATCGCTACATGCATGGTCAATGTTCTCATGAAATATCTTGTCTGCTCCTTTGTAGATTAATTCATCATTCAAAATACATACATGTATATATTTATTGACTTATCAGAACGAGCTTAACATAAGCTCGCTGTAGTGACACGTTTAATGAATAAACGGTCAACAATAGATGCGTTTCATCACTTAGTCGGTGTTGGTATTAGTATGTTAAACTAAACATAAACCAAACACCAGATGAAATTATGTGCAATGCAACATTGAACAGAAAAATTAAATAGAACTAAAAAGATTAAATATTATATAGGCGTTTTTTTAAAACATGCTTAGAAACGTCAGCAGCAAAATGCTCGGCTATATTATTAACAGTAACTCTTTTGTAGGGCTTATAAACAATAACTACGATTTCTTCCATACATATAATTGTACGGCGTAAGTCGTCTATTCTTGGCGCCTTTTTTATGCAAAAATACGAAAAAAGTTTCTACATTTGTACCTTTAGCATGCTTGTCCCAGTATATAGACTGATCTTACCTCTACCTGGGCGCACAATCTTAAGATTTCAACAGAATCACTTATAGAAAATTCTTCGATCTACTTTCTAATGATAAATTCCTGGCTGGTTGGTTAGTTTGGGTGTCAAGAAATAGACCTATTTGTCTACTGTTGAATTTCGTATCACACGAACAAAATTACTTTTCGATGAACTTCTCTTTCTGGCAACATTTCTTCTAAACAAAACTAGTCTTTATTATTTGCTCAACTTTTTTTTTAAATTTAATATCTAATACCCATATCTTTCGTTCCACTCTCTCACAAAACACGTGTTAGAAATTCTGTAACCCATGTTACACTAGGAAATATATGTAGTAGGTATACGCAACTTTAATAATATAATATTTATTCCCTGAATGCACCTTCGCACAACGACTTGTTATAATACAATTAGTGTTTAGATTTTTAAGATTAATTTTATTGTAAAGATATCATATTTCGATTATTGAGCTATATGTATAATATAGAATTCTATTTACAATAAAATATAAATAGTTAGTATAGATAAGATTCCAAGGCCTTTATTGTGCTTAAAAGTGTTCATGTTTCTTCACTTTAGTTCAAATATGTATGAGGATCTTGTGGAAAAAAGGCGTCAGATGGGAAGAGAAAGGCAAAGAAAATGGCGAGAGCGACAAAATCCGGAAAAGTTAGAGTTAATTCGAAGAAGAAATTTGGAAAGAAAGAAGATCAGACGATTGCTTCAATCCGAAAAAGAAAGTAAAACCAGACAACTTGTAAATGCCGACAATCTGGAAAAAATGCAACAATTGAAAACACTGGAGAGGCAGATGACACAAGCAAGATGTGTTGCTAACGCACTGCAATTCAACCATGAAAGGCAAGCTGCTAATGCTACTGAACTTCATAAATTTATTATAAAATATAATAATATTAATTAAAATTTTACGAAATACATATTATATAATATATTAACCATCGAACACCCTAGAAACACCACTTAGGTCGCGCTGTAGTCTAGCAAATAAGTTGCGTCTATGAATATGATAGTTGATTGTATTTTTTTGATTTTAAACGTCATAATAATTTATGGAATTTAAACTTTTCTAATTTGACATTTTACATCCTATTAAAAAGTATAAAACAAATAATTCGCACACAAGACAGAAAGTTCACGGGCACTGAGTTTGATTGATATCAGTATTATTACAATTTCTTACGGTTTCTTTTATAATAAACTGGAAACAAGAAATGACTTTGAGGTTGGTTAGTATATATATTTCCTTCTCATGGAGTCTTTCTTTCTTTCGAATTTATAGCCGTTTAAAGGTTTCGCCAATATATTTTCTTTCATAATAAAGAAAGGTTAATTTGATTACATATTTTCGCAGATGCGAATACTAAATTATAGTACTACTGAAACAATATTGTAGTAAAAACTACTATTAACTAAAGAACTCAGCATATGTATCCCCTTTTGCGTAGTATTGGTTATATTTAATTCTGTAATCTGGTTTAAAAAATCCAATTAATCACCTGTGCTGAGAGCATCCGGGGTAATAACTAATTTAGCATAACATTAGGTCACTTGAGAGTAAATTTTTTAAATCAAAAATTCCACAAAGTTAAGATCAAATAAAATCGAAGCTAATCTTGAACCTTGGCAAGGGACAAACGTACAAAATTTCATGTTTCGTTTTTTTATAATTAATTGGCAAGAGATTTACTATTAATTGGGCAGATGTATGTGTATCAAATTTTAAGTTATACATTCTGACTGCTAAAAAGCAATTAGTTTGATGTTTTATTATCTACTAAGACCTTGTGTGAATTTATTGGGATAAGAAAATTTTTCCCAGAACGGTGAGAAACACGAAAACTGGCTTTTAGTAAGGTTTAATCATAGTTCATTAGAATATATGCATTAAAGTAAATTACTTCTATTCTATGAAACAAAGTAAAAAAAAAAGTTGGTTCTGTAAATTAAAATTTGTTGGCAAAGGACTACTATAACTAAAATAAAGACAATAAGACGGTCAATATGATAAACAAAATGGCTGTAAGCTTTCAAATCAATAACGAAATCCTATCATTTTGTATTACAAATCTATGTAAAATAACATTACAAAGGTTTAGGCTAAATTATCTACTTTTATAGTGCATTTGCAATCACTGTTTGTTGAACACCAAGAACAACAGACAACGTGATAGATTATTCTGTTTTAAATCTCTTACACAAAGTTATTAAATTTCTCTGGGGATAATCGGTGGATTTTGATAGTCACTTGTGAATTACTTTTTCAATAAACAATAGGAAGCCGATTGGCAAAAGAACAGTTACCGGGTTGCTAGACAATTAGTTGGATAGAATAGCTATCTTTCGGGTCGAATAAAAAATCTAGGAATGATAACTAACACATTCTTAAGGATTGCAAAAAAAAAAGAGATTTACATATAGCTACTAAAAGTTCTACTCCTTGTTTGAATTTAAATCCTCCTTTTTCCAGCCCATTTGTTCAAGCTTTTAAAATTTGTTTTCTTTACCTCAAATATCAATGTAGAATCTGGTGGAATACTTGGTGGGCTAGCCCCGCTTAAATGAATATCCATGTTAGCTAACATGTAAGCTTGAATTACTTATTATGTCGACGAAATCTTAAAAATCAAATCAAATTAAAACTTTGAAATCTTAAGGCTGAAACAGATTACACTGGCAAAATGTTAGAGATGATCTACTATCTGATATGTTATTGTTAGTTATTCGATTGCCTTTATCAGATTACTAGACTATGATTAAATTTCAATGAATAATACGTACCTAAATACATTGGACTTACATAGGTATGTAGCTATATTCTTGAAATAACTTAGCTTTTAAATAAAATAAATATATGCGACCGAACTTATTGACCCAGTGGTATTGATTGATTATTATCGGAGTAAATTGAATAGAAAAATTTGAAATAATGTGTCTGTTTTTATTGAATGACATGGTAGTCATCATAATAAAGTGTGAGATAAATTTTTCTTTTTACTTTTAAGAGATTGTTGTAATTGATTAATGGATAATTAATAATATGCGCCTATTTCCTACATAGTAATAACGATATTTGATCCGTTGAAAGTGGTGCAAGTCCATTTGGGTATAGTATTTCTATTTTCTTCAGACATCTTTGTTAAATATAATTGGTTAATAATTTTATATACATATTTAACTTCAAAACACACAAAAGTTCACTTTTAGATGCTATAAATATTTGTAAATGATGTCTTTTTTACGTTTATTTAATCTAATTTGGATGAATTCTAGTGGTAGGATATATACATATTTCGAAGTATGCTTTGGTTTGGCACATTGTGCTTTTTAAGGGGGTTGGGGGGGGGGGGGGTTCGAAAAATATCATAAAAATGACATAAAGTGAAATATACTGCAACGTATACGTGCGTTTCTTCGCTTCGTTATTAAATGTTGCGTTCCTTTTCTCGTTCAGAATGAATTAATGAATTTTTTCAATCCATGTCCTTCATTTTCTCGGGCCGAACGATTTAATTTCAATCTGTCTTCGCTTTTTTTTTGCATGTACTAAAGTTATAAACTGTAACAAATCATGATTTAATTTATTAGTAACAATTTCACTACTTAATCTGGATCATTGCTTTGTTAATATGAATTACTAAAATTACGTTAGCACAATTTCAGGAACATTTTTTTTTTGTCAATACATATTCTAATATGTTAGCACTGAAGGCAATTTTATCTATAGGCAAGGTTATCAATTTTGTTCAGTATGCTAAGACTTTTTTGTTTTGTGAACGTCCTTGATTGTGCTTGCATTAAACACTATTATCTGGCGATGCAAGATCCTAACTATTTTTATATACTATCGTTCTGGCTACTTTTACTTCCTTCTTGTTTTTCAATATAGTTGCTATAATATTTGCTTCAATTTCAGTAAAATAATTTCAAATTTTAATCAAATGTAATAACTTTAATTACTAGGGCTTTTTTTTTGATCCTCATTTAACAAACGGGAAACGCAAGTATTTCAAGCAAGGTTCGAAATATTTAATAGCAATAATATGGGTTTTGTTGTCGTCGTGAATAAAGTTTATCTTTCCTATTCACTATAGACTAGAGTAATTGTTTTATCATAAACAATTTTGCCGTAAAAATCAACGATAAATTGTGTGACTAGGCATTCTGCTATTGGCTTCCAAGAATTTTGAATCTCAACCAGAAAATAAATTGTAGAATTATACATCTCTGTGTGTAATATGAAACTTTAGAAATGGTAATGAAATTAGCTCCGATACGGGGACTGAGTAATATAAGCTACCCTGGGATAATTCATAATTTGTAGCTTAAAATTGTCATTCCAATTTATATTGGCACATTCTAATCCAAGAAATTCATATCCATTACTATTAAAGAAAGTTTTGTTTCCCCTGCGATATACATGGTTGTCTGTCCTATGCTTATATTCCAATTTTTTTTTGTCTACTCTCTCGAATTTTGTTCATCTAAAAAAGTTTTTTTTTTTAAATCTCGAAGTAAATTGAATTGTTAGTGTTTCGTACACTCCATTGAAAATCTCTTAAATAATAATATAAAATATAAAATCGATTTCTACCTCTTCACTCAACTAAAATATTATTTTACTTCAAATACGGTAAAATCGTGGAATTCATTGTATTATTTCACTTTTTTCAGTTCTGTTTCGAGACGAAAGAAGAGGAGCTCCTGGGCACCTAGGTGTGAGATAATTTCATGCCGGAGAACTAAAAGAGATTATCCAAAATTGAGATTTTTTAAATTTCCTTCAAGAGGTACAGAAATGTATAAAACATGGTTAATTGCTTGTTCTCTGAAAGCCCCACCAGCAGCTAAGAACTCATATATATGTTCTCGACATTTTCATGCTGAAGACATGGGCACAATGAAATTAAAGAAAAATGTTATCCCTACTTGTCATATAATGCCAATGAACACCAGGCCCGAAGCTGAAACAATGAAATTTGGCGTCCGAAGCAGATTTCCTTTTCCGGCTCATTTACTTTAGTAGGAATAAAAAATATAAATATAACCAATATGTGGACAACTAACTCTAGAGAGGGTTTTCATAGAATATTGTGGGTTCCTTGACTTTGAGATGGCAGAAAACACAACATCCGAGTATATATATTGTTGTGAATGAACAGTAAAAGCATTTCGTGTACTTACATAAGTTAATGTAATTTTGTAAAAATTACATTATTTCCACTACTTGAATAAAAATTATTTAATTTTGTTTTGTAAATTTTTTTTTCGGATAGTAAATTTCAGATATTGATGTATGTAAATGTACTAAAGAGAAAAATATATATATAACGGCAATATCGTAGTTGGGTTATATGTAAAATTATTGCTCATGCAATAGGAAGACTATTGAGGTTATAGAAAATTTTACAATTTCAAATTAATTTTATCATTGAACTAAATTTTAGCTAATTTGTGCTTTTACTGATGTTCTTCTATGAGAAAATTGTATTATAGTACATTCTAATTTAAAGTGTTACAATTTATGTTTTAGTTTGTAAACAACATACAAATAAAAAAATAAACTCCTTTTTAAGTAAATGTTCACCTATAAGACATGCTTTCGTTAGCTCAATATATTGGATTTGGCTGGGTATATGTAGAGTTAACTATCAATGTTATTTATTTCTAATAAGAATTTACAATTCAACTGTACCTTATTCCAAAAAGTCTTCCAGTATTAGTTTTTATGCGGTATTGCTGACTTGCTTAGTTTCCTGTCATATCTCAATGAATCTATCCACTGTCGCAGTATCTAGGTCTGTTTTGACCGGAATCGCAAATAGCTATGCACTTAATAAAGCAAAGTAACATTCGAATTGCAGTGAAAGCTTTTATCATTTCGCTTCTAATTAAATATTTAATAGCACGAAAATTCAAAGTTTTTCCGTTTTGTAAAAAACACAATGCACGGAAAGAGGAAACATTCCACTACTTACACTATGCAAATATGGTACGAGGACTTTGGGAAATATGGAACGCTATTGTGGATTTTTTCTGCTAATATAAAGCAGAAACTAAAGCTCAGTGAAAATTTTTGTGTTTGAAAACACTACTAAACTAAAATTCGTGTACTACATGAGCGTATTACATTTTTCCTTGAGAAAAAAAAAACTCACAGCGCGTTAGAAGCGCGTACCAAAACAGAATCATAGTTGACTACTGTCGTTTGCAAATGTATTGTACTATTTGAATATTAGCAGCTATTTTCGTTCTGAAATTGACATTAGCTAGACTATTTAGTCAATTATTCCTGATAATGCTTAGCCTCCATCAGGAACTTAAGAACCCTGTGAGTTTGTATGGAAATGTAACGTAACGAAAATAAGTGTTCTTATCTGGATTTGTTGTCGCGATTCTGGTTAAACCTTTTACCTTCTTTTCACTCCTTATCCCTTAGATACCACGTTGACTTCATTATGGTTCTAGAAACGCAAGCTTTTTAGTCAGTTTATGTTTTGAACAATGCATATAAAATGTGACATGATGCATTTGCAGCTTGAAATTTTCGCTTTCTTCAAGCTGGCTGGAACCTTGGCCTTAATCGAAATTTCTAGCTGGTGTCTGTCACCTTGGATCTTGGCTATTGGTAGATTGGAATTATCACCAGAGTTCTTGTTCGTTGGCGAATGTCAGTCTTGTTTTTATATATATGTATGGCTTTAAGCAGCAGTACTTTTCATGGTAATCGGAGATTCATGAAGGTAAAGCGCTCTTTTACTGAAAAAAAAACATTCTAGATTGTAGATTCTAGGTGTAGTTTACTGAATTGAAGGCGGAGGAGGGGCGCAATAAGAGATAGTAATGTTTCGGCGTAGTTAAATCTTTAAGCTTTAAATTATTCTGAATTAAAACTTTTTAAGCTAATTTTATTAAAAACAATTCACCGCAGTAGTGTACATATTTTAACGCTCACCTGAAAATGACGTTTAAAGCCGTTATTTAATGTCAAAGTTTTTCAGCGTTTACGCTCACGTAATAAAACACTGTTGCCAAATTATGTTAGTTTTGTGTAATGTGTAGATAAAAAAAAACAAGAGATTTACTAATTTGACATGTTTTCTATGCATTAAATTGGTCTTTCTTCATAAAACCCAATAGTTGAGTTTCGTTGATATTACATTTTCCATGAAGTCTTATCGAAAAATGAATAATCTACTTATACTGAAATATTCTAAAAACAATAAAATTTCAAAAATTGTGGTAAAAAAGTGTTATTTAATAAAAAAATAAAATTTTAGTAGTGTTGGACGCCACTTCCTTTTTTTTGCATAATAATTACTCCTTTTAGTTGTGTTTTTTGAATACCCTTTTATTCACTTTCACTTGAAGGCTTTCACATCATACAATATTATTTTTGAATTGACTATAAAATATTCAAAGGAAAACCTCTGTTTAAACTTACGTACTATGATTGCACTGGTAAACACTGGAGGCCTTACCTTAGGTAGGGGGACTCTACAGGTTGAACTCGAGAAAATTTCTCTCTTCGGCTTCGCTTCAACAGCCTATTTATTCAAAATCGAACCAATTCCTTAACCAATCAGAATTGGTTGATTATGCATTTTCCTAATTGGTGGGAATTGTCGGGTAGACAATTCCATATGCATGCATATGTTCCGATTTTTGTCCAAACGGAAACGCTCAAATGATAAAAATCGAATAAACAATTGAAAATCACAATTCTGATTTTTATTTAAACGGAAACGCTGAAATAACAAAAATCAGAAAATAATTGAAAATTGGCTTTTCGTCTTGAATGGAAACGCTCGAATTTTAAAAATCTGTAAACAATTTGGGATATCACAAAAACAATTTAGAATGGCAAAACAATCAAAGACAATTTTCAGAATCACCAGTAGCATATGGAAAATGATAAACAAATTTGAAATTATATAAGAGCACTAGCCCGATGATCAGTACTCAGTAGGGATCGTATATCATGTTTTCGTTCTGGTAGCTGAACGGTAGCTACTTCGCGGTGACGTGTTTATTTTATTGTCTAGCGGGTGCCCCGAGGAATTTTGAGATATTACACCTGCTTCTGAGTGTGTTAATGGGTTAAGGTTTTGTATGTATGAAATGAGCTTATCATGATATATCATGAATTGTATGTTAGATTAATTTTTAGGTTTTTGTGATATGTGGAAATGATACATAGATAATGTTTCCCCTTTTTTTCGTTTTTATTCAACAGTTCTAGTCAAAGGTACATTCCTAGGAGAGAATTCTACTTCAACATTAGCTGGTTTCTGGCATTACAGGTTTTTTCTTGATATAGTACTTAATTACTCTTAATATAATAATAATCGAAGCTATTGCTACTAAACAGTATATGAGTAAATAATGATGAACGTCATGTGGAGTGTCGTTTTTTCTTTACTTTTAAGAGATTTAATGTCCTCGCTGATTACAAAAAGTTCTTGATGATTATTGTTTCTTATCGTAATCTCTTGTGGTATATTTAGGTTAACTCTTTCCATCAAGGATGTGATATTAGTTAGATTAATTGACGGCAAATAAAATTTATTAAGTGTTGTTGTTCCTTCAGAATGTCCGTAGAGTGTTTGGAAGTCGCTTCGAATATAGCAGGTGGGTCGAATTTCTAAAATACCGGTACCTTTTAAGGTTAGTGGCTTAATTTCGCCATTGCATATATTATCTGTTCTGAGACTGCAGAACCATTTGTTACGATTTGCCAATTGTATCCATAAGGAAGATCATTTTAGGGTATTTAACGTGCAAGAAGGCGGAAGATCTTGGGTATGCTTTAGTAATTCCATTTCGCATTGGTTATCTCTAGAATTAAGATTGAAGATTGGGTGAGTTGTCTGACATATATAATGGTGAGAAACATTTTGTAAACATTGATGAAAATCTTCGTGATTAATCTACGAATAACTTCAAATGGTTATTATGAATTCGTTTATTTTTCCCATAGTGGTGATGACTTACTTTTTCGGCTATGATTTTTAACTAAGACTTTATCGCCTATTACAAAATTTTTAGGTTTGGATGATTGGTCATAATATGCCTTGGATTTTTCTTTATTTCTTATAAGACTTTCCCTAGCAATCTTATGAGGATGTTGAAGTCGACTTTTAGTTCGCTAGCATAATTGTTCTTTTTTCAATGACGTTGAAATTTTGGCATGCAATCCAAATAATAAGTCATGCGGCTTGTAGCGTGTGCTTGAATGAACGGAATTGTTTAAACGAACATAGCGTAAGGGATCCAAGTATTCCATGAAAGTGGATCCCATTTGAAAGTAGCATCCTATTTTAAAATAGCTGTTAAAGATTTGGCTAGCTTTGCAAGGTTTGGAATGAAGGGCCTATATAGCCGACAAATCCTATGAAAGATTTTACGTCTTTCTCCTGTTTAGGAATAGGATTTTTAGGAACTGCTTCGAGCTTACCAGGATCTGGTTATACTCCGTTTTTGGTTATGAGATGGCCTAGATAGGCTATCTACTTACTGAGAAAGTCACATTTCTCGGGTTGTAGCTTGAGATTATGTTCTCGAAGCCTGTTTAAAACATTCCGGAGTCTAGAATTATGTTCCATCGAATTGTACCCGTATATAAAAATGTCGTCCATATAAACAAAGCATTCTATGTTTTGGAGACCGACTAAAATATTATTCATGAGCTTTTGAAAAGTGGCTGGAGCTCACTTTAGACCAAATGGCATACGGTTATAGTGGTAATGATCATAAGGTGTATTGAATGCAGTTTTTTCTTTGTCGCTTCCACTCATGGGTATCTGGTGAAAGCTGTTGGCTAAGTCCAACCTGCTAAAATATTTGGCTTTTCCCAATTGATCTAAGATGTCCGTTATCTTTGGCAATGGAAATGCGTCTCCCACAGTTATATCATTGAGACAGACGTCTGAAATCAACGACTACTCTCCATCTTTTGTTGCCATCGGCATCTGGTTTTTTAAGAACTAATAATAGCGGTGAGTTCCAAGGGCTTGAACTGGGACTAATAATTTCGTCTCATAACATTTTATTAATTTGATTGTTGATTTCTTCACGCTGAGTTCAGGTAATCTATATGGTTTCACATTTACGATAGGTTTTCCAGGTAAGATAAGAATGTTATGTGTCGCTGCATCTGTGCATGTCAGGTAGTCTCCTTTCAAGTAGAATTTGTCGTTATACTTACGGCATATATCTAAAATGGATTTGGACTCTTCACCATTGCAGTGTGAAAGGTCTAGCTCAGATGCGAGTCTAGCAAGCCTTTCTTGAATAGGATCCCTTTGAGGATTTAGTTTTATAATATTGAATTTATTAATTTCATGTATGTGGGGTCTTATGTCCGTTTTCCTAATATGAACATCAGTTTGATTGGAATTGAGGATAAGAATATTCGCTTGACCATATTTGTCTGGTTTTATAAGCGTATTCCCAATAATCACTCCTGATTCCAATTCTTTGTGTTCGCAGAAAAAATACCTCTTTTATTCATGGCGATCTTAGCTATTACCTGGGTACGTGCTGCTATATTTATATTGTCAGCATCGCACTTGCCTTTATTCGATTTTTTTGCTTTATTATTTTGTACTTTGCCTTCTTTTGAGACCTTTTTTGGAATTTGGTCTGACGTTTTGGCTTGGGTCTTTCAAATCTCCATACCTTGTGCCTGACCTAACTGGAAGAAGTTCGGAGCTTGGCTCTTTCAAATCTCCATACTCAATGTTCGATACTATTCCTGTAATTAAATGTTGTATTTCTGTGTCGTCCGGGAACACATTATTAGTTTCGTAGTTAATTTTGCAAAGAAACTTGTCTAGAAAATCATAACCTAATATTCCCTCATATTTTAATTGTAGATTACCAGCGACCATATGTATATTATGTTTGAAAGTGGTATTTTTAACGTAGAAATTGCATTCTGCAGTTCCTAGTGTACGCAGGGGGGTTCCTGCTAATTAAGATAGCTCTATGCTTTTTGAAGTAGTGACGATAGTATTCCCAAGTGCCCTAGTAGCTGTTAATACCGATATTTCTGCTCCGGTATATATCAAAAAGGTGCTAGTTTTAAACGCAGTTATAGAATTCTCGATCGTCACAACTAGCGATTGGCGATCGGCAGTTAAGGACAGAGAAAGTTCTCCTTTTAACTTTGAGGTTGCGGATGGACATCGGCGGTTATGATTAATTGATTTAGGCGAGATTGAGTTTCTGCTTTCTCGTCTCGCCGCTGGTTGTTTTTTGGAGTTTCCCTATTAGCTTGAGGCATATCAGGGTTACCTTTTGGATTGTGTAGGAAGTGATGAGTTATTAGGTTGAAATTGGGGAGCTCTATTCTTGTGGATATTGGCCTTGCCTATCTATTTGTCGAAGATTAGGAGCTCTTTATAGGTTGCTGCTGTTGAGGAATCCTACTGGATTGAATATGTTGAGGACTTGTTTGTGCGAAGCTATTGGAAGGTTGAGCAAAAGATTGCGGTTGAAATAACCTTTTTCTGCACTGACTAATGTGATGATTCAGTGTTTTACAATATGCGCATATAAGCCTGTTTTCCACTCTAATACTGGATGTTATACAAGAGTCAGCAGAATGACTCTTTTTGTGACATTTAGAGCATGCGCAAAGATTTTCCTTGCAAGAACTATTTCCTTCAGATTGCTCTATGGCAAATTTTGTTGAATCTTTTAGATCAGTGTAGCCTTTAGCCTTGGTTAGCAGACGAACATGGTCATGTCTTATACCATCTTCAAAAGCTCTGATAACCATCTTTTTATTTTTCTCAAATGGAAGATTTTTTAAAGTCTGTTCATTTGTCAGACTTGAAGTAGCGTCATTATAAATAGCTAAAAGTTTTTGAGCTCGGAAAGCATATTCCTTAGTGTCTTCCTTAAGCTGTTGCTTTAATGATAGAATTTCGTTCTGAATAGACATTCTAGAGCGATTCATGACAGTAGGAAATAGGAGCGTTGAAAGTTGATCAAGCTAGTTGCTCTAGGTTCAAAAAGTGATTATTATAATTTATCCCACATTTCTTTCAATTCGCTCCATACACTTAATCTAAGAGATCCTTCTATGTACCTATAAATTTTAAAAGACTCTTTGCCAACTTCCTTTTAGACAATCACATCGTTTTTTGATTTTTTATGATATTCAAGTTCACATAGCAAATTTATATTGAGGAATATATTAACAGCTACTAGTAGTCTAGTATCTACTAACTATCTAGTTGCCTAGTAAGTCACTATGTTACAAGTTTGTAATTTGAAATGTTCCGGCTACCATCAAAGTTGATACTAGGTAGTATTAGTCGTGTAATATTAGTTATTTCTTGGAGACCTAAAGCGGTCACCTTGACTGCTTTATAGTATAGTAGTGCTTGTAAAAGGGATCATTCTCTATTCTTACATCATTTCACTACTGTTTTTAGGTAATATAACTAACTAATATTAGTGGAAACATTTGGTTTCCTTTTCACTTTATTGATTTCGATCAGATTTATGTAAATATTCGCTTTTTTAAGCTTTGGAACAAAATATCAATGCAACGATGGAGCATCCGAGGAGGAAAAGGAAATAATTGATATCGATGGAAAATTTACAATGAGGTATAGAAAACCATAGAATTGTACCAGAATGGTTAATCAAAAATTTTTCAAAAAAAAAAAAAAAAAAAATAAGGTTCAAAAAAATTCCGCCACCCAATGGAAACTGTTTGAAGAGCTCAAGAGAAACCTCAATTGACGAAAATATGGAGCCATCTAATCGAGTTAAAAGAACTTACCTGCCAGAAAAGTATAAAAATTATATTTTAACTTTATCTGCAAAAATAGCTATAAAAGTTTCAATTTTCAAACAGCTTACAAAGGCAGCGGAAACACAACACAGAATTGCGAAAAACCGTTAAGCAAACGTTGCCGGAAGTTTTCAACAATCCAGAAGAGAATCAGAACAGTGAAGAGTTCATAAATCAACAAACGAATTCACGTGTCTTCAAGAAAGTTAAAATGGCTTGCGCAGAATCTTGTGCATTGAAATGCAGTAGCAAAATATCTGAACGAGAGCGACATTTAATTTTTAATCAATTTTGGAAGTTAACTGATAATGAAAGACGCCGTTTTTATATACAGCATGTTCAAAAGATTCCATTCGTCCGAAGACCAGATTCAACCTGCAAAAAGAATTTTACATTTAAGTACTCTTTAAGTGTAGACGGTATACATCATGTTATTTGCAAAACATTTTTTTTGGCAACCTTATCTGTAAGTGCAAAAAAGATTTACGATGCTTTTCATGGAAAGTAAAAATAATGTAAAAATTGTATAGATTTGACTTAAAAATTTCTTGATGATTTAACGTCATTAACAATCTTCTCTAAAGCTTCATTGGGACATTGATAAATGTTAAAAAAAAAATGAAGGCCACCCCCCCAGTCGCTAGTTAATTTTTTTAATTCAGGATCTTCGGATTGCTTAGGCCACGTATAAAAACAACTTGTGATTCTCGATCAACATATTTAAAAGTTTGCTTATTAATTTATTTAAATTTCAACAAAGGTGTGATTATTAATTTTACAATAGTTAGAAATAATACTAATGTGACAATTAAAAAAAGAAAGAAAGAAATTGGCCATAACCGAGCTGTTATTTTTATTTGATTTTTGAAAGATGAAACTCGCGGTTAAAAAAACGAGATAGCGATGAATGGTATGAATGTTGAGGAATTATGTAGTCAAGCCAATATATATCACAAACAATTAATACGTCAGGAGAACTTGTCAGTCCCTGTATATTCTTGTGAGGATGGAATTTAAGCCTGTCTATCTATGTAGATATTAGTGAGTGGCATCCAAGAAGTTGCCTGATAGCATATCATATTGAAAGATGTAAATTAAGTGTAAATAAAAACTTTCACATAATGACTACCAGCCAAATGTGTGTAATTTCAAAAACTCTCCAAAGAATTATAATCTTCAAGTCTAAGTCCAACCAATTGTCTATCGGTAAATTCATCTGGGCCTAACTCAAATATTGCTTATATTTTCTACGAGGCTACTTTAAACAATTGAGAAAGAACTATAATATTAGAACGCATGAAGGACGTAAACTTACTTTTTTGGATTTGATTTCGTGGCTTAAGACTCATATTCCCTTGGTGAAGTAAAAATTACTCTAATGAGATCATCTCTGGGATTCAATGAACATAATAACGTCAGTTAGAGATTGGTTTTTTTGCCTAGTCTTCCAATTGATTTACATAGCACCGCTGTTATCGATCTTTGAATTGGAATCGAATACTGATTGTAACGCTAATAATTGCATGTGCTTTCAGGGAACTGGAATGCGTTCATGAAGTAGACTGTCGCCTCAATTACAGCTAATCGCAGCTAACTCGTAGCCAAACTACAAGCTACATGTAGCTGCTTCTGACTTGATAAACGATATGTAGCCGGTGCTAGCCTCAGCAATGCCATCATTTACTGGATTATGAGTTACATTTTCTGTAAATATGTAGAAGATTGCATTTACGAAGTATATTTAATTTTTAACCTAACAATAAGTACCTGCTGCTTCTAATGAATGGTTTTCCACGTTTCTCATTACTTTTACAGTTGCCATATTGCCATATATTGCGTTTGCGTTAGTTAGCTGTGCCGGATAGCACTGTTAAGTATGAATCAGCCATAGCCGGCTACTAAACCAGCTACTAGGATTTTCTGAACGCTATCAACTATCATTTAGCCAAGTCAAGAATCTTGTTATTACATGCACGAACACGCTCCTGAATTAAAAACGGTTTTTATTGTTATATGCGAAAGATGCGAAAGTGTGAGATAATACATATAAGAAATCACAACTTTTGTAGTAGCTGTACGTGTTGTATGTGTTGATATTTCCACTGGTCTGGATTAAGATTAAGCATAGACTGCTTTACTAGTTAGTTGATAAATATTCCTGGTCACAATATACTGTTGTGAGAGAATTTCACATCAATCGGAATCTCTGTGATTAGCAATTAATAAGAAGGGAAACACTATTTTAACATAATACTACTTATCAGAATTTAAATGGATTTAGCATTAAGGCTTTTTAATTTGTATGATTTTAATAATATTTCTGAGCAGTTGAGCAGTGATTTAAATGAAGATCCCACTCTATAAGGATGATCTAGAATTTAAAATTGAAGAAATATCGGAGGAACTAAACTAAATAGATTATTTCCCTATTTTTCTAAGAGGAATAAAACTTAAATCAATTCCTGTTACTCTCTCGATGTAAAAATTAATATTTTTATAGCATCTACTGAAATGGATTGAAATAAATTGTCGCAAATAATTAATAACATTAAATTGCATGCCTCATATATCTCGTGATGTGTATTAATACTTTTGTTTTTTACAAATATTTTTCTTTAATTTAACCTTTTTTATATTGTATCCATTCGTTTCTTCTTAAGTCTGTAGATTTGATACATTTTATTTACTTTTTTTAATTTTTTCTTTCTTAATAATAATTTTTTTTTTGTAAATTCGCTATTAAGGGTGATGTCTTCTGGAATGTGTTGGGTTATTACTAACTTCATGCTGAGCTTGGACTTGGACAAAATATGTACTGTAGAAGCTCTAAGAGTGAAGGTTTAATAATGTCCTCTGCATAAACAACTCAATAAAACAGATCAATACAAAACAACATAGAAGAAATTTCACATATACTGAGAAATTCTAATCTACATGGTATCGTGGTATCCAAAATAGCTATTCATGGATATCGTCTCGTGACTAATAGGAATCCCTTTGTAAATGCCAAATGACTGGTCGTGAAGGATGGGTGGAAGCGCCGATCTAAGTATTTGAAACATAACGTAATGGTGAACATATTAAAACTGTTTAAACTGTAGAAGAGGCTGTATAATATATATGTTCTGAGATTTTTGTAGTCGTACGCTGAAACAAGCTTTATAGCCACAATTATAAATTTATAAATACAATAGGGATAACTCTATGGAGCTTCAGATTGGAGAATTGGTGATGACCAAACTACCTGCAGTCTCCAGCCATATTTTCTCAATAGCAACTTTTCTATTTCTTGTAGCTTACCAGCCGCAAGCAAGCACCTTAGTCTATTCAAAAAGGTTTGCTACTATACAATCTGATACTTTAAATTACCGATGTGTTGATGATATTGAGACTTATAAGACACTTATGTCTATTAAATCTAACTGTATTGAACTTGAAATTATATTGCCGCATTTTCTAAAGTTCACCTTTCATCTTGGGGTCAATATCTTATATCTTTGATTATGTGTTACCTTCTCCAAGCTCCTATTAGGTGGTAACTGACATTAGTTGTACCAATCGCTAAAGTAGTAGTAGTAGTTTCGCCTTATTTGAATTCTTTGTTTTTTAAGAAAATTTCTAGAAACAAGGAGTCTGTTCAGACTGAGCAACACGCTATAGTAACTATAGTTGCTTTTTGCGTACAGAGCACCCAAAAAGTAACTTTTTTCCCCTCGCTTTTGACAGAAAAATGAGTTCAGAGGGGACGCTGTAGTCACTATTGAAGTCACTTTTCTTGATAGTACTCGGGACTGCTATCAAAATAGTCACTTTCGTGTTTGAAATGTGTGAATTGTCAAAGAGCATGCAAAATTGAAAGTAAATAAGTGAATAAAACTAAAATTGATGTAAAGAAGAAAATTATTTTATTGCTGTTTATAGTTTTAATTTATTGAAGTCCCAATTTACCAATTTACGGACAAAAAAAAAATAAAAAACTGAGTTTGTTTTCTGGCAGACGTCAAGACGGAATACTTCATGTAATGACTCTCTGTCTCACTCAAACTAGATTCTTAAAGTTACGGTCTTACGGCAAGCTTTAGGTACACTAGAATCATTTTTAGTAGGTGAAAATAAATTTTTCCAAACTGGGTTTCTTGAAGAAAAATTTTTTTTTCCGTAATCTAAGAAATAATGTAGCAAGTGTTATACCATTTTAGAATCCTTATTAAATGCGTCAACTTTTAAAGTTACTTGCCAAACTGGCGTAGCACATTTTTTTTTTCATTACAGTCAGTTAAAGTTGGGTGAAGTATTAATTTTCTATTCTTGGTTCGGCAAAATGTGACATTTTCTTCCAAGCTGCAGCAGTTGGCTTAGAATTTAAAGCAACAGGTTACATAAGCAATATTCGGGATTACATAAGAAAAATAAAATTTAAAAAAAAGTATAGATTTGTAGCAACAGGAGCTAAAAAACCATCACAGGGTGTACATTTTCTCGAAAACAAGAGAATGTCTATAATTTGAAAAATACATGACTTGGATTTTTTTTTATATTTTTCTGGTAACTATTAAAATTTGGTCTATAATCCGGTTCCGGCTTGTCGTTAACTTATGGGACACCCGGTATATGTACACATGCATATGACTATTTTCTTTCAAAACATTTTTTTTTTTGCTTTTTCTCGTTCAGAGCAACCAAATTCCTTTTTACACTATCGTCAAATTCACAGAGTCATTTCAAAACTCTTTCGAAGTCACTATAGCGTGTTGCTTTGAACAGACAGAAGCTTTACACATTGACATGCAAGTACAATATTCAATCAGGCTTTCGACCAACCGATAGCTTTCTGGATTTTTCCGATATTTGCGTAGTTTCGTTTACAAACATTTTCCAATCAAGTTTTAGAGGATCAATAATAATATTCTTCATTCTATGCAAAAGTCCAAAAGAGATTCATTAACTTGGGCCGATCTTAAAGGCTTATAGATGCTAAACCCTATACTACGGAAATTTAGGTTGCATATTATATATATACCTACTGATAATGTCCAGATATAAGTATATCTGAAGATTTTTGACCTTATGGAGAATTTCGTCTTGTCAAGGATAGAAACGGTCTTTTACTGAATTTCAAAATATGTAGCAGTCTACGTTCGTAAGTTAAAAAAAGGATATAATGCTTGCGAGCGTAATAATTCCTCAGCTGTTCAGTTAAATAGTACCATTGTCATGAAATCAATCATTTTCATTCATAATTGTCATATTCCCTTGTACCTTGACAATCACATTAACTTTTTCTTGGAGTATCAACGTTCTAAACACTATTCTTACCACAGTTTAAAAATCTAAATTTTGAGAGTTGTCCTTATTTGTCCAAACTCTCCGAAATTGGCATAATCTCTTTTCAACACACACTTTGTTGTACACATGGTCAATTCACTAGCAAATCTCTATCTAATATGTATAATAAGCCCCGCTAATATTCTTTTAGTTAAGGGGTATTTTATTTGTTAATTTTATTATCATATTTAATTGAATATTATATTATATTAATTTTATGTTAATTTAGTTAAATTAAGTTTTAGTTTTAATTTTAGATATGTATCTAGGTAATTAATGCAATATGTGCCATGCCATTTTATTTTAGTATCTACTATAAAGGATTGTTTCTGATCTTATCTATCCTGAATAAAAAGTGAATTGAATTTGAAATTACATATGTATATTCTTTCTCGGCCAGATACCATTTTAACAACTTGAATGCACCGGTAGGTGGCGGTGCGTTCGTACAAACTTTCCTTCTTATCCATTAAATATTATCTCTACTAAATGAAAATATTAAATACATCTGTGTGACCATTAATGAAAATGTTCGTGCTATTATGAATTTCATCGCCTGGCTGGCAATGTAAAAAATCTTTTTTACGTACTTTACATTGTCCATTAAAACAGACGTGTTTTTTTTTCATTTTTCGCCTTTGAAAGGAAGTTGTACTTTTTCTATACAGAAATTGTCTCATTTCAGTCTTGAATTTGATTCATTTTTCGTGCGCAGGTTAAGTTCGAAGATTATTGTTTAATCAGACAATCGAGTTTTCTTATTGTAAAAAATTTTAACCCCACACACTTGGCATTAAAATAGTTTAAAAACTATGCGACCTAATGAAAACAATAAAAACATATTTCCACTTTTAAATTTGGAAGTATAGTCAGAATTAGAAAAAAAAATCGGTAATTTAACACCTTTCTTTGAAACTTTGAAATTTTTTTTTTGTGAGAGAAGCTTAGAGAAGTTTGAAGCCGAGCGGATGCGCGAGTAATTTCTTCAAAACTTTAGAAACAGAAAGTATGAAAACGTAAAAGTGGTAATGCACTGATTTCTGTTGAATTCGAAGACGTTTCGAGCGGTTGATATTTGAGCGTTAAACATGTCTATGTTAAGATCAATATCGTTTTTTCTATATATGAAAAAATTGCAGCCCATCTAATCAATAAAAGAAGGACAATTTTCGATGAAAATCATTACTTGTTCAGTGTATTCAAACAACAAGTGCTACCTTTTGAGTAGATTTTACTTCTATTGCAACTTCGTCCCATAATTTTTTTGTTAGATCTCGTTTGGAATAATTACACTCGTCGCAATGTACAATAGGTTTCATGCGATTAAAATTGAAATTTTGAACTCTCATTTAACCGCCTCTAAAAGCTTTGAAATGCGGTCGCAACGCACTTCCTTTTATAACCGGGCCAACATGAAAACTTTCATTGTTTACCATAGTTGGGGACTTTTTCATACGCAACAGCACCGCTTTAAACCTCGTCAGGCTTAACACCCTCTAATGAATTTAGTCCAAAAATAATGACATGTTATGAAATAAACTCAGCTACACTCCCTAAACGTTTGTACTACACCAACTGGGACACCATAGGCGAATTGAACAGTCCTGGTAGATAACGCTCATCAGAGTATATAAAATTTTGTACAGGTGCGGGCGTGGGATCTTATGTTAACTAACACAAATTTTTAGTCAAGTACGACAATATGAGTGTACATTATGTGGTCGGTCGTATGACAACTAACTTTTATACTGACCGGCTCGATGAGGTTCTTCGCCAACTCAACTATCAGCTCATCAATAAATTGGTATGGATACTGATATGTAGGTCTAGTACATCGTAATGTACGAGTGAAAAGAGATAAATGGTGTTGAACTAAAAATTTCCTTTGTCCTTTGCTATGCGCGGTTCGAAGTGCGGACTGAATTTTATCGTTTTTCTTCAATCCTTTGTGAAAAGCGAAGCGAGGAAGGTGAAATATAATTTAAGTGAAGTGTAATTGAAGTCGTGCAGTTGGTAAATAATTTTTCATATTTTTATGGATAGTATATTTAGAAAAAAAGTAAAAAAATAACCAATTTGTTGATGATATTTGTAATGGGCATATATATTAGCCGTATTGCCGTAATAAAATTTCTTTAAGTTTGCGATTGCGTGTCGTATCCCTGCACGAAAGGATAACATAATAGTTGTACTTTCGTGCAGGCATATGACATGCGTGATAATCTCAAATCTGTTATTTTCTGAATTTAAAAACTATATCACCCCTGAAAATCATGATTACGCTCAGCGATGAGGTATTTGATTTATTCACAAGGGCAATCATTGAATTGCTTATCATATGAATGCGAAATATTCACCATTCAACATTAGATTCATTCAACTAATAATCAGGAGCTAATCAGTGCGCTCATATAGAAAATTAAGTCCCAATAAGCCTCCCGATGAGCATTCAGTAAATCTCATTGAAGACCCCATTTAATATCATGAAACTGCTCCATATGAACTAAACCAGCAATAAATAAATGCTTTTCTCTGTCATCAACACCGGATTTTAAATTAAATTTTTAATTTACTGATTTTTAATTTTTCATTTGCTCTTCCGGGGAAAGACTGTCGCCTATATACCTAGTGAGCAGGACGTTATACACAAATCCTTATGCCTTAGCGTCTCAGAGTTTGATTTTAAACCAGAGTTTGAATTCGGAAAAAATATATGAAATCAATCGGAAATCCGTACTAAAATGCACAAAAGAAAAGCAAAGTAGACATTTCTAAATAAGTGAAAGAGATGCAATATCTAATGCAAATTATCTGTGAATAAGGAAATAAATGAATATTTCCCGGTTTTGATTCTAACGCGAACAAATTTAATCATGACGTTCATCTAATTATTCATTGATGAGCTCATCATGATTTGTCTACCAGCGATGTGAGCCGATCCTTCGTAGTGTTGCTATACATTGATATATTATGTATATTTAAGCGCTGCTTGAAAAGGCGTTGAACTTAAAACCAGACATTTTTCATTGGGAAGCTCTTTCGTAGGGTTACCATAGAAAAATTTCAATTTTTTTTCCTATTTTTCTTGTATACTGGAAAAACGGTCTCAGACATTAGAGTTAAGTGTACAAGCAATTTTTAATGTTCAACGCACTGTTCTGAAAAAAAAAAACAAAATTGCGATAAACCATTTTCATGATCTACATACATAATTTGTTTTTGTTTTTGTTTTGTTTTTTAACATCTGGTCCTACGGTATTGCCACACTCTTTTAGATCACTTTCTGGTTAATAATTTTCTGATAAGAATCTCAAAATTCTCCATCATATCACATTCGATATCTTCTCTTTGATATCCATAGACTTGCTTTTAGACAAAATGCTACTTATGTCATGTTTGTTTGTAATTGTAATATTCTGAACAGTAGAACAACTTCTTCTTCTTATTTGTTATTAATTCACTTTTGTACACCTTCTTTCAAAAAATGTATTATCAAATAAGGAACCACATAAGCCAATATGCAATGTATTCGATTATTGATTTATTTTGTGAATTCTAAAGTATAGATATAGGTATATAAATAACCCAAGAGATATAATTATAAACAATTTTTTTTAATTAGCAATTATTTTTAAATGTATTGTATATATTTAAGTATCTTTTATAACATATTTTATCTTTTTCTTTGTCATTTCTCAATTAGTTTGTAAGCAATCTATTTGTATGTAGACAAATTAAAAATATACAAATAAATTACTCATGTCGACTCTTGTACGGACTCTTTAATAACTTAATGCTTATTGGTCATGCTATCTGCTCCATGTAACAGTAGGTTTTTCTGCCCTCAATTAAAAAAAAAACAGATCAATTCACTGTTTAGTTTCATTGTAGGCTCCAACCATTGCTTAATGGTTTATGATTATCAAGACGTGGAACTTGTTATGGGAAGATTTTCGGAAGTATACTTTATGCCTAAAGTAGTATGGGGTAAAGAAGAGAAACATTTTATTTAATTGTAATTTGAGAAATTTATCTATTGAATGTGTTCTCATGTGGATGGATGGACATGCCACAATCAAATGGTTATCATTTAATAAAATGTGTGGGTGTCTTATAGATTTGACTGCACTATAATGATTTCTATGCGTTATAAACGGAATGACAAACTACGTACACCCTATGATTATGTCTTGGGGGTATACCAAAAGAGCTCGGAAGAGTTGGTTCTAACGACAATATCATTAGAGTTTTAGGCGTTTTCGTGCATTACATATGACGGAGTTGGAAATAGAAATGGTACTTCTCGTGAAAAGATGAACACTATGAGATTATCAGGGCTCTCAATTATTTTAAACTCCATTAAATCTAAATGGCTTGGATAAGTTTCAAGAAGAAACAACTGCAGTAGCCCTAAAGTAATCTTTCAGAATAAACGCTGAGGTTTCAGAAATGCAAAAAACTCTGGATTTGATTGCCGGACGATGTGGAGAAATGAAATATGGTCGAGACAGATAGATATTGATGGAGCAGTGAAAAAGTGGATGCGAATAAGATCATAAGTCAGAGTTTATAGCCAGTGAGTGATGGACAGATGATAAATAGTGTTTTAAGGAGTCAATTACTCAATATTTTACAATTCATTCAAAGACAAATATAATGCATTTTTTTTGCATTAATAGAACCTACATATATAGCTAGTTTTGTGTGTACATAGAGAGAACTAATTTGTTTAAATTATTTCATTCTTTATAGCTGTGACAACTGTCCTCAAAAGTTCCATAGTCGAGAGAATTACTTACGACACATTGGTGTTCATCAAGGCCAGAAGAAGTTAAGTTGTGGAGTATGCGGCAAAATTTTCCATCGGCTTGGTCACCTACAATTCCACATGAAAACCCATACAGACGAAAGACCATATGAATGTGAACTATGTCGTAAGTATGGATTTTACTGTTTTTGTAATAAATAGTTAAAAAATAAAAATAAAATATGTATCCAACTTATGAAAATTTAGATAAGAGATTCAGATCCAGCTCACACCTGAAATATCATCTTTACTCTCATGGTGAAAAGCAATTTAAGTGCGGAATATGCCATCAAATGTACAGCACTCCACGTACACTAAATGAACATGAGAAATATGTGCACAAACGGGAGCTACCATTTAGTTGTGATATGTGTAATAAACAGTTTATGAGACGCCATAAGTTAGAGGTGAGTAAAATAGATAATTTGCCCGATAAATTATGAAAACTAATTTTTTTCTCTTTTTCAGAGACATCGAATGCTTCATTTCCGTAGTAACTCTCGACTGAATACAACTACCACCAAAGATTACCAAAAAATTGAAACATCAACTACCTAAACAGAATCTGATTATAATATTCCATCGCCCATTGTTATATTGATTGTCTATGATAATATTCTCTCAAATAAGCACTAATTATAAGTAATATAAAAGTACTATTAAGAAAGACAACTATGTGCTGGTTTTGCACGTCGTTTTCAGAAACAAAGCTCTCCCAACCCAGATAAGTTGTCTTTTATTATGTAAAGTACTTAAAAAGTATATCTTGCGGCAAAAGAAAAACCATTCCGAAAATATATTGATTCAAGATGGCACATATTGATCTAGGACTTTTAATGAATACTATAGATGGTTTAGTTTTTGCTTCGCACTTAACTCCAAACACAAGCCTTGAATTGAAGCTCATTATGAAAATGTCATCAGAAATCGTCTACGGCTAACGCTTTTCGAGATATTCGCGATTTTCCGCGGTTTTTTTCATGTCAATAGATTCTAAAGGTGCCATTTCAGGGGGTGTATGTTGATAGGGGGTGTGTGAAAAAGTCATCAGAAATCGTCTACGGCTAACGGTTTTCGAGATATTCGCGATTTTCCGCGGTTTTTTCATGTCAATAGATTCTAAAGGTGCCATTTCAGGGGGTGTATGTTGATAGGGGGTGTATAAAAATGTCATCAGGAATCGACTACGGCGAACGGTTTTCGAGATATTCGCGATTTTCCGCGGTTTTTTCATGTCAATAGATGCTAAAGGTGCCATTTCAGGGGGTGTATGTTGATAGGAGGTGTATGAAAATGTCATCAGAAATCGTCTACGGCTAACGGTTTTCGAGATATTAGCGATTTTCCGAGGGTTTTTTCATGTCAATAGATTGTAAAGGTGCCATTTCAGGGGGTGTATGTTGATAGGGGGTGTATGAAAATGTCATCAGAAATCGTCTACGGCTAACGGTTTTCGAGATATTCGCGATTTTCCGCGGTTTTTTTCATGTCAATAGATTCTAAAGGTGCCATTTCAGGGGGTGTATGTTGATAGGGGGTGTATAAAAATGTCATCAGGAATCGTCTACGGCGAACGGTTTTCGAGATATTCGCGATTTTCCGCGGTTTTTTCATGTCAATAGATGCTAAAGGTGCCATTTCAGGGGGTGTATGTTGATAGGAGGTGTATGAAAATGTCATCAGAAATCGTCTACGGTGAACGGTTTTCGAGATATTCGCGATTTTCCGCGGTTTTTTCATGTCAATAGATTCTAAAGGTGCCATTTCAGGGGGTGTATGTTAATAGGGGGTGTATGAAAATGACATCAGAAAACGTCTACGGCTAACGGTTTTCGAGATATTCGCGATTTTCCGCGGTTTTTTCATGTCAATAGATTCTAAAGGTGCCATTTCAGGGGGTGTATGTTGATAGGGGGTGTATGAAAATGTCATCAGAAATCGTCTACGGCTAACGGTTTTCGAGATATTCGCGATTTTCCGCGGTTTTTTCATGTCAATAGATTCTAAAGGTGCCATTTCAGGGGGTGTATGTTGGTAGGGGGTGTATGAAAATGTCATCAGAAATCGTCTACGGCCAACGGTTTTCGAGATATTCGCGATTTTCCGCGGTTTTTTTCATGTCAATAGATTCTAAAGGTACCATTTCAGGGGGTGTATGTTGATAGGAGGTGTATGAAAATGTCATCAGAAATCGTCTACGGCGAACGGTTTTCGAGATATTCGCGATTTTCCGCGGTTTTTTCATGTCAATAGATTCTAAAGGTGCCATTTCAGGGGGTGTGTGTTGATAGGGTGTGTATGAAAATGTCATCAGAACGTTTTCTACGGCGAACGGTTTTCGAGATATTAGCGATTTTCCGAGGGTTTTTTCATGTCAATAGATTCTAAAGGTGCCATTTCAGGGGGTGTATGTTGATAGGGGGTGTATGAAAATGTCATCAGAAATCGTCTACGGCTAACGGTTTTCGAGATATTCGCGATTTTCCGCGGTTTTTTTCATGTCAACAGATTCTAAAGGTGCCATTTCAGGGGGTGTCTGTTGATAGGGGGTGTATGAAAATGTCATCAGAAATCGTCTACGGCTAACGGTTTTCGAGATATTCGCGATTTTCCGCGGTTTTTTTCATGTCAATAGATTCTAAAGGTGCCATTTCAGGGGGTGTATGTTGATAGGGGGTGTATGAAAATGTCATCAGAAATCGTCTACGGCTAACGGTTTTCGAGATATTCGCGATTTTCCGCGGTTTTTTCATGTCAATAGATTCTAAAGGTGCCATTTCAGGGGGTGTATGTTGATAGGGGGTGTATGAAAATGTCATCAGAAATCGTCTACGGCTAACGGTTTTCGAGATATTCGCGATTTTCCGCGGTTTTTTTCATGTCAACAGATTCTAAAGGTGCCATTTCAGGGGGTGTATGAAAATGTCATCAGAAATCGTCTACGGCTAACGGTTTTCGAGATATTCGCGATTTTCCGCGGTTTTTTTCATGTCAACAGATTCTAAAGGTGCCATTTCAGGGGGTGTATATTTATAGGGGGTGTATGAAAATGTCATCAGAAATCGTCTACGGGCAACCGTTTTCGAGATATTCGCGATTTTCCGCGGTTTTTTTCATGTCAACAGATTCTAAAGGTGCCATTTCAGGGGGTGTATGTTGATAGGGGGTGTATGAAAATGTCATCAGAAATCGTCTACGGCTAACGGTTTTCGAGATATTCGCGATTTTCCGCGGTTTTTTTCATGTCAACAGATTCTAAAGGTGCCATTTCAGGGGGTGTATGTTGATAGGGGGTGTATGAAAATGTCATCAGAAATCGTCTACGGGCAACCGTTTTCGAGATATTAGCGATTTTCCGCGGTTTTTTTCACGTCAATAGATTCTAAAGGTGCCATTTCAGGGGGTGTATATTTATAGGGGGTGTATGAAAATGTCATCAGAAATCGTCTACGGGCAGTCGTTTTCGAGATATTAGCGATTTTCCGCGGTTTTTTTCACGTCAATAGATTCTAAAGGTGCCATTTCAGGGGGTGTATATTTATAGGGGGTGTATGAAAATGTCATCAGAAATCGTCTACGGGCAGTCGTTTTCGAGATATTAGCGATTTTCCGCGGTTTTTTTCACGTCAATAGATTCTAAAGGTGCCATTTCAGGGGGTGTATGTTGATAGGGGGTGTATGAAAATGTCATCAGAAATCGTCTACGGCTAACGGTTTTCGAGATATTCGCGATTTTCCGCGGTTTTTTTCATGTCAACAGATTCTAAAGGTGCCATTTCAGGGGGTGTATGTTGATAGGGGGTGTATGAAAATGTCATCAGAAATCGTCTACGGCTAACGGTTTTCGAGATATTCGCGATTTTCCGCGGTTTTTTTCATGCCAACAGATTCTAAAGGTGCCATTTCAGGGGGTGTATATTTATAGGGGGTGTATGAAAATGTCATCAGAAATCGTCTACGGGCAACAGTTTTCGAGATATTAGCGATTTTCCGCGGTTTTTTTCACGTCAATAGATTCTAAAGGTGCCATTTCAGGGGGTGTGTATTTATAGGGGGTGTATGAAAATGTCATCAGAAATCGTCTACGGGCAGTCGTTTTCGAGATATTAGCGATTTTCCGCGGTTTTTTTCACGTCAATAGATTCTAAAGGTGCCATTTCAGGGGGTGTATGTTGATAGGGGGTGTATGAAAATGTCATCAGAAATCGTCTACGGCGAACGGTTTTCGAGATATTCGCGATTTTCCGCGGTTTTTTCATGTCAATAGATTCTAAAGGTGCCATTTCAGGGGGTGTATGTTAATAGGGGGTGTATGAAATTGTCATCAGAAATCGTCTACGGCTAACGGTTTTCGAGATATTCGCGATTTTCCGCGGTTTTTTTCATGTCAATAGATTCTAAAGGTGCCATTTCAGGGGGTGTATGTTGATAGGGGGTGTATGAAAATGTCATCAGAAATCGTCTACGGCTAACGGTTTTCGAGATATTCGCGATTTTCCGCGGTTTTTTCATGTCAATAGATTCTAAATGTGCCATTTCAGGGGGTGTATGTTGATAGGGGGTGTATGAAAATGTCATCAGAAATCGTCTACGGCTAACGGTTTTCGAGATATTAGCGATTTTCCGCGGTTTTTTTCATGTCAATAGATTCTAAAGGTGCCATTTCAGGGGGTGTATGTTGATAGGGGGTGTATGAAAATGTCATCAGAAATCGTCTACGGCTAACGGTTTTCGAGATATTCGCGATTTTCCGCGGTTTTTTTCATGTCAATAGATTCTAAAGGTGCCATTTCAGGGGGTGTATGTTAATAGGGGGTGTATGAAAATGTCATCACATATCGTCTACGGCTAACGGTTTTCGAGATATTCGCGATTTTCCGCGGTTTTTTTCATGTCAACAGATTCTAAAGGTGCCATTTCAGGGGATGTATGTTGATAGGGGGTGTATGAAAATGTCATCAGAAATCGTCTACGGCTAACGGTTTTCGAGATATTCGCGATTTTCCGCGGTTTTTTTCATGTCAATAGATTCTAAAGGTGCCATTTCAGTGGGTGTATGTTGATAGGGGGTGTATGAAAATGTCATCAGAAATCGTCTACGGCTAACGGTTTTCGAGATATTCGCGATTTTCCGCGGTTTTTTTCATGTCAATAGATTCTAAAGGTGCCATTTCAGGGGGTGTATGTTGATAGGGGGTGTATGAAAATGTCATCAGAAATCGTCTACCGCTAACGGTTTTCGAGATATTCGCGATTTTCCGCGGTTTTTTTCATGTCAATAGATTCTAAAGGTGCCATTTCAGGGGATGTATGTTGATAGGGGGTGTATGAAAATGTCATCAGAAATCGTCTACGGCTAACGGTTTTCGAGATATTCGCGATTTTCCGCGGTTTTTTCATGTCAATAGATTCTAAATGTGCCATTTCAGGGGGTGTATGTAGATAGGGGGTGTATGAAAATGTCATCAGAAATCGTCTACGGCTAACGGTTTTCGAGATATTCGCGATTTTCCGCGGTTTTTTTCATGTCAATAGATTCTAAAGGTGCCATTTCAGGGGGTGTATGTTGATAGGGGGTGTATGAAAATGTCATCAGAAATCGTCTACGGCTAACGGTTTTCGAGATATTCGCGATTTTCCGCGGTTTTTTTCATGTCAATAGATTCTAAACGTGCCATTTCAGGGGGTGTATGTTGATAGGGGGTGTATGTTGATAGGGGGTGTATGAAAATGTCATCAGAAATCGTCTACGGCTAACGGTTTTCGAGATATTCGCGATTTTCCGCGGTTTTTTTCATGTCAACAGATTCTAAAGGTGCCATTTCAGGGGTGTATGTTAATAGGGGGTGTATGAAAATGTCATCACATATCGTCTACGGCTAACGGTTTTCGAGATATTCGCGATTTTCAGCGGTTTTTTTCATGTCAACAGATTCTAAAGGTGCCATTTCAGGGGGTGTATGTTGATAGGGGGTGTATGAAAATGTCATCAGAAATCGTCTACGGCTAACGGTTTTCGAGATATTCGCGATTTTCCGCGGTTTTTTTCATGTCAATAGATTCTAAAGGTCCATTTCAGGGGGTGTATGTTGATAGGGGGTGTATGAAAATGTCATCAGAAATCGTCTACCGCTAACGGTTTTCGAGATATTCGCGATTTTCCGCGGTTTTTTTCATGTCAATAGATTCTAAAGGTGCCATTTCAGGGGGTGTATGTTGATAGGGGGTGTATGAAAATGTCATCAGAAATCGTCTACGGCTAACGGTTTTCGAGATATTCGCGATTTTCCGCGGTTTTTTTCATGTCAACAGATTCTAAAATGTGCCATTTCAGGGGGTGTATGTTGATAGGGGGTGTATGAAAATGTCATCAGAAATCGTCTACGGCTAACGGTTTTCGAGATATTCGCGATTTTCCGCGGTTTTTTTCATGTCAATAGATTCTAAAGGTGCCATTTCAGGGGGTGTATGTTGATAGGGGGTGTATGAAAATGTCATCAGAAATCGTCTACGGCTAACGGTTTTCGAGATATTCGCGATTTTCCGCGGTTTTTTTCATGTCAATAGATTCTAAACGTGCCATTTCAGGGGGTGTATGTTGATAGGGGGTGTATGTTGATAGGGGGTGTATGAAAATGTCATCAGAAATCGTCTACGGCTAACGGTTTTCGAGATATTCGCGATTTTCCGCGGTTTTTTTCATGTCAACAGATTCTAAAGGTGCCATTTCAGGGGGTGTATGTTAATAGGGGGTGTATGAAAATGTCATCAGAAATCGTCTACGGCTAGCGGTTTTCGAGATATTCGCGATTTTCCGCGGTTTTTTTCATGTCAATAGATTCTAAAGGTGCCATTTCAGGGGGTGTATGTTGATAGGGGGTGTATGAAAATGTCATCAGAAATCGTCTACGGCTAACGGTTTTCGAGATATTCGCGATTTTCCGCGGTTTTTTTCATGTCAACAGATTCTAAAGGTGCCATTTCAGGGGGTGTATATTTATAGGGGGTGTATGAAAATGTCATCAGAAATCGTCTACGGGCAACCGTTTTCGAGATATTAGCGATTTTCCGCGGTTTTTTTCACGTCAATAGATTCTAAAGGTGCCATTTCAGGGGGTGTATATTTATAGGGGGTGTATGAAAATGTCATCAGAAATCGTCTACGGGCAGCCGTTTTCGAGATATTAGCGATTTTCCGCGGTTTTTTTCACGTCAATAGATTCTAAAGGTGCCATTTCAGGGGGTGTATGTTGATAGGGGGTGTATGTTGATAGGGGGTGTATGAAAATGTCATCAGAAATCGTCTACGGCTAACGGTTTTCGAGATATTCGCGATTTTCCGCGGTTTTTTTCATGTCAATAGATTCTAAAGGTGCCATTTCAGGGGGTGTATGTTGATAGGGGGTGTATGAAAATGTCATCAGAAATCGTCTACGGCTAACGGTTTTCGAGATATTCGCGATTTTCCGCGGTTTTTTTCATGTCAATAGATTCTAAAGGTGCCATTTCAGGGGGTGTATGTTGATAGGGGGTGTATGAAAATGTCATCAGAAATCGTCTACGGCGAACGGTTTTCGAGATATTCGCGATTTTCCGCGGTTTTTTCATGTCAATAGATTCTAAAGGTGCCATTTCAGGGGGTGTATGTTGATAGGGGGTGTATGAAAATGTCATCAGAAATCGTCTACGGCTAACGGTTTTCGAGATATTCGCGATTTTCCGCGGTTTTTTCATGTCAACAGATTCTAAAGGTGCCATTTCAGGGGGTGTATGTTGATAGGGGGTGTATGAAAATGTCATCAGAAATCGTCTACGGCTAACGGTTTTCGAGATATTCGCGATTTTCCGCTGTTTTTTCATGTCAATAGATTCTAAAGGTGCCATTTCAGGGGGTGTATGTTGATAGGGGGTGTATGAAAATGTCATCAGAAATCGTCTACGGCTAACGGTTTTCGAGATATTCGCGATTTTCCGCGGTTTTTTTCATGTCAACAGATTCTAAAGGTGCCATTTCAGGGGGTGTATGTTGATAGGGGGTGTATGAAAATGTCATCAGAAATCGTCTACGGCTAACGGTTTTCGAGATATTAGCGATTTTCCGAGGGTTTTTTCATGTCAATAGATTGTAAAGGTGCCATTTCAGGGGGTGTATGTTGATAGGGGGTGTATGAAAATGTCATCAGAAATCGTCTACGGCTAACGGTTTTCGAGATATTCGCGATTTTCCGCGGTTTTTTTCATGTCAACAGATTCTAAAGGTGCCATTTCAGGGGGTGTATATTAATAGGGGGTGTATGAAAATGTCATCAGAAATCGTCTACGGGCAACCGTTTTCGAGATATTAGCGATTTTCCGCGGTTTTTTTTCACGTCAATAGATTCTAAAGGTGCCATTTCAGGGGGTGTATGTTGATAGGGGGTGTATGAAAATGTCATCAGAAATCGTCTACGGCTAACGGTTTTCGAGATATTCGCGATTTTCCGCGGTTTTTTTCATGTCAACAGATTCTAAAGGTGCCATTTCGGGGGGTGTATGTTGATAGGGGGTGTATGAAAATGTCATCAGAAATCGTCTACGGCTAACGGTTTTCGAGATATTCGCGATTTTCCGCGGTTTTTTTCATGTCAATAGATTCTAAAGGTGCCATTTCAGGGGGTGTATGTTGATAGGGGGTGTATGAAAATGTCATCAGAAATCGTCTACGGCTAACGGTTTTCGAGATATTCGCGATTTTCCGCGGTTTTTCATGTCAATAGATTCTAAAGGTGCCATTTCAGGGGGTGTATGTTGATAGGGGGTGTATGAAAATGTCATCAGAAATCGTCTACGGCTAACGGTTTTCGAGATATTCGCGATTTTCCGCGGTTTTTTTCATGTCAACAGATTCTAAAGGTGCCATTTCAGGGGGTGTATGTTGATAGGGGGTGTATGAAAATGTCATCAGAAATCGTCTACGGCTAACGGTTTTCGAGATATTCGCGATTTTCCGCGGTTTTTTCATGTCAACAGATTCTAAAGGTGCCATTTCAGGGGGTGTATGTTGATAGGGGGTGTATGAAAATGTCATCAGAAATCGTCTACGGCTAACGGTTTTCGAGATATTCGCGATTTTCCGCGGTTTTTTTCATGTCAATAGATTCTAAAGGTGCCATTTCAGGGGGTGTATGTTGATAGGGGGTGTATGAAAATGTCATCAGAAATCGTCTACGGCTAACGGTTTTCGAGATATTCGCGATTTTCCGCGGTTTTTTTCATGTCAACAGATTCTAAAGGTGCCATTTCAGGGGGTGTATATTTATAGGGGGTGTATGAAAATGTCATCAGAAATCGTCTACGGGCAACCGTTTTCGAGATATTAGCGATTTTCCGCGGTTTTTTTCACGTCAATAGATTCTAAAGGTGCCATTTCAGGGGGTGTATATTTATAGGGGGTGTATGAAAATGTCATCAGAAATCGTCTACGGGCAGCCGTTTTCGAGATATTAGCGATTTTCCGCTGTTTTTTTCACGTCAATAGATTCTAAAGGTGCCATTTCAGGGGGTGTATGTTGATAGGGGGTGTATGTTGATAGGGGGTGTATGAAAATGTCATCAGAAATCGTCTACGGCTAACGGTTTTCGAGATATTCGCGATTTTCCGCGGTTTTTTTCATGTCAATAGATTCTAAAGGTGCCATTTCAGGGGGTGTATGTTGATAGGGGGTGTATGAAAATGTCATCAGAAATCGTCTACGGCTAACGGTTTTCGAGATATTCGCGATTTTCCGCGGTTTTTTTCATGTCAATAGATTCTAAAGGTGCCATTTCAGGGGGTGTATGTTGATAGGGGGTGTATGAAAATGTCATCAGAAATCGTCTACGGCGAACGGTTTTCGAGATATTCGCGATTTTCCGCGGTTTTTTCATGTCAATAGATTCTAAAGGTGCCATTTCAGGGGGTGTATGTTGATAGGGGGTGTATGAAAATGTCATCAGAAATCGTCTACGGCTAACGGTTTTCGAGATATTCGCGATTTTCCGCGGTTTTTTCATGTCAACAGATTCTAAAGGTGCCATTTCAGGGGGTGTATGTTGATAGGGGGTGTATGAAAATGTCATCAGAAATCGTCTACGGCTAACGGTTTTCGAGATATTCGCGATTTTCCGCTGTTTTTTCATGTCAATAGATTCTAAAGGTGCCATTTCAGGGGGTGTATGTTGATAGGGGGTGTATGAAAATGTCATCAGAAATCGTCTACGGCTAACGGTTTTCGAGATATTCGCGATTTTCCGCGGTTTTTTTCATGTCAACAGATTCTAAAGGTGCCATTTCAGGGGGTGTATGTTGATAGGGGGTGTATGAAAATGTCATCAGAAATCGTCTACGGCTAACGGTTTTCGAGATATTAGCGATTTTCCGAGGGTTTTTTCATGTCAATAGATTGTAAAGGTGCCATTTCAGGGGGTGTATGTTGATAGGGGGTGTATGAAAATGTCATCAGAAATCGTCTACGGCTAACGGTTTTCGAGATATTCGGGATTTTCCGCGGTTTTTTTCATGTCAACAGATTCTAAAGGTGCCATTTCAGGGGGTGTATATTAATAGGGGGTGTATGAAAATGTCATCAGAAATCGTCTACGGGCAACCGTTTTCGAGATATTAGCGATTTTCCGCGGTTTTTTTCACGTCAATAGATTCTAAAGGTGCCATTTCAGGGGGTGTATATTTATAGGGGGTGTATGAAAATGTCATCAGAAATCGTCTACGGGCAGCCGTTTTCGAGATATTAGCGATTTTCCGCGGTTTTTTTTCACGTCAATAGATTCTAAAGGTGCCATTTCAGGGGGTGTATGTTGATAGGGGGTGTATGAAAATGTCATCAGAAATCGTCTACGGCTAACGGTTTTCGAGATATTCGCGATTTTCCGCGGTTTTTTTCTTGTCAACAGATTCTAAAGGTGCCATTTCGGGGGGTGTATGTTGATAGGGGGTGTATGAAAATGTCATCAGAAATCGTCTACGGCTAACGGTTTTCGAGATATTCGCGATTTTCCGCGGTTTTTTTCATGTCAATAGATTCTAAAGGTGCCATTTCAGGGGGTGTATGTTGATAGGGGGTGTATGAAAATGTCATCAGAAATCGTCTACGGCTAACGGTTTTCGAGATATTCGCGATTTTCCGCGGTTTTTTCATGTCAATAGATTCTAAAGGTGCCATTTCAGGGGGTGTATGTTGATAGGGGGTGTATGAAAATGTCATCAGAAATCGTCTACGGCTAACGGTTTTCGAGATATTCGCGATTTTCCGCGGTTTTTTTCATGTCAACAGATTCTAAAGGTGCCATTTCAGGGGGTGTATGTTGATAGGGGGTGTATGAAAATGTCATCAGAAATCGTCTACGGCTAACGGTTTTCGAGATATTCGCGATTTTCCGCGGTTTTTTCATGTCAACAGATTCTAAAGGTGCCATTTCAGGGGGTGTATGTTGATAGGGGGTGTATGAAAATGTCATCAGAAATCGTCTACGGCTAACGGTTTTCGAGATATTCGCGATTTTCCGCGGTTTTTTTCATGTCAATAGATTCTAAAGGTGCCATTTCAGGGGGTGTATGTTGATAGGGGGTGTATGAAAATGTCATCAGAAATCGTCTACGGCTAACGGTTTTCGAGATATTCGCGATTTTCCGCGGTTTTTTTCATGTCAACAGATTCTAAAGGTGCCATTTCAGGGGGTGTATATTTATAGGGGGTGTATGAAAATGTCATCAGAAATCG
The DNA here is from genome assembly GCA_963930735.1 of Dioctria linearis. NCBI lineage: Eukaryota > Metazoa > Arthropoda > Insecta > Diptera > Asilidae > Dioctria > Dioctria linearis. The sequence continues at coordinate 261,311,268 of OZ005742.1, read as the reverse complement.
TCTACGGGCAACCGTTTTCGAGATATTAGCGATTTTCCGCGGTTT